>OZ023271.1:8269356-8609397 GCA_964006375.1 Tillus elongatus
TTTACGAAAATTCGACAAAAATTATATACCATTAACCGATAAACTCTATAGCTAAGACTACTGCCAAACAATCAGAGAAAGGGTCTATTGAAATGAATTTTCTGGGAATATTTAGTAAAATGAAAGACAATGGCGGTTGAAACTAAGACTTCAGGCTTTGTAAAACATTCTTCTTGAAACATTTTCTTCCCATAGCTTTGCCTAAATGTTGCGAATTTTGACGCTTTAAGTCGCGACTTTGACGTTTTGAGGAAAACCCCACTTTATTTTTCTTTAAATGCCTTTAACTTTTTGTCTTTTAACCTACAGAGCTAAGTTCTGGTAGGTAATTTACCTATAACGATATAAACCCGCATACTAGATTTGGTTGCCCTTACTTTGTTATTTCCGTATAAACATCTAAACATTGAAACTGACCCCGGTTATGTGTTCTAGGGGGCCTAATTAGAGCTCATTTGAAGATTTTTTTTTCAAAATTCAAAAGTCGGGATCATTGGTGAATTTCTTTTAAGAAAATTTACTAAAAAGACCGTCTTTCGCCGCGTTTCGAAAAGGTAGTGTTACTGACCTCATCTAACAGTTTAATGCTAAATGTTTAAGGCAGTTGTGTAGGTGGTGTGTGGCCGTCATGGATATGAAAAAACGGAAAAGTTGGCATATTGGATATAGTTGTAAGATTATTTGCAGATTGCCTATCAAAAAGGGTGCATATAACGGCAGGACCAGTAATTCAAATTGTCTTTTACGCCTATTTTTTGTGTCATCGCGTAACACTTTTAACTATGCAAATACTAAAATTTATCACAGTAAGGACATAAAGCGCGAAATAAAGACAACGGTACTCTTTTGGCTTAGTAAATAAGAACTAGAATTTTCCAATTTTTAATGCCTGCTGTTAAAATTTCTATATAGTCACTATATTGAATGTATCAGGATGATGCATAAGGTTTTTGGTTTCCACAGCAAAAGTGACTTTCAATGAATCAATTTGTAAAATATACGTCAAAGTTACTTTAGTGCCATATTATTGATCAATTAAGCAGTTTTGGCGTATTTTATTATTATATTATCCCTTATAATTTTATATTCGGTTGCTGGGTAAATAAAAATATTGTTGATAGCTGCATTTTGTTAATTGTCTTGCGAATCTCCTTTATAGTGGCGTATGTGAGCCGGACGAACACGTAAATATTTTGCCTAGACATAAGAGTACCCCCCCCTGTTTTTGAGGATGCTGAACACGGTGCCCGTGTCAAATTTTCTCATTGGGTCATCCCAACCCCTAAAACGGCCAAAAACCACTACCTAAAGGGACGAAACGAGTATCACACCATTGCCCTATAGAAAAAAGTCTTCCCCCGTTTTCGAGGATGCTGAAGACGATGGTGGTGTTGAATATTACTTCCAAACCGTACCAACCCCTCCACCGGTCCAAAGTGACCTTCGAAAGGGGCGAATTTATTTTTTATATCGGCGGGAAAACGTCTTGACCCTCCCTCTCCGTTTTCGAGGATGCTGAGTACCGTGGTGGTGTTGAATATTACTTCCGATCCCCACCAACCCCTCCCCCGTTAAAAACTCACCACTGAAAAGCGCGAATTTTTTTCTTTGTTTTATATCAGCGGCAAAACGTTTGTTTGCCTCTTTTCGAGGATCCTGTATATAAAAAAATAAGAAAAATAATGATATGATATGAAATGATATGGTATATGATATGATATGATATGATATGATATGATATGATATGATATGATATGATATGATATGATATGATATGATATGATATGATATATGATATGATATGATATGATATGATATGATATGATATGATATGATATGATATGATATATGATATGATATGATATATGATGTGATGTGATGTGATGTGATGTGATATGATATGATATGAGATGATATGATATGATATAATATATGATAATCAGGAATACGTTTCTCATACAAGCCTCTCAAAGTCCTCAGCTTACGACGTGAAGAAATGCTTTGTAGAACGTACTGATCCACGTAGAGAAGCTACACTAAAAGTAGAGGCGCGGTTGCCGTTACTCAACTTCTTGGCAGCCACACATTTATGATGGCTGCGCGGGATTCTGAGCATTCCTTATTCTGGACCCGCGTAAATTCAAATGTACTTCCAGGATTAATTTAAAAAATATATTTCCGTACAAAGCCCGTCAAAGAAACAAAACGGAAATGAGATGATTGTTGGTAATTACAGCGATTGGAGGGATTTAAACAAAAAAATCTTCCACCAGCACCGTTCATTTCCGAAAACGGGGGCACAGACGTTTTGCCGCTGATATAAAAAAAATCGCCCATTTCGGGTGTGAGCTTTGACTGGTGGGGGCATTGGTAGGGGTCGGAAGTAATATTTAACAACAGCATCGTGCTCAGCATCCTCCAAAATGGGGGGTGGGGGGGTGGAGATACTTTTTTTCTGCAGGAAAATGATGTGATACTCGTTTCACCCCTCTAAGGGTGGTTTTTAGCCGTTTTAGCGGTTGGGCTGGCCAAACGAGAAATTCTGACACCGGCATCGTGTTCAGCATCCTATAAAACGGGGGGCTACTCTTCTGTCTAGGCAATATTTACCATTTTCGGATTTTTTTCCGGCTCACATACGCCACTATTAACCAGGCCACATTCAGTCGACTACCTTACATTAAAGAGGCTCGTTGCGATGTCGATTGCTGTAATTTAAAGCACACCTAAGGTCTCGACCGTCGACACTGATGCTGCTTAGTTTGTTACCCCTTGCGCGTAGTGACTCGGTGGTACCAAGAATAGTATGTCAGGTGTTAACTGCGATTGGCATTGCTCTTCGAACATCGGTAACGATTACGTTTCGTTACTGCTTTAATTATTCAAAATAAACCCGTAAGAGACTTAATTAAGAGCCGACAATCCAATATCTGTAAGGCAATTCATGTTTTAATTTCAAAATTATTTTAATGAAAAGTCGCTAAATCTTCAAATACCGTAAACCCCTGTACTACATTTCTAATTTGTACGTTAAAATTCATTATATGTTTGCCATGGAAAACTACCTCGCATTATTACTGAACAAATATTTCCAGGAACGAAATAAGTATTTAAAATATTGTTTATCTGTAATTTTCCGGTGATCTCACCCAAGAAAGACCGTTGAAAACATTGCAGAGAATTGGCGGCAAAAGCATTGAAACTGACCCCGGTTATGTGTTCTAGGGGGCCTAATTAGAGCTCATTTGAAGATTTTTTTTTCAAAATTCAAAAGTCGGGATCATTGGTGAATTTCTTTTAAGAAAATTTACTAAAAAGACCGTCTTTCGCCGCGTTTCGAAAAGGTAGTGTTACTGACCTCATCTAACAGTTTAATGCTAAATGTTTAAGGCAGTTGTGTAGGTGGTGTGTGGCCGTCATGGATATGAAAAAACGGAAAAGTTGGCATATTGGATATAGTTGTAAGATTATTTGCAGATTGCCTATCAAAAAGGGTGCATATAACGGCAGGACCAGTAATTCAAATTGTCTTTTACGCCTATTTTTTGTGTCATCGCGTAACACTTTTAACTATGCAAATACTAAAATTTATCACAGTAAGGACATAAAGCGCGAAATAAAGACAACGGTACTCTTTTGGCTTAGTAAATAAGAACTAGAATTTTCCAATTTTTAATGCCTGCTGTTAAAATTTCTATATAGTCACTATATTGAATGTATCAGGATGATGCATAAGGTTTTTGGTTTCCACAGCAAAAGTGACTTTCAATGAATCAATTTGTAAAATATACGTCAAAGTTACTTTAGTGCCATATTATTGATCAATTAAGCAGTTTTGGCGTATTTTATTATTATATTATCCCTTATAATTTTATATTCGGTTGCTGGGTAAATAAAAATATTGTTGATAGCTGCATTTTGTTAATTGTCTTGCGAATCTCCTTTATAGTGGCGTATGTGAGCCGGACGAACACGTAAATATTTTGCCTAGACATAAGAGTACCCCCCCCCCCTGTTTTTGAGGATGCTGAACACGGTGCCCGTGTCAAATTTTCTCATTGGGTCATCCCAACCCCTAAAACGGCCAAAAACCACTACCTAAAGGGACGAAACGAGTATCACACCATTGCCCTATAGAAAAAAGTCTTCCCCCGTTTTCGAGGATGCTGAAGACGATGGTGGTGTTGAATATTACTTCCAAACCGTACCAACCCCTCCACCGGTCCAAAGTGACCTTCGAAAGGGGCGAATTTATTTTTTATATCGGCGGGAAAACGTCTTGACCCTCCCTCTCCGTTTTCGAGGATGCTGAGTACCGTGGTGGTGTTGAATATTACTTCCGATCCCCACCAACCCCTCCCCCGTTAAAAACTCACCACTGAAAAGCGCGAATTTTTTTCTTTGTTTTATATCAGCGGCAAAACGTTTGTTTGCCTCTTTTCGAGGATCCTGTATATAAAAAAATAAGAAAAATAATGATATGATATGAAATGATATGGTATATGATATGATATGATATGATATGATATGATATGATATGATATGATATGATATGATATGATATGATATGATATGATATGATATGATATGATATGATATGATATGATATGATATGATATGATATGATATGATATGATATGATATGATATGATATGATATGATATATGATATGATATGATATATGATGTGATGTGATGTGATGTGATGTGATATGATATGATATGAGATGATATGATATGATATAATATATGATAATCAGGAATACGTTTCTCATACAAGCCTCTCAAAGTCCTCAGCTTACGACGTGAAGAAATGCTTTGTAGAACGTACTGATCCACGTAGAGAAGCTACACTAAAAGTAGAGGCGCGGTTGCCGTTACTCAACTTCTTGGCAGCCACACATTTATGATGGCTGCGCGGGATTCTGAGCATTCCTTATTCTGGACCCGCGTAAATTCAAATGTACTTCCAGGATTAATTTAAAAAATATATTTCCGTACAAAGCCCGTCAAAGAAACAAAACGGAAATGAGATGATTGTTGGTAATTACAGCGATTGGAGGGATTTAAACAAAAAAATCTTCCACCAGCACCGTTCATTTTCGAAAACGGGGGCACAGACGTTTTGCCGCTGATATAAAAAAAATCGCCCATTTCGGGTGTGAGCTTTGACTGGTGGGGGCATTGGTAGGGGTCGGAAGTAATATTTAACAACAGCATCGTGCTCAGCATCCTCCAAAATGGGGGGTGGGGGGGTGGAGATACTTTTTTTCTGCAGGAAAATGATGTGATACTCGTTTCACCCCTCTAAGGGTGGTTTTTAGCCGTTTTAGCGGTTGGGCTGGCCAAACGAGAAATTCTGACACCGGCATCGTGTTCAGCATCCTATAAAACGGGGGGCTACTCTTCTGTCTAGGCAATATTTACCATTTTCGGATTTTTTTCCGGCTCACATACGCCACTATTAACCAGGCCACATTCAGTCGACTACCTTACATTAAAGAGGCTCGTTGCGATGTCGATTGCTGTAATTTAAAGCACACCTAAGGTCTCGACCGTCGACACTGATGCTGCTTAGTTTGTTACCCCTTGCGCGTAGTGACTCGGTGGTACCAAGAATAGTATGTCTGGTGTTAACTGCGATTGGCATTGCTCTTCGAACATCGGTAACGATTACGTTTCGTTACTGCTTTAATTATTCAAAATAAACCCGTAAGAGACTTAATTAAGAGCCGACAATCCAATATCTGTAAGGCAATTCATGTTTTAATTTCAAAATTATTTTAATGAAAAGTCGCTAAATCTTCAAATACCGTAAACCCCTGTACTACATTTCTAATTTGTACGTTAAAATTCATTATATGTTTGCCATGGAAAACTACCTCGCATTATTACTGAACAAATATTTCCAGGAACGAAATAAGTATTTAAAATATTGTTTATCTGTAATTTTCCGGTGATCTCACCCAAGAAAGACCGTTGAAAACATTGCAGAGAATTGGCGGCAAAAGCATTGAAACTGACCCCGGTTATGTGTTCTAGGGGGCCTAATTAGAGCTCATTTGAAGATTTTTTTTTCAAAATTCAAAAGTCGGGATCATTGGTGAATTTCTTTTAAGAAAATTTACTAAAAAGACCGTCTTTCGCCGCGTTTCGAAAAGGTAGTGTTACTGACCTCATCTAACAGTTTAATGCTAAATGTTTAAGGCAGTTGTGTAGGTGGTGTGTGGCCGTCATGGATATGAAAAAACGGAAAAGTTGGCATATTGGATATAGTTGTAAGATTATTTGCAGATTGCCTATCAAAAAGGGTGCATATAACGGCAGGACCAGTAATTCAAATTGTCTTTTACGCCTATTTTTTGTGTCATCGCGTAACACTTTTAACTATGCAAATACTAAAATTTATCACAGTAAGGACATAAAGCGCGAAATAAAGACAACGGTACTCTTTTGGCTTAGTAAATAAGAACTAGAATTTTCCAATTTTTAATGCCTGCTGTTAAAATTTCTATATAGTCACTATATTGAATGTATCAGGATGATGCATAAGGTTTTTGGTTTCCACAGCAAAAGTGACTTTCAATGAATCAATTTGTAAAATATACGTCAAAGTTACTTTAGTGCCATATTATTGATCAATTAAGCAGTTTTGGCGTATTTTATTATTATATTATCCCTTATAATTTTATATTCGGTTGCTGGGTAAATAAAAATATTGTTGATAGCTGCATTTTGTTAATTGTCTTGCGAATCTCCTTTATAGTGGCGTATGTGAGCCGGACGAACACGTAAATATTTTGCCTAGACATAAGAGTACCCCCCCCCCTGTTTTTGAGGATGCTGAACACGGTGCCCGTGTCAAATTTTCTCATTGGGTCATCCCAACCCCTAAAACGGCCAAAAACCACTACCTAAAGGGACGAAACGAGTATCACACCATTGCCCTATAGAAAAAAGTCTTCCCCCGTTTTCGAGGATGCTGAAGACGATGGTGGTGTTGAATATTACTTCCAAACCGTACCAACCCCTCCACCGGTCCAAAGTGACCTTCGAAAGGGGCGAATTTATTTTTTATATCGGCGGGAAAACGTCTTGACCCTCCCTCTCCGTTTTCGAGGATGCTGAGTACCGTGGTGGTGTTGAATATTACTTCCGATCCCCACCAACCCCTCCCCCGTTAAAAACTCACCACTGAAAAGCGCGAATTTTTTTCTTTGTTTTATATCAGCGGCAAAACGTTTGTTTGCCTCTTTTCGAGGATCCTGTATATAAAAAAATAAGAAAAATAATGATATGATATGAAATGATATGGTATATGATATGATATGATATGATATGATATGATATGATATGATATGATATGATATGATATGATATGATATGATATGATATGATATGATATGATATGATATGATATGATATGATATGATATGATATGATATGATATATGATATGATATGATATATGATGTGATGTGATGTGATGTGATGTGATATGATATGATATGAGATGATATGATATGATATAATATATGATAATCAGGAATACGTTTCTCATACAAGCCTCTCAAAGTCCTCAGCTTACGACGTGAAGAAATGCTTTGTAGAACGTACTGATCCACGTAGAGAATCTACACTAAAAGTAGAGGCGCGGTTGCCGTTACTCAACTTCTTGGCAGCCACACATTTATGATGGCTGCGCGGGATTCTGAGCATTCCTTATTCTGGACCCGCGTAAATTCAAATGTACTTCCAGGATTAATTTAAAAAATATATTTCCGTACAAAGCCCGTCAAAGAAACAAAACGGAAATGAGATGATTGTTGGTAATTACAGCGATTGGAGGGATTTAAACAAAAAAATCTTCCACCAGCACCGTTCATTTTCGAAAACGGGGGCACAGACGTTTTGCCGCTGATATAAAAAAAATCGCCCATTTCGGGTGTGAGCTTTGACTGGTGGGGGCATTGGTAGGGGTCGGAAGTAATATTTAACAACAGCATCGTGCTCGGCATCCTCCAAAATGGGGGGTGGGGGGGTGGAGATACTTTTTTCTGCAGGAAAATGATGTGATACTCGTTTCACCCCTCTAAGGGTGGTTTTTAGCCGTTTTAGCGGTTGGGCTGGCCAAACGAGAAATTCTGACACCGGCATCGTGTTCAGCATCCTATAAAACGGGGGGCTACTCTTCTGTCTAGGCAATATTTACCATTTTCGGATTTTTTTCCGGCTCACATACGCCACTATTAACCAGGCCACATTCAGTCGACTACCTTACATTAAAGAGGCTCGTTGCGATGTCGATTGCTGTAATTTAAAGCACACCTAAGGTCTCGACCGTCGACACTGATGCTGCTTAGTTTGTTACCCCTTGCGCGTAGTGACTCGGTGGTACCAAGAATAGTATGTCTGGTGTTAACTGCGATTGGCATTGCTCTTCGAACATCGGTAACGATTACGTTTCGTTACTGCTTTAATTATTCAAAATAAACCCGTAAGAGACTTAATTAAGAGCCGACAATCCAATATCTGTAAGGCAATTCATGTTTTAATTTCAAAATTATTTTAATGAAAAGTCGCTAAATCTTCAAATACCGTAAACCCCTGTACTACATTTCTAATTTGTACGTTAAAATTCATTATATGTTTGCCATGGAAAACTACCTCGCATTATTACTGAACAAATATTTCCAGGAACGAAATAAGTATTTAAAATATTGTTTATCTGTAATTTTCCGGTGATCTCACCCAAGAAAGACCGTTGAAAACATTGCAGAGAATTGGCGGCAAAAGCCTTCAACTGTGAACACCGGAGGTGCGACATCGTGATTTCACCACCGATTGGTGGTCTAGTCTTATCTCATTCGACGAATGGAGGCTAGAAAGAGCTCGCGCACAGCCACCAACCATCACAGTAAGAATTTTTGCGTGCAGCGACTAACAATTGGCAGAACCCGTGACATTAGCGGGGACTCTGCTGAGCCTTCATAGAGTGAACACCGTCAGGTTTCGGTGGCTATTAAATTATCTCAAAACGGGGTTGTAATGTTATTTCTGTTATCTGTACCACCTGGTAATTATTGTCAGTGATTGTTCGGAGTGATTCAAGTGATTTTAGAGTTTGATTAAACATCGTATTCAGCATAAAAACGCGAGTGAACTCGTGGTTCTTTGTTCCAAATTGTTGACTTCTTGTCGTAATTAGAAAGAATTCCTCGTTATTATCGAACCTTAAGTCAATTGGTAGTGAATTTTACTGCAGCAAATTCACGTTTTAATTGCGATCCGCAAAGTTTCCATCAAGCGAATTCAGAACATCGACATAGGTGTCAAGTGGTCTTGTAGTATCGGAGCAGTAACATCTACCGGCCCAATAATATCTGATGAGAAGTCCCAGTCGTTTTCCCCAGTTTTTCCGCTCTTATTGGAATCTGGAATCTGTGTCAGGCACTCATGACTGATCCCACCTGGAAAGCATCTTCACAGGTTCATCAGGTAACTTAATACCGGAAGACTGGTGAGTCTAAACAAATCTTTTCTCTGAATCAGCAGAATTTTCTCGCCGAAATTTAACATCTGAAGTTTTAATAACCTGAACTTTCAAAATCACGTAATCAACTTTGAGCATATACAATGCCAGGGAGGTGCTGTCAGCAAAACTATATATTTCCTGTTTAATCTCTAAGATTTTGTCAATTTTTGTAGATGTAAACACACAGTTTTCATTATTTTCTTTTAAATTGTAATTAGCAAATTTTGTCTGTAAGATACCTACACTATACATTCTCCTTAATATTTCTTAGTTTTCATAATTAATATAGAAATTTCACGTAAAAATGTATCAAATAGCTTTTCTTTCTTTCTTTTTTTTGGAACCTCACTCAAAGAACTGGCGAATTAATTCACTAGAATACCTAGCAATTGATTGACAAACGTCAAGTAATTTACCTAATCATTTATGTTTATTTTTATTTTTGAGCGAGACCCTAAGTAATTGACAGTAACATTTTAGTAATACACAACTATCTTTTTCTTATTGTTTTGGCATATATATGTACATTCATAATTTTTTGTTCTTGAAATTCTTGCTGTGTATTTGATTTCCATTTGTGTGCAATTAATGTTTATTTGAAATTTATCAATCTTTTATTTCATTATATTCGCTATTCCAAATTTAATTTATATGAATAAATTCAATATTTTGTTACATTAACATATATGTTTAATTGAAGAGAAATTCCTCCCCAGTATCTACCTTTCTTTTGACGTCGGCGCAAACAATTATTTCTTACTAACTATCTAGATATCTAAATTTAAATGAAACCTTAGAGCTTATGTTATGTGTGTTAATTTTGATCGGGAACTATGGCAGCAACTTCCAATGTTAATCGCTACTAGCAGTCCTGATGATAATTCAAAGAGTTCATATTCTATTACATTGTGTCTGGTCGTTTATTATCAAAGAGGTTGTAAGGGATAGAGGTAACAAAGGTGCAGTTTTGCAATACAAAAAGCCTGTACACTTTTCCTAACTGGGCGGAGTTCGGTGACTTAAGTGGGAGAAACGTCAGGGACGTATTTAGGAATTTTTAGTTTGGTTAGAAATAAAACTGAAATTATTCAATCATTGAAATGTAATGCTTATTCATGAATTTCTTAAGCTTTTGTATAAATAGGTAACCTAAAAAGGTTCGGAACGCAGCAAGTGCGTTATGATAGTGAATTTTCATAACAATATTAAATAATATATTTATATAAGCTGTAAGATTTAGCCTTATATTAAAAGTTATGAAAATTAATTAATTAAATTAGGAACAGTAAAACAAGGTAAAGAAGGACAAGCAAAAACATGATCTATGACATATATTTATAGAGTAATTTGGATACAAAACTCAAACAAAGCAATTGATAAACAGGAAATATACCCTAGAAAAATACACTAGAAAGCTGGAAAAAAAATCCTTTGGTTGATGCATTGAGGGTGATTGTATGCATGCAGGAGAAGAACCCCCAGGAGGAAGAGGGTTTCTGCTCCTCACCCAAAAATTCGAGGGGTTCTCCTTCCCCTTGTGCATGCATTCAACTACCTTCAAAGCATAAAGCACAAGAAAAATTTCTTGTGAGCAACCCCCAAGAAGGTTGCTGGACCTGGACGAATATGGGGTAGACAGGGTTTAAAGGAGGTATTGCTGTAAAATGTGAAAAACGCATGTTTTCAAAGTCCCTTAATTTTCTTGGGGGTTGTTTGCCAGAAAATTTGTCTTGTGGCCGAGGAAGGTTCTAAGCATGTTGCTGGAAAAAAATATCTAAAACCCTCATGCAGTCAACTGCAAATTTACCGAAATTACATTCTACTTCGTCGCCTATAATGTCTTTTTCAGATAATGTAGAATACAGAGCTAAATTAAATAGGTTCACTTGCATTTTCATTTCTTTTTTATTTTTATATTACATTTATAAGCACAATATGCGTATAATTAAGGGAACCCTTAATTAACATTGCAGCAACACAAACTTGAAAAGTGGAGAAATTATTTACAGTATGTTAACAGTTATAAACTTGATTTCATCATGTTACAGTAGTATTCTGATAATAAAAAATTACATCTAACTGTATGCACACAACAGCTGGGTGTTACGAGATGTGATGAAACGCCAAACTGACTGTACCACAGCATTAGCATAATATTATTATGCTGCCACATTATCATATCTCTCTAGTAATGGTATCATGTCAAAAACCTACACTAGAGGCTAAATTTCCAATTTCTTCTTTGTTTATGGTGTCTGTTTCTACTGTCCTAAATTTCCAATTTGATATTGTCAATAAATAACACTACCACACAATGACAAATGACAGCTGAGCTTCAGCACAGACGCAGTCTAACAAAGTTGTCGCATAGATTAAATTATGATCGGAGGGATACCTAAGTTAAAAATCATGAGAAATGGGTAATTCGAAATTTGCAGGTATTAAATACAGTATTTTTTAACTGACTGATAAAATTAAATTTTATAAAATGTTTTCTTTATTATCAGAAGTTGTAAAAATTTCATATGTTTATACATGAAAGGTATCATGCTACATGAAATTTCTGAAGATCGGGCAACCCCGGTCAGCAACATCTTGACATCTGGCAATGGTTGTGACTTCCATTATTTAGATTTTATCTACAATTTATTTAAATAGCATAACAGTACAGGTAGCTGTAGTGCTCTGCCTTTGTCCAACATTGTAGATATTGCGTTACAGAATTTGAAGTGATGTCGAGGATTATTTTATTATTTATTTCGAATAACTTCATTTTTCTTTGATCAAAAGACTTGAAAATTGGTACACAACCACATCTCTGTATGTTCTTTTAAGTTGTAAATTTTCGTTCCAATCACTTAAACAATTTGAAAGCTATTGCGTTTAAAAAAATATATTTAATTTTTTGTTAGGAATAACTATGTGTTAAGATCTGATGAACGAACTCATCCAAGCCATTAGCAAAATAAGCGTAATTCCAAAATTTTCTCCAAATCAGTGAAATATTTTTTGGGTTATTGGTTGGATAAATTGTTGGATGAATATATTGGATAAAGTTTTATATTCAAAAGGTTGGATAAATAATAATAGTTTTTATTTCAACAACAGAAGAAAATACAACATAAAGTACATTGTACTGTTTACAAATTAATGTTAACATTCCTTGTCTCTTTTAAAGAAATAGAGATTAATTTCATTGATTGCTGTTGCCCTTACTTCGTGAAACTGGTCCATACTTCATACAGATTTGGAGACTACTTCTCTGGCTTCACTGTGGTTTTCGTTTTGGTAGGTGAAGGACGTAGCCAGCGCGTAAGCTAACTGGAGCAAGTGGCCCTTCTGAATTCAAGATGTTCTTCAACGTCTCTGTTACTGGTTTTGCTGCTTGATAGTATCCTCAGACAGAAAAAATTTGAATTAATACGAAATCATGACAATTACAAATAAAGATCTGTTGCTATTTTATGATGTTATAATTTAAAAAATCTTTAAAAGTGAAAATAAAATAAAACAAATATGACGTATGACGCCTTTAAAATGTCTACGTGATGTATATCAATATTTAACATAAAGATAGAAGAAACCTATAACAGTAATAACTATAATAACAATTACAACAATAAAATAACTAAACAAACACATTAATAAAGCAGACTATACAATGAAAATATCGACACACATCATGTCTTATAACAACTTTTTGGAAAAAATAGTTAGATTTATGTTGTCTGATTTATTTAATTAGGAAGAAGAATATCTCAGAAATCCTAAATATTGTCGTGTATATGCTTT
The DNA here is from genome assembly GCA_964006375.1 of Tillus elongatus. Classification (NCBI taxonomy): domain Eukaryota; kingdom Metazoa; phylum Arthropoda; class Insecta; order Coleoptera; family Cleridae; genus Tillus; species Tillus elongatus. The sequence goes on from OZ023271.1 coordinate 8,282,682, forward strand.
TTTACTTCTAAAGCTTAAAACAAGTCTAGTTTACACTTGTCATGACAAAAATGTAGTGGTTTTATGCCGTTATTTACTGTGGGTCTATGTTGGGTATCAATAATATGTTTTGCAAATGTGGATTTGTCAGGATGGTTATTTCTAAATGCAAAAATATGTTCTTTGTATCGGGTGTTAAAATTTCTAGAAGTTTGATCGATGTAGATTGCGTTACGTGTGCATTTCACAAATTTTGAATACCTATACAAATACAAAAGTAGCTTTTAAATCTTATAACATGACGCTTGATTTATTAGATTATTTCAAATAATTGATTGGAAGTATTATCACAGATGATGGTAAGTGTAGGAAAGGTCTGAAGAGGATCGCGATGGCAAAACAAGCATTCAATAACCAAAGGACTGTTCTCACTAATAAACATTTTAACCTGTACATGAGGAACAAATGCAAGTCGTACGTGTATGGAGTATGGTAATGTATGGGGCGGAAACTTGGGCTGTAGTTAAGCAGGATATGAAGAGAATATAAGTTTTTGAAATGTAAACAAGAAAAATGTCAAAGACAGTGCAGGTTGATAGAAAGACGCTTCAAAGTGTGCTAGGAGAGGTGAAAGAATAAAGAGGCTTGCTCAAAGAAATCGAGAGGAAGCTAAAATTTATTGGTCATATTATAAGACATAATAACTTCCCGATAACATTATTTGAAGGACATACGAGTACTTGAAATGTACACTGAATTATTGGCCCTTAAATAAGAGAAGTTTGTTATAAACAGCCCTTAAACTTCTACTTTTATCAAATAGATTTTTGTTATAATGATGTATTCTATTAGAAACATACATAGATGATATTAGTTTAATTAGATGGCCATAATGGCAAGTCAAAAGATTTTGTTCTCGAAAGTGAACTTCAAGTTTTTTAAATATGCTGTTTTGGTTTATTATAGTTTTTAATATTCGCATGTTTATTTCCTTTACATTTATAATCACCGCAGATTCATTTAAGTATGTTTGAAGAACTTTTTCTGCAATAGTGCAAATAGATATTACATCGTCAGATGGGTATATGAGGAGTTGACCTTTGTCTTTCTGATCTATAAACGATGTTAATAACGCAGACCTCTCCCCAACAAGTTCACCCGCGCATTCTTCGCATCTCAGAGCTTTTGTTATTTTCCTTACTACATAGCCAGATATATATGTCACGACTTATTTCTTAAACTCTGATATATTGATATCTAATATTTGAAGAACTGTGTCGTCGTCAAAATTATCTATTTGACTCATGTCTTCATCTGGTTCTTCAGATATTCGTTCTCGCCCACAAGTTTTATTTATTACCTCAATGGGTGACAGAATAGGAATTGCTTCTAAAGGGATACAATTTCCTTTAAATGAATCTTTTAATTCAAGATGCACCATCATCCTTTTATATGCACTTTTAAATTGCTTTGCTGATGGGTTATTGTTATAGCCTCCCATGGATCTAATTTGCCCAAAAAAAAGCTCAATATGATCCTGACTGATTTTGTAAGTGGGAAAATACAGCAAAAAATTATTGTCTGCAATTAAAGTTTTATAAACAAATTGCAAACTTTGTATGCAAAATAAAAAGCCAATTATACCCATTTTTCTACCACTCTCACACAGAAGCGGTCCATCAATTATCCTAAGTGACGTTAAATATTGTGATAGCTCTCTTAAAAATACATTAATGTTTTCAAAATTTTCTGCATTTATTGCTTTCTTAAAATCTGAATTGTTTAAATTTCTAGAATTAAGAATGTCAAATAAATTGTTTATAAGTCGGATAAATTTCACAGTTCCCTCACATTCTTTGAACTCCTCAAGATGTAAAACTTCATTGCAATATTCCAAAGAATGTGCCACTGAGTGGCTAAAAAGTTGTGTGGCTAATTTAACCTTAATTTTTTGGTTTGTATAAAATATATGCGATTTTCTTAATTTATTTGCTAAATGAACGCCCTCCTGATCCTGTAACTCATTTAATTTTACTAAATAATCCCACTTTATATTTTCCCCATTCTCATCAATTATTAATTTTTTATCGCCTAATGTGTTTCTTATCAGTTTGATCATATGACATGGATCAAAAAAGACTGCAATTTTCTTACCTGAACTAGGATCAACAAACGTTGAGTTAATGTTCCTCCAATTCAAATCGCAGCCAAGTTCTTTTGCTAACGTTAGATTATTTGTTGCCCCATCAAAAGTTATTGAGACCACGTATATGCCCGACTCATTTAGTAGAGTTAAACACTGTAATACCAAATTTTGTTTTTGTGTACCCCTTAAAGAGTCGATTAAAAAATATCCAAGAGGAAGCTTCCATGATTGATTAATGCTAACAAGCATAAAAACAAGAGCTTCTTTGGCTACAGGGTTACAATCGGTCTCAAGATTTGTACCAAAATCTACAAACCCATATTTTACCCCATCCCATTCTATATGTTGGCGAATTGCCATCTCATCTATGACTAAAGAACATATAAGTTTTCCATCTGTGCTTTCTGATTTTGACTTTAATAAGTTGAACACCTCTGACGTAAAACTAGCTTTCCCATTAACGCTTTGATACCATCTAGATATAGTTTTTGGATGAGGAAGAGCCGAGTTAAATGTGTTTCTGACAAAACTGTAAGCTTTGGGAGAGTAATAATGCAGTGTAAGAGAAAAAGCTTTAAGTTGACTTTCATACTTATGTTTACGACCTAATTGTCTTTGTAAAAATTCTTCATTAGGTCCTATTTGCATTAATGTTTCTAATGTTTCGTCGGTTACTTTACCTTTTAGTTGTTTGATTATATTCGCAAGGGTTGCTGTTCTCTTCTTATAATGATGAACACTACTGCTGAGCCGTTTAATTTTTTTTCGTGCATCGAATAACTGCTTCTTCAGTTTACGTTTGCGCGGTGTAACAACCTATAAAAAATGTTCAATGATAAACCATTTATTTTCTCAAGTAAAATGAATATATAAACAAAATTTCCAACAACACATTTTGGTTAATAGTGGTTGAGATAAATTGCAAAACAGTTGTTTCTAACTTATTTAATCATGGACTATACAAACTTAAACACCACATAAAATGTGATGGAATAACATATTAGGTTTTTTAAAATTATACTGATTTCATAAACGGCAAAAACTGAATCTAACTCACCATGTCCTTCAAAGTGGGTGGCATTGAAGGTGTTTTCATTTCAGCAAATCCTAAACTACTAAACGATCTTTGCGGTACCTCTACAACAGTTTTCTCTTCATAAAAACCAGCACTTGTTGATGGCCGAGAATAATCCATTACAGGTACATTGCTACCAGACCAAGTACTAGTTGACGGGGCAGCTGCAAATGGCACATTGATAGCAGTTATATCAGTCATTGGCTGCTCGCCAAAAACGACTTGTGTTGATGGCTTGTTTGTTACCTGCATAAATAAATTTGAAACGAATACCATTAATGTAAATTTGGAGGGCTAATTAAATTACGATAAATATCATAACAATATATTACGTGAATGTAATTAGTAGCATAGTTACTAGAGATGAGCGATATATAGCTACCGGTGATTTAATCGCTTCTATTAAAAGATCGCTGTTAGCAGCTGTTATTAAAACACAAAACAACAGCGATTGTGAAAACCGAGATTTACACAAATCATTAGAGTAATTCTTTCTATGAAATTCACCTTATACTAAAAACTCCATGACAAACAGCAATTGCTGTATTCATAATACACGCAATCGCAGTTTGTGCGAGCGAGTAGAAGTATCTGTATACTTTCCTTCTCGCCAGTATTAGAATACAACATTTCTCCTTTTCTTATAGGTAGAAAACGAAAAACTCATGATACAAATAACGCGAGATATGATAATGAGACTATCTATTTTTAGAACCGTCATGCGCATGGCGTCATGTGGTGAGTCCAATGCAATAATAATATGCTGTCGTACAGTGGAGTTTGACGTTTCATCACAACCCCTTAACAAATTAGGTATTTTACTGCTATTTGAGTGCATACAGTTGGAAGTAATTTTTTAAGATCAGAATACTATACTATGATTATGTGACATGATGATCAAATCAAGTTTATGAATGTTAACGCCCCCTGTAAATGTCTACAAACGTCTTCTCTACTTTTTAAGTTTGTGTATCACCAATGCTAATTCAGGGCTCCCCTTAATTATTATACTTCACTTGTGCATATATATATATATATATATATATATATATATATATATATATATATATATATATATATATATATATATATATATATATATATGTATGTATGTAATATAAAAATGAAAAAGATTAAATTATGAGCTGCGTTCTATATTATCTGAAAAAGACAATATAGGCGACGAAGTGGAATGTAACTTCAACCACATTAAACTGACGTATAGAAATGCGAATGACTTTGTGTTAAGTGTGTAGTTGGCCTTCTATAACGTTACTCACCATGTGATGTCATAGGAGGGGACGGGGCATATGCGCAATATCATATATCTTGTAAGTCATTATATCATGGAAAAACCTGCTGAATCTAAAATTAAAGCAGCACCGAACTGTAGCATATATATGCCTTCCAAGTTTTTCATTATATTAAAATAAAAATAATATGTAGATTTCTCTCAGCGTATATTCTTGTAATATGCTAATTTTATAGAACTTCTATTAATAGTAAAAATCTGAGTAGTTTTAAAATTAATATAATTTAAAAGCTATCTGAAGATCATATTGTGGTTTCAATTAAGCGGTTAACACTAACACCTTGTAAGTGTTTAAAATAAAAGCATATGCACATGCAGCATTGTAAATGGCTAAACCACAATCGCAGTAGCTGTTTAAAGTCCCTGTTATTTAAAAATAGCCATCACTGATAGCAGTGCCATTGAAAAACCGCTGTTTGGCTATATATATATATATATATATATATATATATATATATATATATATATATATATATATATATATATATATATATATATATATATATATATATATATATATATATATATATCACTAATAGTTACATAAATTAATAACCTTGATTCAGAACTTACCAATACAGGTATAGAACTTTTTTTTAAGTGTACTGCAAAAGGTGATTTTTCTAAATCATAAGATTCCTCGGTAAAATGTAAATCGCACACATTTGAGTTCATAAAAATATCTTCATCGCTTAAATTTAATGCTCGTTTCCAAGCCTCGTATCTTTCACCAGCTTTGGGAAATCTGAAAATAATATCTCGAATTATCTACTTTATTAGTGACTGAACCTCTAGAAAGATGCAGTAATAGATAAAACGAAACTATTCTACTTTTTTTCTGCTTCTACTGGAACTACATAGGTAAATACATCTAATTCAAATAATAATTGCCAAACAAAATGCTTAATTTCATTACAAATATTCAATAAATAATGCATTATTAAGATTTTATTTCTTAAAAAAACACAATTGACAATAATAAATGCTAAAGATTTAACAAAAGCAATACAATGTGTAAATACGGACCTGTGAAAACCAATAAACATTTGGCGCCAAACAAGGAAACAGAAGACATGCAAACAACTTACCAAAATAAATGCACAGTTGCTTTATCCTTTTCATAATTGGCACTTTTATTGTACATACAGTTCTTCACAATACACCTTGGCATTTTTTAACTTTTACACTGCTAAAAAACGGCAAAACACACAAGATAACCTCTAATCGCAAATTAACAAACACTTCAAATACTTGTTGACATCTGACAATAACTTCAAGAGCGGTTGGGGGAACGAATCAAAACAAAACACATTAGCGCGTTATTCAAAATTTTGTTTGTGATTGGACGGTGACAAGAGTGGGAAATCGACAGGCTGCAAACTCGGCTTTGTTCCCTCTAACATATACAACCTCTTTGTTTATTATATAATTTATGGCTAGTGATATGAGCTTTACCTGCAAGATAATGAATTATCTTTGCCATTCAAAAATCAAAGCGTTTATTTGAACTGGATACCGGCGATGGATCGCTGATTACCGGGATGCGTTTAATGAGAAAATAAACAAATAACGATACCCTTTTCAATGATTTCTTAGTTCATGTTTGAACTGCTAGACAAACACATGCTTCTTTATCAGACTTTTTAATTAAACTTTCTCCTTTCCGCAATGAGATTAATTTACTCATGTGTGACTGCGATGGAAAACTAGTAGCAGACTTGAACCACATATTTTTTGCATGACCAAAGAACTGTTCTATGTCATAATCTTTTAAAATGCAAAATAGAATTACCCATCTCAATTACAGTCTTATTAAGTAGTAACGATCAAACGGCTTTTAGAGTTTTATTAGCTTTCTTACACTGTATAAAACTAGATACATGATATTTCTTAGGAGAGTAATTAGATTTTAAAATAAAAAGTAGATAAAAACCTTGTATTATTTATATGAGCGTTTGTAGACTGTAGACATATGTGTACATGTGTGTGAGTATGAGTGTGTAGGTATTAGGTTCCACATAATTGTACAAATGAAATTTAACATAAATAAAATGTAAGATGTAAATTGTGTATGTATACATGTGTGTGGACGTGTGCGCGTGCGTGTGTAGAGGTGAGGACGTGAATGGATATAATAGCTAGGTAAGATACTGTAGTAATAGAAATTTTGCAAAGCTCCAAACACCTGCTGTCTAACCCTATGTGCATCCCTATGTGTTCGGTGGTTTTTTCTTGTATGTCTCATGGCAGGCAATACAATATGCTCTGATAGACCCCTGAGCAAGTATTGCAATCCCTGTCCATATCATACATATTAATTTTAAAAAGTCTGGACGCAGCAAGGGCGTTATGGGAGTGACTTTTCATTAAAATGTTTTTAATAGCAAATATGTGTTTTCTTAAGAAAGTTTTCTTAAGAAGTCTTGAGACATTTCATTTCCAGAGGCCGTATTAGATTCAAGTTATTTGCCTAAATGTTGCCCATTTTGACGTTTGAAGTCGCCACTTTGACGTTCTGAGGAAAAGCCCAATTTATTTTTATTTAAATGCCTATAACTTTTTTGTCTTTTGACCTACAAAGCTAAATTTTGGTGGGTACTTACATATGAGGATATAAACCCGCGTACCAAATTTTGTTGCCCTTACTTTGTTAATTCCGGAGATATAATTTTTTTCGAAAGAAAACACAAAATTTTCCGGGAAAACCTGGGCCGATTTTCCTGGCTAACGAACTTACCCAAGCCATTTGCAAAAGGAAGGTATCCAGGAAATTTAATCGAAATCGGTCTAATATTTTTTGAGTTATCGGTGTGACACATACATACATACACACACACAAATATATATATATATATATATATATATATATATATATATATATATATATATATATATATATATATATATATATATATATATACACATATAAAAATTGAAACTGACCCTGGATATGTGTTCTGGGGGGCCTAATTAGCGCTCATTTGAATTTATTTATTCTTAATTCAAAAGTCGGGATCTCCTCATTGGTGTACAATCTTGATGCATTTATATTTCGTATAGTGCACAAATACCGCTCACCGCCGCTACAAATATTAAAAGTCTGTGGCTAGTGGACCTGACGATCAGAAGCCAAACATCGTCATAAACAACAATAACATGAAGAACAACATAGGTTTTTCAATCTTGTGTCACTTGATCTCACTATTAAAAATTTTGGAAAGGGTAGCTACGTTGTTTAGGAGGATGAAAATGCAGCTGTGATATTCACAAGCAAAGGTTTCCGCTCATTTTTCAAACAAATAACTTTCAATAGATACGAAAACCCGCTTGTATTGTTTTTAATGGGTCAGTCTATATATTGAAAAATTCAGGTAATATTTTGTCTGTTTGCTGATAAAAATATTCATCTATATTTTCAGGGTTTATATTGGAGTGGGGTTATTGGTGGAAATTTACAATGACGGCAGCTTTAGGCTTCTTTCGTTGCTTGGTACAAACTCCGATGGCATTGGTCATCGCAGAAGAGTATTCTGACAGATTCGCTAGTGCATTTTCCCTTTATATGGTTGTCAATGGTATTATTAGTTTAATATTTGGACCTCTTGTAGGTATGTATTTAAAAAACAACTTCTAAACGTAGAGCTCTTAGACTCAGCATTAAGGATCTGTTAAAATAGCTATGTTCATGAAAGCTGAACGAACTTATCCCAAAGATTTAGAAAAGGAACATACTTGCCAAGTTTGTTCAAATTTTTTTTAGTTATCGCTCATTATACATGCCAAGTATGTTTCTTCTGTAAATCCCTTGGACGAGTTCGTTAACCTGCCCAACCAGACGAGTACTTTGCAAAAAAATCGAATCTGTATCAGAAAAAACATTAGATTTCCGAAAAAAGCATCCATTTCTCCAAACTAATGCAACTCTTGTCATTAGAGCTTCCCAACTTTCTTTAAACATCAGATAAATTACATTTTGAAAATTTTGAATTGCTCTTTTTTTTTGTCCAACCCTGTTCATTATTTTACCCGCAAGTATTTGTCGTTATTTAAAAAGGGTTTTTATGTTTTTAGGTTTCGTGAAGAATGTTACCAATAGTGATAAAATGGTGGTTCATGTTTTATCAATAGCATACATGTTGTGTGTTATTCCATGGAGCACAGAAATCACATACAGAAAGTTAAAGAACAAGACTTAAAAGAAAAATAGGATTAAAACTTTAGAAGAAGAAAACTCACTTTAGCCTTGTTTTGTAAATAAATGTTTAATATATGATGTTTTTTTTACTGTAGTAGTATTGATTATATTGCTATAAGTTCAGAGTTTGCACGTCGAAGAAATCTTGGGAATAATCCTTCCAAAGTACCTACAGCTTTCCACCCCATACTTTTTTTATTCATATATTAAATGTATAACAGGGGACATTGGCCGGTTTCGTAATCGTTAAAACTGATCAGTGTGTCATGCCTATGCTCCAACAAGTCAGCCTTAAGGCAGGCATTACCATAATATACAATGAAGAATAGCACGGAGCCAAATCTCTGGCTTCGTAACGGTTCTAGGGCTCTACTACAGCTTCCACGTACTGCTATACTCTGCGAACGTCGAAATTTAGAGCAGTTACAAAACCAGTGCTGCAAAACTCGGTTGCACGGTTCAGGCGCACATCGCACAATATTTTAAGTAACGAAATAAAACACCTCCCTGACGTACTGTTTACACACAATCCACCCAACTGACCTTCCTGGACATCAGTTTGCCCAATTAAAAGCTAAAAGGGGGAGGAAAATCAACCCTGCCTGTGAGCATAATGTACTTTTCCTTCCCATGTTTCCTTCTTTTAGCTTTTGATTAGGCAGACTGATGACAGGGCAGATCAGGAAGGTCAGTTGGAAGGATTGTGTGTAAAGCGCACGTCAGGGAGGTCTTTTATTTCGTTACTTAAAATATTCTACAAAGTGCGCATGCTCAATCCAACCGAGTTTTTTACTGTCACGAGGCTCTCGTGTCCTTCAAACTACTCATTTATTATAACCAACTATTTTCCGATCATAAACACACCAACTAAAATATTCCTCTATTACAAATGTCCATAGATCCATATTTCACTATTCGCTTTCTATGATCACTTACTCTGCACCTACACTATTAAGTCACTACTGACTCACGCTATCTGCGGCTTGCCCACTTATACTGTCCATAGAGATTCTAAACCTTCCCACCTTTGGCTCCATACCTGTCCTTCTAGATATATAATTCCAGAGTGGTCGCTGTTACAAACACACTTTACAAGATGCCTGTCACCATAAAAGTAACATAGTTCATAAACTTAATTCTCATAGACACACCAACTAAAATATTCCTCTGTTACAAATGTCCATAGACCTATATTTCAGTATTCGCCTTCTATGATCACTTATTCTGCACCAACCCTAAGTCACTACTGACTCACTCTATCTGCGGTTCGCCTATTTATACTCTCCATCTAGATTCTAGACCTTTCTACCTTGTTCCTTACCTGTCACTTCTCGTCCCTTCTAGAAATATAATTCCAGAGTGGTCGCTGTTACCAACACACTTTACAAGATACCTATGACCATAGAAGCAACAGAGTTCATAAACTTAATTCTCATAGAGACGGGTGTGATACTGACTCCTTCTCTGACATTTCTTGGTATGCCGCAAGCCTGTGCATATGGACTACCTTAATCTTGCTCTTTGGGCTCCTCTGAATGCGGTAGACAACGCCATTGATCCTTTTGACTTTTACTCATAATTCCGGTGATCGTCCCTTGCGCCGTACTGGATTATAATCCACACCCGATCTCCTTCTTCAAAACCACCTCAATTAGCTCGCAAGTGATAACGGGTCTTCATGCGGTCACATTCTACTAGTATGTGCATTTTAACAACATAATGGATAGCCTACTTTCTCGTCAATATGTCGGAGCTCTCTTCACGCGAAGTTCTTACGTTGCACTGGTTTTTCCATATCGTTTCTCTTGTCCTGGTGCTTCTACTTGCACAAATATCTCTGCAGGCCTTATTCTTCCCGTCGACATCAGCTTTGTTCTAACAAATGTGATCACCGACCTTTTTCTGGGTTGGCTTCACACTTACATGGTATTTACACCTTTCGTTTTGGACTTTTCCCATAATTAATTTTCTACTTGCTTCTGGCTGAGTAATCGGGCCGTCTCTTCCTTTCTTAGCTCTCTTTACTGGACTGGCATTTTCCCGGCAGGCGTTGCTATTTCCACGGTGATTCTCCGCACTACCAGGTTACTGCGACATTATTATTTCTTCACCACCGATAGCCAGGATGTTAGTGCCAAGATCGAGTTTAGCGCACTGACCTTGGAGTATGTCCAAGCCAATTATAATCGGGTCTGATATGGCGGCGACTATGGCTGCCTGCTTTGCCTTCCATGTCCCAATTTGCAGCCTGACGCCAGTTTAGCCAAACACCTGGATCCGATCACCACTGGCTGCATTTAATCTGTATACTTTGTGTGGCTCTCTCACCCGCCATCTTGGTACAATGTCGCGGCGAATAATAGTCCCAGGTGCGCCGGTGTCGACGACCATCTGGATCTTATTACCGACTACGATGACAGCGCTGCCAGAATTGCTAACATGAGAGACGAGTACCGGCCTTAGCTTCACTTTCTCCCACGCGCCATATAGCAGTGATCGTAGAGCCCAACATTCGCCTCGTATATGTCCCATCTTGCCGCAGTTCTAACAACGCAAGGGATTTGCACAGTGAGATATTATTGGCTTCACATGAAATGTAGGCTTTGTCTGTTCTACTATTTTCTTTAGTGGCTGCACCACCTCGGATAGATATGTTTTAAATTCTTCTCGTACCTGGAGACTGCAAACCCTCACTTGACTTTCTGATGCTTGCTTTGCCGCTTTAAACTCCAAGGAATGTGCCAAAGCATCGTTCAGTTTTTGTGTTCGTCATCCTCAGGGTCTGTTGAGTGTCGGTCCCTGATGCCACCAATGAAGGTTTGCAGCGACAGCTAATTTAAAAACTCCGTCGGTGCTATCGAGTAGGCCCGACCGTGTCAGTCTAACGACGTCGTCGTCGAGATGTTGGAGACCTTTACCCGATTTCTGGCAACAATTTTTCAGATGGAACCGATACAGCTGTTGTAAATGCTGGTCGCCAAACCTAATCTCTAATGATATCAAAAGTCACTGGTTCTTCCTTAGGAGCATATCTAGGGCGCCTCCGTTAAATGCTATTATTAACGAAGTCGCTTTCTCTCGCCCCAAACATTTCCAGTAGCAGCGGCTGCGAACTAGCGTAGATATATACCTCATGGAACTGAGCCATCAAATGTGGGAATCTTAATTCTTACGACTGGGCTATCTTCGAGTGTGATGTTTCCCTTAGCTAAGATATCACACTTCTTTTTTTTATTGATTGCATTTTCTGCTGTTAACTTCTTCTTGTGTACTCGTCAGCTTGTCATGTACATCGTCGCTGATACCACTTACTCGGCTTTCTACTCGCTGGAAGATTTTATCTGCTTCAGACTTTCGCCCACACATAAAGTAATGTTCTCTATTCTGCTGGCCTGTTCTTCTAGAATTTTCGTAGTTTATTTATCTGCCTCCTGCATCTTCTCTCATTTTTTCCTTTACCTCTTCATTCCTTTTTCTCAATTCTCCTTTTGTTTCTTCGTATTTTCTTCTTCGTCTCTTTTTCTCATTTATTCTTTTGCTCCTTCACCACTTTCTAGCTTCGTCTCGTGCTAATTTAGCTTATTTGTCAATTTTTTAAATCATTTCCAATAGCTGGGTGTCCATATTGGATATTGCGCTACGTGTATTATGCATAGGCGTTCTCAAAGCTGGTACACAGTTTTTTCTGTTTCAAAAACACATCTTGTTATGAATTATCGCTGACACTGATCTTTCAGAGATTATATAAATCTCCACGTTGTTTACCGAATATTCTGGAAAATATTTTTGCTAGCAGTTTGAAAATTCCACTTCTGATACCAGTGGTTACGTACTTCGGTGGTCTGGATTTATTGACTAACAAAACGTAGCTTTCCACACCAATAATTTATCATAACCAACTACTTTCCGACCACCAAATAAAACATTCCTCTGTTACAAATGTCCATAGAATTATATTTCACTATTCGTCCTCTATGATTGCTTATTCTGCACCAACATTAACTCCCCAAGGCCATCATGCGCGGTGAAGAGCCGCATCCTGCACGAGGTGACCCTGCTTATAACTAAACATGACGGATCTAGACAAGGAGGTCGAACTAAACTCCCGAAATCTACGGTGTCACGTGACCCGTGCCTAGGGATGGATGGCACCAGGGTGATGGTGTCGTGAACGGAATCTCTGGAGTACCGGACAACCCTCCAGAGTAACCCGCCTTGCCCCACACAGGGGGGTTCTGATGGTGTGGAAAGTATTTCCCCCATTCTCGTGGGAACAACATGAAGAAGAGAAATTTAAATAAAACCCAAACCAATGCGGCTCGAGGAGTGGCTCCGGCTACAGACTCGTGCCTTGAATCTATTCCGGAAACGGATACGAGCCAGAGGGCGGCAGCGTCCGCGAACTCCTTGTCCGCCACAGGCTTGTCCCCGACCCCCAAGCTGGAGGCTGGGTCCCACCGGAGTGCGGCGAGGTCCGCAGACTCTGGGGGCACCTCCACCGGTGAGGACCCCACTGCAGGGGTAGAGGGATGACTGTCCTGGCAGTCCCAGTGTCTTTCCGCGGGGTAAAGAAAGAAGCTCCGGGGGGCGCAAAAAATGGCGACCGGGGCGTGGACGGTCGAGAAACCTGTAAAGGCGCAAGAGGGGAATGGGTGTCAGAAGAGGTTGGGTTCGGACTCTAACACGCCTACTACAGACAGACGTCCTGAAAGGACCAGGGCACCTGTAAAGGCGCAAAAGGGGAGTGCGAGTCAGAAGAGGCCGCGCACGGGGTCTAGCACGCCTACTACAGACAGACGTCCCAAAAGGGCCAGGGCCGGAACACAGGCGCAGACTGGCTCATATAGTGAGGCTGCGGAGGGCTTCTTACAGAGCCATTGAAGGAACCTCTTTCAGGGCATTCTGGGGCCTGGGAAGGGTTAGCTGCCGCCCACTGGGCAAGCAACCGGGGGTTGATGGGACTTAGGTTCCTTCAGGTCAACCTTCAACCCAGTAGGGCAGCCACGGCCGGACTACTGATGGCTCGGAGGAACACGGGTGGGGCCATCATCCAGGAACCGTACTCCTATAAAGGAGAGATCAGGGTACTCGTTGGAGCTGCTGGAAAGCTCATCTACAGCAGATCCAGCGAGAACCCGAGGGCTTGCATTTTTGTCAGGGAAGGGATACAGTTTCTGCCTTTAATGAATTTCTGTTACAGGGACCTGACAACGATCAAAATTCGATGTGGAGGAGCGGGTGGTAAGTATTCATAACTTGTTTTTTCAGCATTTAATTTGGTTTTTCTCTCTTTTTTTAAGCGAGCCTCAAACTGCAGTCTTTCGAGTCCGTACTAAGAAGTTCCAGCTGACCTTCCAGTTCGGCCACGTTGGCCGCTTGTGCCAATTTAAACCTAATAACCCGATTGTATTTATTTGATGTTTGTCCGCAATTGATATCTCGTGACAGATTTCAATTGGATCTAAATCCGGTCAATAGTAAAGCCATAATTACCTCCCAAACCCTAACTTATTTGCACTTATCTCTCAGATTTATTATTTTGTAAGATAAAGAACACACTGTTCGGTTTGAAGATGAAAAGCTAATCAAATACATACTCAGTTTTAATCTTGTTCTGACCAAAGTTTGAAGTAGTTTGAAGAGATCTAGATAATAGATATGAAGAATTTTCAGCTATAGCACCGCCAGAATTGAGAAAGGTTAAATGAGGAATTTGTAATTCGATCAAAACAGACATTAAAGACACAAATATTCAAATGTATTAACATAAATTAATAATGGGAGTTATTTAAATCAAGACTCCTGGTAAATCAAATATAAGTTGTACATTATAAAGAAACAAAATAAATATCAAATGCAAAGTTAAAGGTTTTTCTGTTAATTCTACCAATGCTCTCAATTTTATTTTGTTAGGTAAATTTCTAGTTAATTGTTCTGGCCAGAGTATGTTTTGTTTTCTTAAAACTTTGTGGGAGAAGCTCAGATATTGTAAAGTTAAGTAATTGTTTACTATTGTTTAAATGAAAGGTTACAAGCTATATTTTTGTACTCTAAAACATTTGAAGGTTTGAAAAATTCGTGGGCAAAATGGCAATTAATTAATATCATACTAATCTTCCTAATTTACATATTTTGACATTATACAGAAGGAAAATAGAAAATACATTTATATAACGATCAATCCCACTGACTAAAATTTAGATTTTGACTGATTTAAAATTTATGTTGAAATTTTATGGGAAATTTAAATGATGTAGGAATATTATGTCTCTCTAGTCTTAAAGATCACTCAAAAAGTTGAAAACGACTCACATGTAGTGCGCTCGCACTTCCAAAGATTCACCAGATGGTCTGGCCCTTCACCTGAGGTCCCACAGGTCTTGACTTGCCTGCTGACGAAATCTAGAAACTGTACAGGGTAACATCGGTATTCAGCGCTTACCATAGGCGCTTAATTTCCCCGGGATGAGTCAGGAACTAGTAGAAATCCCTTGCAGAAGTGGAGACAGGATGAGAGTGTACGTGCAATGTACAATCAAGAGGGAAACTTGATGTACTTGATCGGAACAGCAAAACTGTCTTTTAACAGTAAATTCTGAGACAGATATGTTTGAACGTATACGGAAAAATCGGACATAAAGACAAACTTGAAAACGAGACTGAAAGTGAAAACTTGAACTTGGAAACTCGAAACCGTTTACTTGAAAGTGTTCACTGGAAGCTGCCATTAATAACTTGTCACTGCATTAAGAGATTTAATAAAGACTCACTGTTCAATCCATTTTTCTTTCAAGCGGGATGTTATGATACACTAAACCAAACTTGAATTATTTGCAGCACTTGCACGATAATTATACTAGGCGTATATGCCTTGCGGAAGTTTTACCTCATTGCCCGATAGAAAACTCTCCTAAACTGAACTCGAGAGGTAGCGCAGTTCTTGATCTAGTCGTGTTTGTCAAACAACCGAGAGCGAGAGACAGCTTTGCACCCCTTTAAGTAGGCCGCCAGGTTTCTGCTCAATCATCAACGCTGCTTCCATGACGTCCTCTGTCCTTTTTTAGTTACCCGTCTACCTCCATGTGTATAAGAGGGATGCCGAGATGCATGTGTTTCGCGCCAGTTTCTGCACGGACTGCATCAAGCTTGGAAGTCACAACGGTTACATGGGACCAGTATTTATCAAATATACTTTACTACTTAACGATAGCGTTTGCTTGGTCGACCTTTCTTTCAGTTGTCAACCTGTCTCATAAATTTCCGACTTTATTACTTTCGGTATCTGTGTTAATTTTTCCACCTCTGGTTTCTAATATTCCAGATCACGTTATTGCGTCATTTCAGTAAATATTAATATAGGCAACGATATTCTCCTGCTTCTAGATTTTAAATTTACCAACATTTTAGTAGGAAATTGTAATATATAACGATCTTTTTCCTTAAGGCAAATTTTCCGTTTGTTGATATTTGAATCTAACGTGTATAAACGGAATGCAGTAATAGCACTACGATGGCAATTTCAATAGCAAATTATCAATTAATCTTTTCAAAACCAAAACATGAATTGCTTGTTCAAAAATAAAGTCACTCTTTCTTATTCAAGCCTCCTTTGAGGTTCTCGTTATGTCAGTAAGGTAATGAATGAAATAGAACGGTTACACGCTATATGATAAAGAGTAAGTAATAAAACATTTGAGATTTATAAACTTTATTTATTATAATATATAACATTATAAAATATATACCATATTGAAAATGCAGTACCTTTGTCGTATAATACTGATGATACATTAAGTAAGCAGGTAAACATCTGAACAGAAATACCAAAAATGAATATATAATAAATCTCAAAACAACAAAATAAAAATATAATCAATGATTGTCAAACTATAAATGCGAAACACTACATAAAATACAAAATATCATGCCCACTATATTATGTAAATAAGAAGTTAGTTCAAAATTAAAGCAAAACCAAAAGAAACTTGTGCCTTATTTCTATAAAGTACTGCTATAGGCAATCATCGACACAGAACACAACGATAAACACAGTTTTTTAGCAAGTTATATTTTTCTCAATATTTAAGATTTTACAATTGTTTTTTATTTTTATTCGTCTTGTCTTAATTTAAAATTTACTTTTTATTTTCACATAATATAGTAGCCTAACCTTTAATCAGTTACAACTAATGAACACCAACTCAGTCTTGAAATATAAGCAATAGGGTTGCGCGAGCAATTGATGGTGTTGGTCAATTTCCAGATACCCTGCAAATTAGAATTATATTAAGACAAGCATAAATATATATATATATATATATATATATATATATATATATATATATATATATATATATATATATATATATATATATATATATATATATATATAATTCATACACAATCCCAAGTGTATTAGGCTGTAAAACTAACGAGTTAATTTAAAAAAAAACACTAACATACATACATACAGTGTGAAAATAAAGGAAATAATTTTCTGGGATAAATCTCGAGGGGTATTTTTTTTAATTTTATTTCAACAACACACCACGAGGGCTTACAGCCTAAATACAGCTTGTTAGTTCTGGACTCGAAGGTTTGGAGGTTCGGACGAGAAAGAAAAACATGTGCCGGCAAGGAATTCCACAACTTGGAAGTCCTCGGGACAAAAGAGCGGGCATAACAAGATGTTCTATGTCTGGTGACCTGGACAGTAAAAGGGTGCATTCGCTCTGTTCCCCTGGTAGATCTGTTGGGGGCAGCAGGTGGGGGAACTATGGAGGAAAGCTCCACTGAGCAGTGCCCGTGCAAATATCTATAAAAGAGAGAGAGAGAGGTCACCAACGGCACGTCGATGGGCAAGGGATGGCAGCCTTTGGGTGAGGGTAGGGTCACCGATGAGACGTATAGCTCTCTTTGGAATGGAGTCCAGGATAGCGAGTGTAGAAGCACAGCGACACCCCAGATGTGGGAGCAGTATTCGAGGTTTGGCCTTATTTGTGAAGTATATGAGGTAAAGAGATTAGCTGGTGAAAAGTATTTGCGAGCCCGGAAGAGGAAACCTAATTTCTTAGCAGCCGCTTCTGCAATTGATGTGACATGTTGGTGCCAATTAAGATTTCGACCCACAGAAATGCCAACAAGAAAAAAGGACTCATTACTTTGAATAACTTGGTTGTTCATTATGATGGGTCTAGTGCTGGTGTATCTCTTGTGAGAAAGAAAGCAAGACTTAGTTTTGGTGGGGTTGAATTGTACAATATTTCTACTTCCCCAGTCTGATATTTTTTGGAGATCCACGGAGACAGAACCCTCCATGAGTCTGCGATCCTCATCTAATTGGGCTAAAGAGACAGGCTTAGAATATTGTATATTTGAATGGAGGGTGCTGTCGTCCGCGTAGCTGTGAACTGGGTTGGATGTGCTCGAGAGGAGGTCATTGATGTGGAGAAGAAACAAAGTAGGGGCTAAAGCTGAACCTTGAGGAACTCCTAAATTAATTGGATACAGTTTAGAGGAATGGCCATCCACAACAACAGATATGCTCCTGTTGGAGAGGAAATTTGCTCTCCACATACAGAGTTTTGGTGGTAGGCCATATGCCGGAAGTTTATTAAGCAGCGCTGCGTGCCAGACCTGGTCGAATGCTTTGGATATGTCTAGAGCAACAATCTGGGATTCACCGTGTTGTTCCATTGACTTGTTCCAAGAATGGGTGACAAAGGAAAGGAGGTCGGCAGTCGATCTGCGCTGACGGAATCCATACTGCCTGTCGTGGATTAGACTGCGTTTTTCAAGAAATTTTAGTAATTCGGTGTTTATATACTTTTCCATCACTTTAGAGACGACTGAAAGGAGAGAAATGGGCCTGTAGTTGCTGGGAAGCGCTTTGGATCCTTTCTTGGGGATGGGTTGTACTCGACCAGTTTTCCAGTTACTAGGGAATATGCCTTTATTATAAGATATCTGAAACAGACGAGTCAGGACAGGAGCAAGCTCTGGTGCGCATTTTTTGGGAATAATTGCTGGGATCTCGTCAAGGCCAGAGGCTTTCCTGGTATTAAGAGAAGAGAGCATCTTTCGTACCTTTTTATTTTTGAAAATAATATCCGTCATTTTATGCGCGACATTGGGAACTGTTGGTGGTTGAACATTTGGAGGTGGGTTGAATGTAGAATTGCCGGCCAACAACGAAGCAAAAAGTTCAGCCTTGCCCAGGGCAGTAGAAACTATTTCATCCCCTGAGGCAAGAGGTGGGAACGTGCTTTTGCAGAAATTATTCCCAATAGATTTAGCAAGAGTCCAGAAGGGTTGCCGCCGTTGGAGCTTAAGAGGACTTTGTTTTTGATGTGGTTATTAAACGAGTTTTTTTGTCTCAGAAAGAATGCGGAAATAGCGGTTTCTTGCGTCGTTAAATGCTTGATGATTTTCTTGACTGGGATTGTGTAGAAGCGTTTTGTGAGCTTTGACCTTTTCAAGTCTGGCCTTGTCACAGGATTTAGAGAACCAGGGCTTTTGAGTGGCTAAAGAGGTTTTCTGTGTACGTGGGATAAATAATTCCATGCCAGCTTGGATAACTTCGGTGACGTTTTGTGAGATATCAGAGGGTTCAGGGTGAGAGAAGCAGACAGACGCCCATGGAAATGAGGAAAAGTAATCCCGCATTTCGTCCCAGTTTGCGGAGTTGTAGTGCCAAACGATACGTGGGTGTGATGACTGTGTGACCTCGGGTTGCATTGCGCAGGAAGCAGTGACAATGCCGTGGTCTGAGCGACCAAGGGGGGCGGTGACTGATATCTTATAGCATTCAGGTTGTGTAGTAAGAAGGAGATCCAAGGGATTTGAGCTGTGTGTTGGGATACGAGGAAAGTAAGTAGATTCCTGAACCATATTGGCTAAAGAATTGCTGACTGCAAAGGCCTCCGCTGCTCTCCCTTGTGGATCGGTTTTTGAAGATCCTAGCCATTCCTTATTATGGACATTGAAGTCACCAAGAATAGTGACCTCGGAGGAAGGATATTCAGAAATCAGATAGTCGGGTTTTTCAGAAAGGTAGTCAAAGTGCTGGACAACGTTGTTGTCAGAAGGTGACCGGTAAATGCAGCAGATGTATTTAGTTGCAGTCCTGAGAGAAAGTTTTATCCATAGTATGGCTTTTCTTCCAGCTTCTAAATTGGGGAGTCTGGTGCAGGGTAGATTGCTACGGACGTATGCGCGCGCACGCCTCCATGCAATCTAAAGTAAGTAAGGAGCTCATACCCCGGGAAATTAAGGTGATTAGTGGCTGTTTTGGCACTGATTTGGGTTTCGGTGAGGAAGAGGAGTTTGGGCCTGTTAGCCTGGAGGAAATGGTGGACGGAGTTCAGGTTAGAATTTAGGCCACATATATTCGAAAAGGATATGTTAAATCTTGATGTTGGCGCCCCCTGTACACCCCTCTCCCGGAGATCCGAATGGAGGGGTATTTTGCCTCCGGAATATTTTGTACAAGGAGGAGCCATCTTCATTTTTGTTTATAAGGGAAACCGACTCATACACCAGAACCGGAAACGTCCGTTGGGACTTCACCGGCCCCTTGATGTATGGGGTGGTACCTCCTCGGGCGTGAAAAAATCCTTTACTATTACGTAAAGGAAAATTCCACTACCACTTGCTATGGATTGGATTGGATCAATGTCTACCCCGTTAAAAATAAGATTAATAAAGGGACTATCAGTTGTCCGATAGTTATGCTTTTCGACATAGTAGGAGGATACAAAACACTATCATTTTGCATCCATGCCTATTGTCGGATTTCATTAATTTGACCTTATAATACATAATTTTCATCTTGTTACGTCATTTGTTTCTTAAGTTAAGACGTCATCTATATTTTTTTAAATGACAAGCTATTTTTTATTATTGATTTCGATAGTGTTTTTATTTCCTTTTCAACGGTATAAAAGTTATAATATGTTGTATTCTAATGGAGTCCGAATTTATTATGGTTATTTGAATAGTGAACAATTCATTTAGGTGGTTTCAATAACCAATATTCGCTAGGTAATAAATTCGACTTATTTTAGAAACACTTAAAAGTATGAAAAGTCGCCACGAACGGAACATGAAGCGTGTATGATGAAAGTTATAGCGCCTGTCTGTCACGCGCAATGGGATTCATTTTAGGTGCGTCGCGAAGCGCATGGAAAATAGATCACCGTTAGATGGAACGCCGACGGCAGATGCCTTCAGCTCGCGGCCGAGACAAGTGGTTCTGGTGGTTGTATGGTAATTTCGAGTATCGTGTGAGCGACGGTTAGGTAAATTACCTGGGAAGTTTCGCTGTGCTACGTAGTAGTGAAAGCAGCTTGTTATTGTTGGATAGGAATGAACGAGAGTCTATAACGACTGTGTTCTAATAATCGGGTTAGCAAGGTTAGTTATGCTTCGGAAATTTGGGGAAGTATAATTGCAAACTGAAATAGATAAATGGGTATTATACTGATGCTGTTCCATGTGTAATATTAACAGCGTGTTAGGATTGAAAGTGTATACAGGGTGTACTGTATGTAGCAGTGATAAAACTGTTCGCGTGTTGACCCATTTAAGGGAAATCGAAATCACATAAAGGATTATACCGTATTATAGTGGATCTAGGGTGTTTAGCGAATTATAACGTGCTGTATAGGGTCGCCCACGTTTACCCTGAGGGGCGGATTGTCCTTGGGGGAAGAATAGAGCTGCTCTGAATAGTATGTGATCGCTAAACAAGGTGGTTGATTAGATAGAGTGCCCAGACTAGATAAGTGACAAGCTGGTCACGTTTCTTACCCATATAAGTGAACGGGAGCACGGAGAGTGCTGATTAAAGGGGTAGTATTTAGTGTGTCCGGCAACCTGTGCTGTACTGGGTAGCCCACGTTTATCCTGAGGGACGGATTGTCCTTGGGAGAAGCATGTAGCTGCTCGGAATGGTACGTAACCGCTGGAGGGACTGTTAATTATACAGGATGTTCGACAGAAATAGGGGACAAGTTACCCGGTTGAATTAGTTAGCAGGTCAGAGTTATATGAGAGTGGAAGCCGCTTGCTTGCCCACATATGAGAGTAGGACTGCAGGGAATCGCGGGAATAAAGCCCAGGGGAAGATAGAACCTCAGATTGAGGCGGTGAAATTTATATCGAGGCAATTTCCTATTTGATGCATGTGTATGTCGCTATCCGCTTGCCGTTGCTTTCATGTGCCTTTCTAGTTGCTGTGCTAATGCTAATATCAAGCTTCCTTGATCTTAAATAGCACAAATATTATTCTAGTCGAATATTATTGTATTTTTAAATATTAACGTATTTGTATCGTTTCCACTATGAAACAATGTCTTATCAGAGATAATGTTATCTGACCTGAGATATGGTTTCTCTTTAATCGCATGAACTGTAGAGAATTTTCAGTTTTCATACCTTATCGATTTTTATTATTGTCATTTGCGTTTGTAGATATTTTAAATATTATTGGAAGCTTTTATGAAATTAGTTGCGTTTCACTGCACTGCCTGTAGATAGTTGCACTAGTATATGTGTGTTGAAGCTAGAATCCTGTGACGGATTGTAACTAGCGTAGGTATATCGTAATTGATATTTACCTGTTTATAATATTTCTGCTTCCAATTTTGTAAGCTAGGAAAACAGCCATTATTCGGGAGTAAGTAATTTAAGCCTGCTTAACTCCCGAGAACTCTACGGGATATAATAACTTTTGACTCCTGGCTATAGTTTTCTTATCCACTCGTGCTACCCTAGGACAAGGCTATTATGAAACAGTAACTTTGTGGTGTTCTACGAGGGCCTTAGCAGAAGTCCTCACGGGGATCTGACCTCGTCCTATTTACTAGGGAATAAAGATGGCGCCCGAGGATATGTAACTTAGAATATTTAGGTCGTGCCCGAATGACGGATTGGCAACCTATCCGTCGGGCCTCTGCTTAGCCGGGACATCACAGTACACATTTGAAAAAATAGTAGAAAAAAGGCCTTACAAAGTTTAAATATAAAAAATGTTCCTGTATTTTAAAGAATGAATCTACCATTTACCATACAAAACAAAAACCATGGTGGCAGCTTTCTAAAGTCAACAATAAATTAATGTTTGTTGCTTATTCCACAGTAGAATTTACATTTGCTAATAAAAATGGTTCAATTGAGCGAGAAACAGAGAATTGGAGTGTTAATGATGATTGCAAATAGCCATAAAGTCAGCACACATCAGGGTTGGGCGATAAACGTCGATGTGTCTGAAACATCGATGTTTTTGTGTGTATATTCATGTAAAAACCATCGATGTTCAACTTCCGATGTTTTCGATCCAACATCGATGTGAATTGAGAATTTCAAAATATCGCATAAAATCTAGCGGCAGCAATCCACTCCCAAAGACAACAGACTAAGAATTCGCAAACGTCGCGCCATCTATCATGAATCCCGAAAATATCCTACAAAAAGTATTATATAATACAGTTTTCTAGATTCGTATATTTCTAGGACCAAAGAGTTCGTTTCTCTGTCGCTTTCCGATACATAGAATAGGTTTCTGATATACCTTATCTAAAATCTCCGTGTGTCTGTGCTTAGAAAATGACAATCTGAACTAACCTGAGGGTTTTGTGGTTGACAAGTTGAAAGTTAAGTATATAATATTTGTCATGTGTCATCAAGGATTGCAGGCACATATGTGCTTATGATGCCTTTCGAAACCTAGCGGTAATGAAACTCGTAACGAAGCTTTGAATTTGCACCATGTCTGTGGCGAGATATCAATACTTAGTATACTTGTCAATGGGGCGATATTTTGACTATATTTTTATGTAAGTAAAAGAAAAACCCCCTGAACCTAACAAAAACCCAACGTAGCAAACATTCTCAAGCGAGTCAAAATATCGCTCGATTGACAAGTATACTAGGTATTAGGTATTGAAATCTGCCATGTTGGTGGGGTTAACAGGTGCAGCTGTTTATTATTTTATTTACCTAGTAATGGTTAGCATAGACAATAGAGGTCAGTAGGTCAAATCAGGTCAAGCCTTGTTTCGCATACAACGTCGATGATTTTCGAGCCATATTATCGGTAACTTCGATGTCGATGGTCCGATGTAGACATCGATATAAACATCGACTTTTCTTACCACTTTGCTCACCTCTAGCACACATCATGAAGTATGTCAACTTTTTAGAGAAAAGTACACGGATAAGCCGATAAGTCAATCAACTGCTAGTGGGATTAAAAACATATTTCGTGAACATGGCGTCGTAAAGAATCTCCCAAAAAGTGGACGTCGGATGATATTAAGTGAAGATTCACAACTTAGTAGTTTAAAACAAGTCACATGAAACTATTAGAATTGTTTTAGTTCAGGACACTTCGGATTTAAAGATATTAAAATTTTAGAAATATTACCCATATAAGGTAAAATTAGTTCACGAGTTGACAGAAGATGATGGAACTATATAATAGACTTTCGATTTTAAATAAACCCACAGAAAAAAAGCCAAGGAAATCAAGTCTGGAGAATGCGGTGGCCATTCAATTGCTCCTTGACGCCCCATCCATCTTTCATGAAATGTGGCATCTAGATATTCACGGACGTCTACATCAAAGTGAGTAGGCGCCCAGTCTTGTTAAAACCAAACATCTTGATGGGACACATCTGCCTCGTAATTATTTGGAAAAATTACTGCACTGGCACTGGTACCAAATCCAATCGCAAAAAATTTGGGTAAGGTGCCACTGTAAGATTTCCTTGAAAAAAAGTAAGGCGCTGTGAAACGCCGTTCCATTATTTACATCCACACAGTCACTTTGCTATGACGTTGACTGTGGAAGCCTTGAGTACAATGATGATTTTCCAATGACCAATATCTTCGGTTTACTGTCCCATTCGGACAAAAGGTGGCTTCATTAGAAAATAAAATGTTATTAAGAAAATTGGGACCTTCATCGTAGCATAACATTAATCGTTCACAAGACTTTAAACGGCCGTCTGAATCATCCAGGTTTAACTAGTGCATCAACTGCACTTTTTAAATATTATACTTCTCTTCTTTCAATAATTTTACCACTAAAAATAGAATCAATACAGGGAAAGCAGGAAGAAATTAAAGACAGTAATAACAAAGGCAAAGAAACAGGCCTGGGACTCTCTTTGTAAAGAAATAGATGATGATTTTTGGGGACTGGGGTACAAAATTGTCACAGGTAAAATTGGTACAAGAACACCAATGACAATAAGTGATGAGGAACAAAATAAGAAAAGCGCAGGAATTGTTCCCTAAACACGAAGTCAAAGAGTGGCCGAGAATGGAGGTGAAGTCGGAGGATATTCCACCCTGTACAGAGGAAGATAAGGGAAGCAGGCCGAAGGATAAAAGCTGGTAAATCTGCAGGCCCGGATGGTATACCGATCGAGCTAGTTAAGGCAGTAGCAGAACAGAAACCGGAGATACTACAAGTTATGATAAATAAAGTAATCAGTGATGGAAGTTTCCCGTCAGAATGGAAGACTGCTCGATTGGTGTTTTTAGAGGCAACTATATGCCTGGAAGACGGAATAGCAAAACTATATGAACATAAATAAATAGTAATAAATAACAGACTAAAAAAGGAAATTGAGTAAAGAGGAGGGTTAGCAGACAACCAATTTGGCTTCCGCAAGGGGCGCTCGACGATGGATGCCGTAAAGAAGGTACAGGACGTGACAAGGAAAGAAGGCATTAAAAACAGGTTTGTGGCCATGGTAACATTAGACGTAAAAAATTCGTTCAATACAGCACCATGGAGAGGCATATACGAAGTATTAAAAAAGAGGCATATTGATCCATATATGCTGAAAATATTATGTAGTTACCGGGAAGACAGACAGCTACTGATTGAACAGAAATATCGGATGCAGGTAACATGTGGCATGCCTCAGGTGTCAATCCTAGGACCAACACTGGAACTTGTATTACGATAAGGTCTTTAGTCTGGAGTCCGTAAACAACACGGCTATTATAGGGTATGCAGATGATTTGGCGCTGGTTGTAAGCGGAGGAAATTAGGCTGACATAGAAGAAAATATCAACTGGTCAGTGGCAAGGGTGGAAAATTGATGACAAAAAGTGGTCTATAACTCGCGCCCCACAAAACTGAAGTATAGTGCTAGTGGGACGAAGAACACTGAGAACAGTAACCGTCAAGGTGGGGAATGCAGAAACTCAGTCGCAGACAAGCCTGAACTACCTCGGTATACAAATAGGATATAACATGAACATGGGGGTGCACATAGAAAGAGTAGTGGCAAAAGCAGACATGATGGTTGCAAAGCTAGGGCGTCTGATGCCAAATATCGGTGGACCAAAACCAGGAAGAATGAGGGTGCTGAGTAGTGTGGTAAAGTCAATCATACTGTGTGGTGCACCAGCATGGAAGGCCGGGCTGTCAAATACAAAGTATAGGAAAAAGATTGAGGGGGCACAGAAAAAGGTAGCCATCAGAATAGCAAGCGAATATAAAACAGTGGCAACGAAAGCAATACAGGTGATTGCAGGAACAATCCTTAAACACTTATTGGCAACAGAGGTAACTTAGGATAGACACGAAAATAGTATAGAAGAAAAAAAGAAGGCAAGAAGCGATACAATGCTGAAGTGGCAGCGAGAATGGGAAGACGAAATGCCAACATTCCAGTGGACAAGGAGGCTCATTCCACACATATAGACATGGATATCGAGACAGCATGGGGAGGTGGGTTATTATCTTACCCAATTTCTGTCTGGTCATGGGCGTTTCAGGTCTTACCTGATTAAAATGAAAATAGTTGACAGAGAGGACTGTACGTACTGTGGTGATAGAGATACACCAGAACACACGGTTTTTGAGTGCGTAAGATGGTCGCAGATTAGAGAATAACTGTATAAAGAGATTGGCAGAGATTTAACAGCAGATAATGTAGTGGAGCATATGCTGGGAAGTGAAAGGGTGTGGAATACTGTGGAGAGAGGGATCGTAGAAATATTGAAGTCAAAAGAGGATGAAGACAGGATATAGATGTTTGAAAACAACAAGAGTTGGGGACGTGGTGAAGCAATGCCAGTGAGTGGTTCCCGCCACGTCTCTATGTTTCAAGGGGGTGTTTAGTGGGTAGTCCCGACCTGGAGGGAAGGGGAGTCACCACAGTACCGGTTGGGGTCAGATCGCGCAAGCCACAGCCACCGGTCTGCGTAAAAAGCATTCACCTCCGCTATGAGGAAAAAAACCACTAAAAATTGGTTCACTTTGTTATTTAGGGCTGGCTGCCTTGTAGAATGGTGAGGATTTTTTTCACATTCAAGCGGTATATCCAATCTGACTAGTTCACTCACTCGAGGTCGACCTTGTCAAGGCAAATCTTTTTACAGATCCCATTTCTGTGAATTTGGAAACCAATTTACTTACTGTAGATCATGCAATTGGCGGTCTACCGGGAGTTTATTGGTTAAATAACTCTCATACATCCTGATGACTTCTAAGTCTGTCGCCATATCCAATCATCATTAATATCTTTAATCCTTTTCTTACGGTTAACACGCCATTTTTGTTAAATTCGAATTGGTTACTTTTAATACTTTTACATTTTCACCACTAAGACTATTAATTAATTTAAACGGCAGGTAAGAATTGAAATTAATTCAGACCTAACATTATTGTCCTTATTCACTGAATTCCAAATCCACACTGCGAAAGAAGTCCGATCACTAAATACTGATTACAGCAAGTAATCAGTAAATTATCACGAGTGTTGTTAAAAATTGATTTTAACTGTACTTTTTGTTTCACCTGTCAAATAGTTACATAACCAAGTATCAAAAATCACAAAATTAAGTGTTCATTACTTTAGAGGTGAAGGAAAACCTCATTATTCGAAAGAAAACTTGTCCTAAATAAAAACGGTCAGAAGTATTTCTTATTGCTTATTAAATTGGCGTTTCCATTTTTAAAGTAAATATTGCAATTTTTTCAAAGAAAATTGTTACGCCAGGTGCCAATTTTTTTTTCCATCATCATTTAAGTAGTAAGCAGGTCTATGGATCAACAGCATAAAATTTAGTTTTCATTTAAAAAAAGCTTATGAAGACGTCACCATTCTGAAATAGGTGACGTCATAAATGTAATTTTTACGTCATAAGTTGGCAATTTGAAAGATAAAATTAACCTGTTCGTTTTTCTTATAAACATTAAATAACGCAGTTATGAATTATGTGTCAAGCATTATCATCACACTGTATAACTTTGAGTTCCAACACGGAAAAATGTATAAATGAAGACGTCACCATTCGGAAATAGGTGACGTCATAAATGTAATTTTTACGTCATAAGTTGGCAATTTAAAAGATACAATTGACCTGTTCGTTTTTCTTATAAACATTAAATAACGCAGTTATGAATTATGTGTCAAGCATTATCATCACGCTGTATAACTTTGAGTTCCAACGCGGAAAAATGTATAAATTCGAGTTTAAAGTTGAAACTATAAGCTGTTTCACCTTGTAGCCGTTCGTAATTCAATTCGCCTGTAGTTTCTAAACAAAAATTTTTTAATGTTTTTTTTATTTCTCCGAGATTTTCAGGAACAGATGTAGGTACAAAAATTCTAGAGTTGTGTAAAACTACAAACATCTAAGAATCAAACTCTAATTGCATACTTACCATCAAAATAATTTTTTATTTTTCTTCAAAGTTTGCAACACGCGTATCAAAAGGCCCTGACGACTTAGATATGGTTCCACTTTGGTAACTTGTGCCAAAGCCTCCGTCGTATCATTAGCGCTTGTCTTAGGATATAAGGTTTGAATTTCCATCAGGACAAAGGAAACCTATAAAAGAATATTTTTATCGAATTTACATTTTTAAAAATGGTGCTGCAATTGAAATCATAGCTTCCACATTCAACCGCTAATTTAATTTCAGCACAGAATTACCAGATATTTGATGAGATTAAAAGTTTTCTAATAAACAAACTTTAAAACGTTATATTACTCCGTTTTAACGAAATAATATCAATTTTCACCAAATAACTACCAGTCATCCCCCCTACCCCTGGAGCGATTTTACCCAAAAATAATCCGAACCGTTCGTTTCTCAGGTGCTAACTTGAAACGATCGGCTTCGTTTCGATTTAATCTGTGTTCATTTTCGTATTCTCTTCTGGCCTTCTATACATAACTACCCTGTATATGTACAGACAGTACGATTAACAGATTCGGTTGGAGCAGGTGACGCTGTCGTAACTGCCAAGCGTTCTTTGAGCATGTGCTAAAGATTAAATGGTGAACATGATGGTGAAATTGAGTTTTTCTGGGATAGAAGTCTGTTTTCCCCGAGTTGCGAGTGCCTGCGGCATGCAGGTAAGCTGTACTTTCTTTTTGATTAAGGTCATTTTGGTATGTTACCTTGTCATTAGCTAGATTCATTAGGTGTAATATAATTTAACCTATCTTTATAATATTCATATCACATTCTGTTCATTAATTTTCTTGTTTAATTAGTAGATTGCTTTTGCTGTAATTGAAAGTAGAATTTTAAACAGCTTGTTGCATGTCGTAGGCTTGTGATAGAGGAGAGACCCAGCTTAGGTCGTTACCTTCCTTCAGAAGGTCAGCGATTTGTTGAGCTATTTTAGGTGGCTAGTATTATTCGATATTTGTAATTTTATCTTCAAATTTCGAAAATACACTTAATAAAAACGCCCCTTTCTTATAATAAATGTTCAAAATGTTCTCTATTCACTTGCACACAACGAAATAATCTGCTCTGGAATTGTTCCCTAAATCTGTTCAACAAGTCAGGCGTTACGTTCCTAATTTCTGTTGTTATTTCATTTTCAAAGCATCTAAATCAGCAGGTTGCGTTTTATACACTCCGTTTTTAAGGTATCCCCATAAAAAGAAATCAAGAGGTGTAAGATCTGGTGTTCTAGCGGGCCATTCTACGAAACCTCTTCGTCCAATCTATATTTGTGGAAAGACTTCGTCTAAATACTCCCGTACTTGAAGAGCAAAGTGGGGCGGTTGTAACGGTTGCGTGACTCCTTTACTGACATAAGGAAAACCTCTTAGGAAGCTTAAATAATAGCAGGTGACTTTATCTCTGAAAGGCAATTCATGTTTTGGTTTCGAAATTATTGATTAAAAAATCGCTAATGATTTTTACCATCGTAGTGCCCGTACTGCACACCTATTATATACGTTGAAATTAAAATATCAAGGGGGATAATACATTTATAGGTATATCTTTTACAAGTATTATTGAATTGCTTGATTTAATCGTAATACACGTTTTTAATCAGATAATATAGTGTTATAATTGTTGCAGAACAATGTTGCAAGGTTTCTGAAAGACTAATATTTTTGTTTAATGGAATGTTTCGTAATGAACTTATGCATTATTAGAGTAATAGAGCGTTAGATCATGCATCGGTATCTACAAGAAAGAAATAATGTTACCGTGAGAAAATCAGAATGACTGTTGTAACCTTGATCTTGATAGTGTATGACCAGCTAGAGGGCCACGTTTTACTTGCCGCAGACATTTAAATATAGAAATATTATATATTATTCATAGAAATACAATCGATTTAATTAACAAGTCCTAAGACACGTAATGCGTTATGGTAACGAATTTTATTGAAATATTTGGTGACGGTCGACTTTACCGCAACTACATTTCAACGTGGATATAATAGAATATGGCCTAAAAACCGTTGTACATACCTTAATAAAGTTAAACAACGTGGTACCTATATTTCGTTTTTAATAACCTTTCTGTGAAAGCAATTAAAAAACGTTTAGATTTACAATAAAAACGTATATTTTTGTACCAGAGGTTATGACTGTTGTTTTGTTGACATATTTCATGCAGATAGGCGTTGTTGTCAGTTTCGAATCTATTTCCTTATTACAGGGTAGTATTTGTCTTTTTTTTTCTTTAGGTAAATTTTATGTGTTAACTATGGCACAATGACTTATAAAACTTAAAACGGCTTCAGTTTTTATTTTGACAAGGTGGTGTCTTGTCAGGTCCAGACAGTCAGGTCGGCAGAAGTGTGTGTAATAAGCATTTAGGATCTTTTGTTGGGTTCAAGCGGCAAAACACTCTTGGATTTTAATATTAAATGTGGCAACGCTGTTGAAAAGTGACAGTTCGAAACTTGAAAATAGTGAATTTTTCATAACTTTAATTATCATTTATTCTGCTATTTATGGGTTTTCCGTAAATTTTTTTGCTGATTATTTATCTACGTTACGTACTCTTTCTTGTGGTGTGCGCCGTTTTGCTTGATTCCAGTTGGGGTAAAGTCGACCGCCACCAAATATTTTTTTTACTTACCCATTCGTTGTGGTTATTAAGTCATCAAAAGCAAGTAGTTTTAAATAAACTAAAATTCAGGACGCAGCAAGTGCGTTATAGTAGTGAATTTTTATCAAACTTGTATACTATTAGTACGGCGTATTACTAAAATTAATACTTTAAATTTAAACAGACCTTAACGCGCTCATTTGAAGATTTTTTCTAGTGTTGCCATCTACAGGTTTCTCAGAATATGTGGGCAATATCGCAGATTCGGATAGAACACAAAAAATAGCACGACCAGTTCCTGTAATTCTCTTTCCCACGGCTCTCTCATACAGAGGTGCAGGTCCCTAATAGACGCCCCCGAAAATCGATTTTTAGCGAATTTTCATTAAGAAAAATTCGCTAATAGAGAGGTCACGATGAAAAGCTTTCGGAAAAATTTCTTCAGATGAGCGCGAAATTTGGATCCCTGGAACCCTAAATCAAGGCCCTTTGAAAGTTTTATATGTTTATATATACACTGGCGAAAGAAATTAACGCATCACCATAAATTTATCATAATTTTGAAGTTAAGTATTTTCCAAATCAATCATCCAATTTTTATGATGTTTTTTGTATTGTACAATTACTCTTTTAGAATTTCACTACGTCATTGGCTCTTTCAGAAGTTCATGTTTCTCTTACATACGGGGTGTTATTCTGATATTGGATTTTTCGAATATTTTCAAAACACCCTGCGAATAACAGTTGCATTACTAACAAATCCCAATTACCCTCAAACTATAGCCTCATTAGTTCTTAATATTCCCTTTTTTGATTTACCTTCTTATCTCTTTGATTAAAGGAGATACACATTTTTATAACACTGTATGTTTTAATTAACTTTTTATTGGTAACTCAACAAATTAACAACACTTAACATACTCAACACACTTAACATACTCAACACTTAACATTAACAACACCGAACTAATATTCAGTGTTCTCTCCTCTTGCACGAATCACTGCCTCACATCGACGCCTCATACTGAAAATTAAGTTTATAATTTCACCTTGGACAATATTTTCCCAAATTTGCTGTAGACTTTGGCCAACCTCTAGTTGATTAATTGGATGATGAGGAAGTTTTCTCAACCGTTTGCCCATAATGTCCTAGAGATGTTCAAGTGGATTAAGATCCGGACTTCTGGCTGGCTATCACATTATGGAAATATTAACTTCGGCAAGATATTGTTGTACAATTCTGGCACTATGCGGTCCAGCATTATCATACATGAAAATAAAATTGTCCTCTACAAAAGGCGCAAAAGGCATGAGGTTCTAAAACGTTTTCAGTGTAAGAGGCTGCCGTGATATTTCCTCTTGGTATCACCACTAACACCGTCCGAGCCTTTGCAGTGATGCCGCTCCCACACCATAATAGAGCCTCCGCCAAACATAACTGTTTGAACAATGTTACATTATCCGTAACGTTCACCTCGCCGCCTATACACACGCGCCCGTCGATCACTGTTATAGAAGGAAAATCTGTACTCATCACTGAACTTAACGTTAGCCCAATTGGCCTCTAACCAGTTAACGTGTTTTTGAGCAAATATTAATCTGGCTCTGCGTTTAATTGAGGGACTGTTGCAGGTCTTCTGGGTCTTAAATTAAAATCACTCAGCCGCTTTCGTATAGTAACACAACTTACACGAACATTGTGCGTCTCTTCCAGCATATTTTGTAGCCTTGGAACCGTAATGAACCGTTCCCTTAACGTTTGCAGCATCAAAAAACTATCTTCGACATGATATGTGGCTCGTCTTATCCCCTGACCTGGTCTTCTCACATGCTCTTGCGTCTCACGATACCACCGCAAGATTCGGGATACGGTCGATTGATTAACAACAGGACGTTGAGCGATGTAACGCTGACTCCTACCATCTTCGGCAAGACTTACTGAACGCTCAGATTCTTCAATATTTATGTTGCGATTCTGGCAAATAATGACATTCATGATGAAATATTGCACTTACTGTTGGTGTTTTGACAGATGTTTTTTGAAATGAAACCATGTCAACAAAACACAAAAACAAGTCTGCTATGCGTTTTTTTCTTTCAATGTGCATAAAAAGGCCATAAAAAACATGCAATGTTATAAAAATGTGTATCTCCTTTAATCAAAGAGATGAGAAGGTAAATCAAAAAAGGGAATGTTAAAAACTAATCAGGCTATAGTTTGAGTCTAATTGAGATTTGTTAGTAATGCAACGGTTTTTCACCGGCTGTTTTGAAAATATTCGAAAAATCCACTATCAGAATAACACCCCGTATGTAACAGAAACATGAACTTGTGAAAGAATATATGACGTGGTAAAATTATAGAATAGCAATTGTACAATACAAAAAAAATATCATCAAAATTGGATGATTGGTCCCGAAAATACTTAACCTCCAAATTATGATAAATTAACGGTGATGCGTTAATTTCTTTCGCCAGTGTATATATATATATATATATATATATATATATATATATATATATATATATATATATATATATATATATATATATATATATATATATATATATATTGTAGGGCGCGAGGGTTTCTAGCCAATGTAATTGTTGACAAAAACATGAATATTTTAACCCGTTAAATGGACACCTTTTTGTCAATAAATATTCAGCTGCAGTGAAATATATTTCGACCTGGATTGTTGTGTAATAACCCCCGGTATATAGTCGAGCACAGCTATCAAATTTTAGACATATTTCTGGTTCCCTCAAACAAATACTGTTTCTTGTTTTCCGCATTCTCATAATTGAAAAGGAAAGCAAGCTGACGTAGATATTTGTGTACATTTATTTTCGTCGCTTTAATTATGTTTAATCTCGCAATGACGAGATATTCTGACATGCAGTAATAATAATGTCGAAAATTCCATTTCTAACTGGTCATTCTTAAAGATCCAGCATATTCAACTCAGATAACAAACTAATATAAGAAGTGACAATGATGTTTCTCACGCTACGTTGTGTGACAGGTCAAGGGACAACATCGGGATTATTAATTGCTATATGCGTGATTGTTGAAGTACCGAAGTCAAGAACTAGAGTGTATATTGCCATAAATTATAAAAAGCTAGGGAAGTGTTCTGTTTACCAACTCGTGTGAAACAATTTAGGCCTTGATGCACCCTTGTTAATATAGATATCCAGACATTGGAATGCATGCACTTACTCGCTTTAAGAAAAATACATGCATACGTACATACGACGCCTCGATTTGTATCGATCTTACCGACATCAATACAGCAGAGGAAGCCCATCACAGGCACACATAATTCTAATTATAAGGTCAAAGTTAAAGATGTTGTTATCTGAATATAATGAAATGTGCACTGACTAGCAAAATTCGATATGGGCTTGCTACCTTCTTGAGCAGGGCGTCGGGCTGTCTAGTATATTCACTTATTTATGTTTACAAATTCCGTATTTTCAGGATATACAAAAATCCCGTATGCAAATTTGATACGAGGCGACCGTTTAATATTTTCGACACTTTAAAATTAATAATCAGAGGACCGTGTGGTATAGGGAATGAACACAAATTTGCTTAGGGAATGTCGAGACAGTTGGTGACGTGCCTCTGTTTAATTAAAAGAGATATACCGTAGCTGCTTTTGCATTCGGATAAAGCTAAGGAATAAAAAGGGCACAGAATGTACATTAGGCATGTAGAAAGACACTGTTTGAATAATGTAATTTAATGCTGTTTTAATAGCAAGTGTAATAAAGTATGTTATGCACTAGATTGCAGACTCTGCTATTATTATGTGATAGGTATATCTTAACATAAAGTATGCTAATTTAAGCGTGACATTTTGAGAACATGGTAACAATCACGAATAAGTATGCTAACCAAAATAATTATAACATGTAGGGTAACGAGACGTTTTATTACAATTAAAATTAAATTAAATACGCTGTGAAAACCTCACGTACAGAGAGTCGCGCTGTGACCACGTTCATTGTGTATCAAGGGGGGAGCGTTGTTTATATCCAAACTATAAGCAGTAAGGTCGATTATGATATCGACATTAGATATGCCGTGGACCATAACAACAGCATGTGTATTACAAATCATACGTGAGTAGGGGGCCAGGATTTGATATATAACCAGGTACGATTCAAGGGATATGCAGATGGAGTTCCAGTCCTGGAACTAGTCTCACCTCCTAACTTAGGTCCTCCTTGCTTCAGGGAAAGCCAGTGTGTGGATACAGCGCCTGAGAACGCGTCGTCGAAGCATTACAAGCAAGTACTTGTCGCATTCACGTCTCCTTTGCTTCAGGGAAAGCCAGTGTGTGGAAACAGCGCCTGAGAAGGCGTCGTCGAAGCATCATTAGCTAGTACTTGTCGCATTCACGTCTCCTTGCTTCGAGGAAAGCCGGTGTGCGGAAACAGCGCCTGAGAAGACGTCGTCGAAGCATCATCAGCTAGTACTTGTCGCATTCACGTCTCCTTTGCTTCGAGGAAAGCCGGTGAACAGAAACAGCGCCTGAGAAGGCGTCGTCGAAGCACCACAAGCAAGTACTTGTCGCATTCACGTCTCCTTTGCTTCGAGGAAAGCCGGTGTGCGGAAACAGCGCCTGGAAACGCGTCGTCGAAGCATCATTAGCTAGTACTTGTCGCATTCACGTCTCCTTTGCTTCAAGGAAAGCCGGTGTGCGGAAACAGCGCCTGGAAAGGCGTCGTCGAAGCATCATTAGCTAGTACTTGTCGCATTCACGTCTCCTTGCTGGGAGGAAAGCCGGTGTGCGGAAGCAGCGCCTAAGAAGGCGTCGTCGAAGCACCACGAGCAAGTACTTGTCGCATTCACGTCTCCTTGCTCCAGGGAAAGCCGGTGTGCGGAAACAGCGCCTGAGAAGGCGTCGTCGAAGCACCACAAGCAAGTACTTGTCGCATTCACGTCTCCTTTGCTTCGAGGAAGACCGGTGTGCGGGAGTTGCGCCTGAAAGGCGTCTCACAGGCAACTATTCGTGGCACTTTATAACTGTACGTCCCCATTAGCAAGTCAGGAGAGTCGCGTCGAGCACCAGTGTCAGAGACACTGCTCGGAAAGGAGGTTTTCCCGGGAAACTTTCACAAGTCAGATCGTTCCGTGTTTTGTGAGGACCTAACCCGCGACTTCTCCACGTATACTGACATTTAAACAACCTCCTACGCGAGTAACTTCAAGCGTATCTCCCTGCCAGAAAATTCAACGATGTGGAAACCCTTCCCGCAAACAGACGAAACCCAGAAAACGAACAGTGGTTCCCGCTTGGAGACGATGGAGCGCCCTGATGGGACGAGAAGCAGTGACACCAATGGTGAGTGTAAACTTGCATTTGACCTATGTTACCCCTATCGAGAGATTGTCTGATTCAAATAAAGTTTGCATACCTCAGCATTATTACCATGAAACAAGATAATTATAGAGGGCACGTGTAGGGTTTGTTGCCATGTCTCCACTCAATATATTTCAGAATGCTCTGTTATCCTTAAGATTAGGGGTGTACGGCGGCCGTCCGCCTGATGCCGTAGCCTAGATATTGTCTAAATGCGATGTCGGCGGCGGCAAATGTAGGAACTTTATTCTTGATAAATCTTTGTGTATGTTAGGCTCATGCATTCATGATACGTAACTTTAAATATGTTAATGTTAAAATATAGGTATTTGTGTGGCCCTATTTAGTAATATTGTCAAGAAATTCCTAGATAAATTAAGAAGTAACAAGTAAAATAATGTCGGCCGATCTCTCATAATTTTCATTAGCTTTAAGATTTTATGAAGATGTTTTCTTGATATCTGTGTGTCCCTTATTTTGTTTATTTGTGTCAGGCCCTGTGGCACCGAGGCTAGCTGAATTTGAAATAGCGAGTAACAGAAAGAACATCATTTTCACTAGTTAAACCTGAATACACGTACTATCCGATAATGGATATATTTCACACTTTAAAGTAGGGCAGAGTGAGGTTAGGAATAAATATTGAAGTTGAATCTTGAACTTGAAACCTGAATTTAATACCATGAGTTTTCTAAATACTTAAACTTGAAACCTGAATTTAAAAGCCTTAAGCACTTTTCTGAAACTTAAACTTGAAACCTGATTTCAAAAACCTTAACCTTTATGGAAACTTAAACTTGAAAGCTGAATTTAAAACCCCTAAGCACTTTTCTGAAACTTAAACTCGAAACCTGAATTCAAAAACCTTAACCTTTATGGAAACTTAAACTTGAAAGCTGAATTTAAAACCCCTAACCACTTTTCTGAAACTTAAACTTGAAATCTGAATTCAAAACCTTAGCCTTTATGGAAACTTGAACTTGAAAAAGAATTTAAAAACCATAACTTTTATTGAAACTTGAACTTGAAACCTGAGTTTGAAAACCACAATCTTTATTGAAACTTGAACTTGAAACCTGAATCTAAAGCCTTTATTTAAATCTGAATTGAGAAACTATAGCCTTCATTGAACTCAAAGCTATGACCTTTATTACCGTTCGACTTGACGGATGTGGCATGCATCTTGTAGCTTAGTAAAGTCCGTAAATAGGCCTACATGGCAATGAATTTGCTTCCCCATATGCGTGACATGTTTTGTACTATACTTATCCCGTATTTTCGACTTGATAGGGCATCCAGGTGAAGTGTCACTCCATGAAATGCCAACTTTCCGACAAGACCTGGTATACAGGCAGGCGATGAAGCCCGCGATTTATAAGTTCAGCATGATCGTAGTGATATGGCAAGCTGCGCATGCGCTTCTTCCGCATACAGGGAAGTAACCGGAATGTTAGGGTTAGCATAACAAATGAAGTCGACCTCCCTGATGATATAAGTTGTAGGGAAAACCTTCCCATTACGTCCAATAAGGTGTTTCAGCTCTCAGCACAAACAGAACCGAGCGACGCCTAGGTGAATTTTCTGTCTCTTGAAATGCCAACCACCCGCTAGTGCACTAGCAAGAAGCTAACGCGATAAACCTATTAGCATGATAGAAAAGGCAACCTAGGTGCGCAATCCCCAAACGCGTAGGAATATTATTAGTACCAGTGACGTAAAGGGAAGAGTGAAATGTATCGGCGAGATTGACGACAGATTCTACTGTGCTGTACGTATTAGCTCCACATAAATCACAAAATGAAATAGAAAAATGAAACCAAAAATCTGAAACCAAAACACAAATTATTAAACTAAAATCCGTACGCCCCTGGAGCATTAATACGAGGCACCTTAGATCTGCACATGCATCTCCGATCATTCACCTTCGAGTGTAGCGGGCAGGTCGACAACATGACACATCTGTTAGGGACGGGGTCTAGGTTAACAGTCAGCTGGCCGGATATGGCGCCGAAGGGTCTGAACTCGTGATGTTAACTTTGTAAATTGTTTAGGGCTTGCATTATATTTAATAAATGAGGTTAAACGAACAATCGCTTTTTATTTCTCTCACAATTCTCCGATTATTGGCTATTAGAACCCCTTACTCAACGTAGGGACCTTCACGATCACACGGCGAAGGTAACCCAGAAAAATCTGATGTGTAGGTGAAAAGAACTTTCAAGGTAGGTGTTTCTTAGTTCTCCCAATCGCTGTGTATATGTGAGCTGTAGGCTGCGTCTATACTCAGTGCTGGCAGGACCGGAACGATATATTCTCTCAATATTTATTATTTTTATTGTTCATTGTATTTTATATTTATTTTATTTTTTATTATAAGTAAAGTAAAGGATCTATATATTTATGTATTTTTGGGGAAGTTACAATATATATATATATATATATATATATATATATATATATATATATATATATATATATATATATATATATATATATATATATATATATATATATATATATGTATGTATGTATCCGAGCGATAACTCAAAAAATACTAAACTGATTTTCCATTACACTTGGCAAAAATCTTGTTTTGGCGAAACCCAAGTTCGAGTTCGTTATCAGCCTTTATACTCAAGTTTTCCGGTGTAAAATCGGGAAAAACTTTTTGAAAACCCTATAATTTTGTAAGTATCAGAGTAACTGGAATAGGACTTTACATGTGGCTAGAAATATGGCATATAAACCTATGTTTTAAATTTTAAGTAATTGGGTACACAATATTTAGAGTTTTTTCGAAATTAAAAATAAAATCCCAAAGACATGCATTGAGACGACTTAGTGGTTAAAGTCCAATGCCTTATAGACAGAGTAGTTAACTGCCACGCGTAGATTGATTCATACAACAGGTATAAACCATACATCAACGGTAACTATACTAAATAGAAATCAGGCATTAAACATACTACCCGAACCAACAATCGTGAAATCTTGGCCGCAATTATGGAAAATGACAGACGACATGAAATTAAAAATTTGCCAAGTGATTGTTATTTAACTGGGGGGTTCAATCAATTATTAAAAACTACTACATTTGTAGCTTTATGAACGGCCTCAAATACAGTTTTATTGCAGTATAAATACATTATGGTGTCGCATAATATAGTAGTAATCTAAACAAAATCAAGCCAAGCCTCTATAAAAATGATTCTAAGATAGTTTCTTTTATCTTTAAACGTAAACATAAGGCGGCATATAATCCTTCTGTCCGTCCTTATGTTCAAAACTTTTTATCAGAGGCCCATTTCAGTCTGTGTTTTCTAACGGGGCGAGTTTACGAGCCGTTTACTTTTCTTTAAAACAAAGCGTTATGATCGTAAACTGTAATTATCATGAACTCATCTCAACTTTTTATTATTAAGACTACTTGAGATAATATTTATTTAGGTCCATTTTAAAAATAGACAACGTCCGAGCGGCAGGACGTGTATTCAAAAAAAAACTACCCCTTATTACATCGAAAGAAAATATTTCGGTTTAATGACCCTAAACCGAGGTCTTGTCTGATATTTGTTTGGAACACTATTACCGAGCATTTGGCGCAAACTAGGACGCCTAGAACCCATATCCGGGGTCAGTTTCAATTTTTGTATATATATATATATATATATATATATATATATATATATATATATATATATATATATATATATATATATATATATATATATATATATATGTGTGTGTGTGTGTGTGTGTGTGTGTGTGTGTGTGTGTGTGTAAAAAAATTGAATCTGACCCCAGATATGGGTTCTAGGCGTCCTAGTTCGCGCTCATTTGAAAACACTTTTGCAAAGTCTCTCCATCGATACCTCTTTATTAGTGAATTTTTTAAAATAAAAATTCACTAAAAATGGAGAGCTCGCCTATTTTTCCCCGAAAATGTATTATAAAGAACCCTACTTACTAAACCTAATAATTATTAACTACTTACCAAGTTTTCCTCTAGTTAGTTATACGTTATAGTAGTTAAAAAGTCCCTTAAAGTTAGCCTTTAAATTTAAAATATCCACTAAATTAATCACAGTATCACAATTATTTTGTCCACTTATTAAGCAACCTGAAGTAGTAACCATCATAATAATAATAATTGTCTTCTTAGAACATGTAAACAACAACGAAATGATCTAATTAAAAATCAATCCGACGCGAAAACGAAAATTAGTAGGTAGTAGGTACACACGCTCTGCCAAAAGTCCACAACAAACTGGAAGTGTGTATTTTTAAAGCACACAACAGATTGCTTATTCGGTCGTTTTCGACGAAGATCAACAAGATTCGGCGATCATTTCGCACTGAAGTATCGCATTTCGTGAGAGCGCCGAAAAATACACACCGCCGCCCGCTTGCTTTATATGGATATGTATGTATATAACGTCTGCAACGATTACCACTATACTTATTCTGATTCTGTATTCTGTATTAATGGCTGCCGACTCTCTGCGATCCTCGATATACTAATTTTGTTTGTTGAATGCAGGAGGTAAAAAAGTAAATAAAAATTTATTGAAATATAGCATAGCAAAAATATTGTTTTTTCCACGGCAGGCGGCAATGCGCGGGCACGGGCACACTTATTGAGGAGCCGCCTCTGATATAATTTCACGTAACCACAGCCTACATAATTATGCATATTTTGTTTAAATAAAATGATCTCGTAAAATATTTATTTTACGGCAAATTTTCATAAAAGTTTGGGAATCCAACCCAGTAATTCATTTACATCTGCCCAAACGTTTATGTGTGGAGAAATTTCATATACTTGAGTAGGCATACTGCTTACAAATTCAAGTCTTGACGGTCCCTAGGCGCAAGGGTCCCAGGTTATTTCCTTAAATAATAAATAAAATAAAAAACATACATAAATATAATTTATAGAGAAACATGTATATCGAATACCAGTTTTTTATGTAAAAGTCACACTTCTCTCTGATTCTCTATGATTTATTATAATAGGTCAAAACGAAGGACGATGGGATAGTATTTTCGAAACTGAATTAGAATAATCTGTGGCTAATGGAGTTGAGCTTTTGAGGCCATCTAATCCATTTTAACTAACTAAACTGTTTTATAAAATAGCAGTTTTTGTATTTGCCTTGTTTAGTAAATAAAACTAAGCAATATTTTTTGTTATTGTATGTAGTACTTGGAGCTTTGCACTACGAGAGTTTTTTTAATGTCGCGTGGTTCTACCTTAAAAATTGATTAAATACCTAAAACAAAGATGACGCCCATGTTTAATTTTGCACCTATCAAGTTTTATTTTAAATATTGTAGTTGTAAAAACGATGTTTCTTATTGGTTTGTGATTTTCTAATGTTTTTTGAGAGCCGGATCTTTCGTCAGACTCCCATATAATGTCACATTGAACCCTGCTATTCTTAGGTAGCAAAATACTTATTATCTACTCTTTGTTCCTATGTACAAATTATAAAACATAAATGATTTGTATTTGTCCTTTTTTTCAGATGAAGATGAAGAAACACCATCTCCAGTCGATCCGGCGAAACCCACAACATCACCTGCTGGTGGTACGCATATTCACCTACGGCAATTCCTGAAGGAACTCCTAGCTTCCCCACAAACGCACGGTTCCTGCATAAGATGGCTTGACCGATCGAATGGTATTTTCAAGATTGAAGACTCAGTCAAGGTTGCTCGATTATGGGGTAAAAGGAAGAACAGGCCGGCCATGAATTATGACAAATTAAGTCGGTCGATAAGACAGTACTACAAGAAGGGTATCATGAAGAAAACCGAACGCTCACAGAGGCTGGTTTATCAGTTTTGCCACCCTTATAATTTGTAAATTAATCTGTTCTGCCATTTTCTGTCTTAATCTTTTGTATATAATTTAACCAGTAACTTAAGAGTCACCGTATTCTAACTCATTTCACAATTCTTCGTGGGGTATAAAAGTACTGGGTATATGGTATGTGGTGCAGGGACAGGAAAACAAATAAGAACACCTCGAAGTTATCAAGGTGTTCGAAGATGAACGTCGTGATGTAGGGTATTACTACGTCATGTTTTCGTCTTGCCAAATGGCACCAGTTAATTTTTTGTGTAAAAAAATAATTGTATTCAATAAGGAAGGTAATTTCCAGTTGCGATGAATTTTTAAAATAGTCGATTTGCCGACGAGTAGAAGAATCGTTTGCTTGAAAGTTGTAAACGCGATAAAACTTAGTTCGAACGTCATTTCTGCAGCTCGAGTTTCGTATAATTCGAATTCTCTTGAGCTCGATTTGGGTCTAACTCCTTTTCGCGA
Organism: Tillus elongatus; assembly: GCA_964006375.1. Classification (NCBI taxonomy): domain Eukaryota; kingdom Metazoa; phylum Arthropoda; class Insecta; order Coleoptera; family Cleridae; genus Tillus; species Tillus elongatus. The sequence goes on from OZ023271.1 coordinate 8,325,438, forward strand.
TTAAGCTCTGCAACGTTTTCGAATAGTCGGTGATTTTGGTCCCATATATCTATGATATATTAATAATGTAAGTTCTATGAACACGTTTTATAATGTTTGTTTATGTTTTGAGTGGAAATGTTTATAAATGGGTTTTTGACATTAATATAATATTTCACTGTATACTACTTGAAACACACCTACGCAATAAGTAATTTTAAGAATTATACGATACTCATTTTTTATATATTTATTTGTTTAAGTTTAATTAACCGTTACAGATGGTAACATTGCATATTATATAGTAGTTATTAAATTTTAAAATATTTATTTTTACAGCAGATATTTATTTTAATATTGATCTAAGAGAGTATAGCTATGTTAACATTAGAGGCATGCAGTTTTGGGCAATAATTTTTAATAGAGGATACAAATATATATACAGAAGTTGAAAACTGCATATCTTAATACATGTTATTATTTTTTAATAAATGTTGAAATAATGAAATCGTTTTATTTCAATACCACACTATACCAAAAATAATGTACAAGTTTAGCAAAACCCGATGTCTCAGCTCTATTATTATGAAAAGTCTGGACGCGACAAGTGCGTTATGGTAGTGAATTTTCATTAAAATGTTTTTAATAGCAGATATGTGTGTTTTTATTTTCAGAAAGCAGGCATTAATTTTTGTTACCAGTATAACCTATATAGTAAAAACAATGTGGCATGTTTTATCGAAATAACTTTATTCTATAAAAATGTACAAAAATTTCCGAAAGTAAACTTAAAGTGTTCTCGAAAAAAACTCGTTTCTTCGTCAACCTTATAGGTTAATAGCAAGTTGAGCTATTTAAATTTGAAGCATTTAATCAAAATTCGCTACCATAACGCACTTGCTGCGTCCAGAGTTTCTTTTCTAACAAACATGCATTATATTTCGATGAAAAATGCAATGCAATAACATAAGGCATGTTCGACTAAAAAGAAAAGAAAATTTGTATCAGTAACGACTTATGGGCCAGCATGTGATTGTAGAAATAATTTTTTAAGATGTACTTCAACACACACTATTGTATTTTTTTTCCATATAGTGTATAGTAACTGGTAGTCACGAAGTCCACACTTAAACTCCACAGAAATTGAATGTCTAGACTGACATTTTTGGAGACCGTTTAATCGGACCAATTTTTCTTGATGGCAATTTGAGTGGCGAAACGTATTTGGAGTTACCAAAAGATATCGTTTACCGTCTACTAATTGACATTGTTGAAAATAATGATCGCTATCTAGAAAATCAATTAGTGTTTCAACAAGATGGAGCTCCTCCGCATTTTTCACAACGTGTTAGGGAGTTTTTGAACAGAGAGTTTCCAGGATAATGGATTAGTAGTAGAGGTGCTATTGAGTGGCCCCCTAGATCACCGGATTTAACTCCTTTAGACTTCTTTCTATGGGCTATTTAAAGAGTAGAATTTACGCAACAGAACCGGAGTCTCTGAAAGAATTACGACGACGCATTGTTGAATAATGCAGTCTAATAACTCCATAAATGCTCCGGAATGTCAGAGCTCGTTTTGAACAAAATTTGTACTTTTGTATGGAAGCTGCTGGTCAACAATTTGAACACTTACTTAACTGAATAAACATTTTTGAACGTTTGGTTTTGTTTTTTTTTTAACGAAAAATTGACTAATTAGTGCATTTCTTATCACACTGAATGTAATACGTTCTTGCAACTCCAACTGTGAATAATTTTTAAACGAGTTGATAAAACTTCCAAAAAAATTTGTGTGCTGTATTCAGAAAAGAAAGAGCTTTCAAATGATGTAACACTCGACCCATGTCCCCTATTTAAAATATAAGGGTTGTTATCACCACCCTTAAGAGGTTGATGTGACAAAGTTGAGTTTTAGGTCAAAACATGTCCCCCTCAATATTAAAACTGACGTGTTTCAGCGCATCTTAAAAAAATTCTCTGTGCGCAAATCGGTCTGTTTCGTTTTCAGTGCGCCACGCTGTATGTATATATATATATATATATATATATATATATATATATATATATATATATATATATATATATATATATATATATATATATATATATATATATATATATATATATATATATATATATATAAATTACAACTGACCCCGGATATGTGTTCTAGGGGTCCTAATTAACGCTAATTTGAAGAATTTTTTTCAAAATTCGAAAGTCTGGATCTCCTCAACAGTGAATTTTTTTAACAAAAATTACTACAGGGAAAAACAATGGAAAAAACCTGAAAAGAGGTCCTTCAATGGGATTGAGTAAAGCCCATTCTAAGCAAAATTTTCATATTTTTCCAAATTTGGAAACTGAAGTTATGACGTCATCGAATTTCTTTCTGGAAACATATATCGATTTTTGCATATTTAAAAGGAGCTAAGTTTTCTAAACAGATTTTGTAAAGAAACAAATTTGCTATCTTTAGTTAGAGAAGAAAATTTGTAAAAAAAAAGTATTATAAAAAATTTGCAATCGTCACGATTTCAAAAGTTAACCTTTGGAGAAATAGCAAAGTCGCATCTAATTAAACCAGTGGTTGACAAATATCCTCTTGTCGTCGCTTGATTTTAAAAAAGGTTCACGGGCAACGAAAAAGTCTACATGTTATTAGTCTATGGGGAATCTCAAAAGAACCCTAGAAGAGCAGTTTAGTGATACACCCAGAGATGCCCCAAATATTTTATTTCAAGCTCAAAATATTTGAAAGATTGTATCTCAATTTACGTGGAAATAACGAAGCATTTTCTTCTCGAAAGGGAAAAAATTGATAAAAGTGTCAATTCTGACAATACCGTTGCCACTGTCTTGCGGTAATGAGGACCTGGAAAATTATGTCCAGCATATTTTTTTAGCCGCTGTCCTTAACGGGATTTTTTCGCAGATCTCCTGGAACACCCATTCTTGAGGTATGGTAACTCCTCACCCTTAACCTTTTGCAGGCAGTATTTAGAAATAGTCGTTTCTTGTATATGGTTAGGCAATGAGTAAAAAAGTGATGTGTATGTAACCATTTCGCTTTCAAAAAAGGTGGTATATCAGACATACCACTAAGCTACGGAATTATTTTTTATGATAATTTTGGAAACAAGTCTTTTGTCAGAAAGACATAATGCGACACCACAAGTATCACAAGCCCATCTGGCTGAAAGTAGATGAACGCGTTTACTATACTGATAGCAATGCCACAATATGCGTGGCCACCATTTACTACTCTTCCTGACAATTTCGTATGTTTTCTTCAGCATGTCCTCAAAAAATGCGCACCGGAAATTGCTCCTCTCCTGACTCGTCTGTTTCAGACATCCTACAATAAAGGCGTATTCCTATTAACTGGAAAACTGCTAGAGTACAACCGGTCTCCAAAAAGGGAACCAAAGCGCTTCCTAGCAACTACAAGCTTATTTATCTCCTTTCAGTCATCTCTGAAGTGATAGAAATGTATATAAATACCAAACTACTAAAATTTCTTAAAAAACACAGTCTAATCCACGACAGGCAGTATGGATTCCGTCAGCGCGGATCAACTGCCGACCTCCTTTCCTTTGTCACCAATTCTTGGAACAGGTCTATGGAACTACACGGTGAATCGTTGATTGTTCTAGACATATCCAAAGCATTCGACCAGGTCTGGCACGCAGCGCTGCTTAATAAACTTCCGGTCTATGGCCTACCACCAAAACTCTGTACCTGGACAGCAAATTTCCTTTTCAACAGGAGCATTTCTGTTGTCGTGGATGGCCATTCCACTAAACTGTATCCAATTAATGGAGGAGTCCCTCAAGGTTTAGCTATAGCCCCTACTTTGTTTCTTCTTCACATCAATGACCTCTCTAACACATCCAACCCAGTCCACAGTTACGCGGACGACAGCACCCTCCACTCAAATATACAAAATTCTAAGCCTGTCTCTTTAGCCCTATTAGATGAGGATCGCAGACTGATGAAGGGTTATGTCTCTGTGGATCTCCAAAAAATATTAGACTGGGGAAGTAGAAATCTTGCATAATTTGACTCCAACAAATCTCAGTCTTGCTTTATATCTCATAAATAAGAGATACACCAGCCCTGGACCCATCACAATGAACAACCAAGTTATTCAAAGTAATGAGTCCTTTTTACATGTTGGCATTTCTGTGGATCGAAATCTCAACTGTCACCAGGATGTCACATGAATTGCAGAAGCGGCTGCTAAGAAATTAGGTTTCCTTTTCTGGGCTCGCTAATCTATATACCTTATATACTTCACAAATAAGGCCAAAGCTCGAATACTGCTCCCACATCTGGGGTGCCGCTGCCGCTTTTAAACTCGCTATCCTGGACTCCATTTAGAAGAGAGCTATATGTCTCATCGGTGACCCCACCCTCACCCAAAGGCTACCATCCCTTGCCCACCGACGTGCCGTTAGTGACATCTCTCTCTCTCTCTTTCATAGATATTTGCACGGGCACTACTCAGAAGAGTTTTCTTTCATAGTTCCTCCACCCGCTGCCCCCAAGAGAGCTACCAGGGGAACAGAGCGAATGCAGCGTTTTACTATCCAGGTCACCAGACATAGAACATCTTGTTATGCCAGCTCTTTTGTTCCGAGGACTTCCAAGTTCTGGAACTCCTTGCCGGCACATGTTTTTTTCTCCTCCTCCGAACCTCCAAACCTTCAAGTCTAGAATTTCCTTCTTGTCGACACCCACGGTACGATAGTATTTAGGCCGTGAGTCCTCGTGGTGTGTTGTTCAAATTTAAAAGAAATATCTTTGTCGACCAAACCTATATTTCGGTTGTAATTTTTCAAAATTTTGGGGCAAGGAACATTTCCTGTTTCACCATCCTTCTTCTTCCTTATTACAGGGTCATTTTCAGGAGCATTTTTCACAATTGGAGGCTAAGAGAACTATTCTTTTATCCATCCATTTCACGCAGCATATTCCGTTATCGGTCACCCGCCAGTCAAAATCACCACGCTTCAGTTCTTTATCAGCTTTGAAAACGACCAGGATTCCTTTTCTGCCTTTTCTGATAGTTCCATTCGCATATATACTTTCCGTCTGCAACTGTCTTAGTAGTGACATGGATGTGAAATAGTTATGGAAATAAACAAAATAATGTTTTACAACCAGAGCTCAGTCAAATCTGTAACTACTCGAGGTTTCTCTGCAATCATATATATATATATATATATATATATATATATATATATATATATATATATATATATATATATATATATATATATATATATATATATATATGAAATTCGTCAATGTACCCATTTACATCCGCTCTGGTCCAAATTTTGTATCCCCACTTTATTGGCTTATTAGACATATATTGGCGGATTGACGAACGCCCTTGGAAACAGATCGTAGATTCGTCTATAGACACTGTTTCGTGCACTCTATAGTGAAAACTGAAATTATGTAGCAATGAGTTCAAACATGGACGCAACTTATAAAGTTTATCGAAATTAGGATCCCCGCGCTTTGGCTGAACAGCGGTATCATTAAGATGAAAATTTCCTAAGAGCCAATCAAATCGAGTACGGTTCATTAGTGTTGAAATCTAAGAATCCCTCAGCTACGGTTGCGCTGACCAGCAATCCCGGTGACTGGGAAGCCTTTTCACATCCATCAAAATATTTATAGCCACAAATATTTTTATTTATCTCACAGTTCTAGGAACACTCTATAGTGAAAACTGAAATTATGTAGCAATGAGTTCAAACATGGACGCAACTTATAAAGTTTATCGAAATTAGGATCCCCGCGCTTTGGCTGAACAGCGGTATCATTAAGATGAAAATTTCCTAAGAGCCAATCAAATCGAGTACGGTTCATTAGTGTTGAAATCTAAGAATCCCTCAGCTACGGTTGCGCTGACCAGCAATCCCGGTGACTGGGAAGCCTTTTCACATCCATCAAAATATTTATAGCCACAAATATTTTTATTTATCTCACAGTTCTAGGAACACTCTATAGTGAAAACTGAAATTATGTAGCAATGAGTTCAAACATGGACGCAACTTATAAAGTTTATCGAAATTAGGATCCCCGCGCTTTGGCTGAACAGCGGTATCATTAAGATGAAAATTTCCTAAGAGCCAATCAAATCGAGTACGGTTCTTTAGTGTTGAAATATAAGAATCCCTCAGCTACGGTTGCGGTGACCAGCAATCCCGGTGACTGGGAAGCCTTTTCACATCCATCAAAATATTTATAGCCACAAATATTTTTATTTATCTCACAGTTCTAGGAACAAATGTTCTCCTCCGCTAGGTAGCGTAAAGGTTTCTTTGAAAAACAAAATGTTCTATAATTTGTTGACTTACAACACACCCAAAAATATCAACTGGCAAATCAATGTTTTCTTTTCCCTTAGGGCTGGTCCGCGTCTTTGCCGCCCCGATAGCACCGCAGCTTTGGCTTATTGTGCATGCCCTTTGTACTTTTCTACTCCACCCATTCCAAAATCCTTGAACTAGTCTGCACAGCAATTGGTAGGGTGAAGCTTTATATTGCTCTGTCTCTGGGCTAGGCTGTCCGTAGATCAGTTGTCTTTTGCCGTACAGATAATTGCACTCGCACAAGATGTGCTGGGCTGATTCCTCCCCCTCGCCGAAGAGTCTGCATGCCAGGTCCCCCTCGAACCGCCCCATTTTATGCAGGTGTTTCTGGGCGGCCATGTGTCCCGTCAAGAGTCATGTTATGTTTCTGAGCTGTCCTCTGCTAAGATTTAGCAGCTCCACAGTTCTCTTTGACGTGGTTTCCTCAATTATGCACTTTCCATGTCTGAGCGCTGGATCATTTGCTCAATACACCTTATAAGTACACTTGGAGAACCCAAATCACCACAACACATTTTAAAAGACCTGACGATCAATTCACTAACCAAGTTAGCGTCATCAGAGGATGAAACATTCTCTCTTATCTGGGTGATCTCATTCTGCCCAGCCAGGTCGCTCGTCTCGTCTCGGCATTCACTTACCAGCCAGGAATTTACCCGTGGGCTACCTAGGGCCTTAAGGGCTGCCTGACTGTGTGTGGCTAAGAGTATCCGCTTGTTGGTGTATCCCCTCCTCTTGTTCTCTCGAACACAGTGTAAGATGGCGTACATTTCGGCCTGAAAGACCGTTGCATGAGCAACGAGGGAAATACTGTGACTTACCGGTCCTTCTGAATAAACGCCTGTCCCTGTCCCTGTCCCATGCTCCCCGCGGGATCTGTCCGCGAACCAGACGAGCGCGACCCGTGGTAGGCCCGACGTTCCCCCCCCCCCCCGCCATGCCTCGCGGTCGGGGATTTCCACTGTAAAATTGTTTTCTCTGCAAAATTCGCGGGCTCGCGAAGTCTGACCTCATTTCAAGCATGGGCTCCTTCAAGATTTCCTGAATTTTGCACTGACCCCTGCAACCTGGGTTGATCTTCACTCTATCATTGCATGCTAGTGTATATAGTCCTAGCCTGGCCTCCCCCATGATAACCAAGTGTAGGGGGGGGTGCAGATCCAGCAACACCTCCATAGCGGCTGTTGGGGTTGAAGTCATGGACCCAGTGATGCCTAGGCAAGCAATCCTTTGGATCTTGCCTAGTTTTTGTTTGGCACTGGATTGTGTCACCTGACCAGTGCCGCATATGTTAGCGATGGTCTGACCACCCTTGTGTACAGCCAGTGGGCCATACTAGGTCTTAGTCCACACGTCTTTCCATATAGCCGCCTTGTGACATAACTGCCTTACGCAGTATTTTTTCAACGTGGCCATTCCAGGTTAGCTTAGAGTCCAATAAGACCCCAAGATATTTTACCTCCCAGGCCATTGAGATGTTTCTACCGTATAGAGTGGGGGTTCTGTGGCTCTCCCACTTCCCCCTCCTCGTAAACGGTATGACGGCTGCTTTCTCGGGGCTCACTCCGAGCCCTTGGCCAACAGTCCACCTTTCCACCACCTTCAATGCTGTCTGCATGCGCTCTCACACTGACTGTGTAACTTTTCCTCGGACTATGATAACAATGTCGTCCGCATAGCCCTGTACCTCGTACTCCCTTCCGCGAGCCGCTCTAGCAGGCCGTCCACGACTAGGCACCAGAGCAGGGGAGACAGAACGCTTCCCTGCGATCACCCCGCCGCGACCCCTGCCAGCAGAGTCCCTCCCGCGAGTGAGCTGAACACCGCCCTGTCCCGGAGCATGGCACCGATCCACCTGTAGCAGGTCTGCTATATTCCACGCTCCCGGGCAGCTGCCAGAACCGATCCGAACGAGGTGTTGCTGAAGGCCCCCTCTATGTCTAGGAAGGCCCCCAGCGCCACCTCCTTGTTCTCCAGCGTATTCTCCAGTTTCAGCACCAGTTGGTGCAGTGCTGTTTCTGTTGAGAATCCTGCTCTGTATGCATATTGTCCGCAGTGTAGAGGATATACTTCCAGTACACCGCCCCTAATGTGCCGGTCGAGCAGTTTTCCCATTGTTTTTAGGAAGAAGGACACGAGATTTATAGGCCTCAGGGACTTTGCCTGGTCTGTTGGACGCCCAGGTTTAGGAATGAATACAACCCTGGCCAGTGTCCATGCCCTCGGAATGTACCCCAGAGCCAGGCTGGGCCTCATAATGAGGGTAAGCGCCGGCGCCAATATATCTATACCCTGTTGGACTGTTGGATCATGATGAGCATCATTCCATCGAATCCCGGGGATTTGAATGGCTGAAAGCTGCTAATGGCCCACCTAATTTTTCTCCAGGTAACCACCTCTTTAGCGACTGCCCAGACTACTCTAGATGCCCGCCTGTACGGCGCCACCATTTCTGAGTGTTCCCAGTCCGGAGGTGATTGGTTTATTATGTTGCAGCCGGGGAACAATTCAATGTTAGCGGGTCCAACTTTCTCTGAAAAAACATTCCCGTGATTACTTATTTTGGTGAGGGTTTGGGTCTTTATCCAAATAAATTTGTCTTTTGACACAAGATGTGATAGTGTAAGATCATCTTCTGCGTTCTTCGTCATCTTCTGAACATGGTAAATTTTGTGTAGGGGTAACTGCAACAACAATTTCCTCTATATCCATGAGAGAAGCAGCACTTTCCACTTCCTCCTCCTTCTGATCAAATTATTCGTCAGCAGATTTTCCATCACAGGGTATTTCTGCCTGGAATGCATCAAACTTTTCGGGATTTAACTTTTCCAAGTCACTAAATCGGAACGTTCTCTCTAACAAAGAAAAATTATAACAAAATGTTAATGATGGTGTTGTGGTATATTGGAAACACAACATATAAATAATGATCAAAAGCAACATTTTTATGTAAATAATTATAATTATGGTATAATCTGATACTAATACATTATAATAATCATATGTGGATACTTACTTGCCGTTAGTTTTTTGTTTTAGTTCACTCAAACTTGTAACTAATAATTTGGAACGTCAATGCACAACAACGCATTACACAGGCGGAGGTGAATACACCTTCAGCCAGCCACCAGATTTTTTTGGCTGCACAGCACATGGCAGGTGTCAAAGTACGTATTAAGTAGGCGGTACGTAAAATATACCGCAAATCAGCATCGATAAAAATGGTTAAATGTGTGGTATGAGTAGTATACCGGTAAGCGGGAAAGGGTTAATGAAACACCCAGTATATACAGTAAGAGTCAAAATTATGGAACAAATTCATTGAAATTTAAGTGATTTGTTATTGTACTAAATGCTCGGACACGTCATCTTTAGTTTTCAAAAATACTTATTTTTGCAAAAAAGTTACGTTTCTTCCACTCCTGCTTTTCAAATATGACGTGATCGACATTTATATTGAATAACAATTACTGTTTTTTTTTTTAATTTTATTATGATAGATCATTGAATTGTCTACACGGTAACATCAAAATGTTGATACCTCACATTGTTAAATTTTCAAATGAAAGTCATTTAAAGAGTGGAAAACATAAATTCTATTCAAAGTAATCAAAAGATAACGAATAAAATCAGATTATTTCCTGTAAATAAACTGTTCAAAATTGTAACTGCACAAGTAGGTACTAATCAATAATACAGAAGAAACAGATGTACCTACGTCATTGTCAAATGAACGTTATTCTTAATAACATAAATATTTTTTTATAGCAGTGGCGGCTTGTCAGATGACGCAGGTAAAGCGCCGCTTCACCTATATTTTTCGGTTAAGCTAAACTTTTTAAATTTAAAATCCACCATAATTTTAATTTTTTTCATTCTCTCAAATTCATTTCGTACAACCACATAAAAATGTCTTGTTACGTCGCGCTGCAGTTGTTAATGTATTTTTATAGTAATTTATGATACGATATAATTTTTAAGCCGGCCCCTGATCACCGAATTCAATGTATACATGCCCCACCTTGCAGCGCTTACGTATTGCGGACCACAGTCCACTATAGAGCATCAAGCGACTGCGGACTGACTGATCCAGATTCGTTCGTATACAAATTCTGCGTCTGCTTAGGGACGCTTGCATGAGACGGTTGCCATGGCAACGGCACGCGCACTGGTAGTATGGTGTTTATTAAGGCCATAAAAGTGATGCAGCCTTCTGAGCCTGCTTCAAAGCTTAGTCATTTGTTTATATTGAGTCGAATCGTCTGAGGCGTATTTTTATTTTTACTATGTTGCCGTTAAATAATCTGGTATGTGTCACATTTACAGACTTTGGAAAGCTGGATTTTTATTATTCTTTTTGCTAAGTGGACTTGATTTGTTTATTATCACCTCTAAAAGAATAATTTCAATATAATAAAATATTAGATATAAAATTTCAAGTTGTAAAAAAGAGAAGGGCCTTAAATTTGAAAAAAAAAAATATATGCCTGTAGCACGTCCATCTATAAACAGATTTTCATATGTAGTACGTGCCGTATTATATTACCGTATGCGTGCGTGTACAGTATGTGTAGAGTGTTTTCTCATCGAATATTCCTGGTCATTATTCCAAAAATTATTCCTTGTGAAAGTCTATATTTTTGTACAAATGGATTTTTTGTTTAAATGCTGAAGTGCTAGAAGAACGCGTGACCTTGAAAATTAAAAAAAAATCGCCTACAGCGCAGAGGGGGAGGGGGTTTTCGTCACCCTTGACCCTTCCTTTGGGATCGCGCGGATTCTGCTTCACCCACTCCCAAAGTCACGAGCCGCCACTGTTTTAAAATTAATTGAGTATGGCAGATAAAACCCAGCGTATAGAATTTTCAGTTCGTGTTGGATGCTGTGATAAAACCAGATCACAGCAGGAAGTGTGCAATTTATTTCATGCGAAATATCCAGATAGACGTATCAGCCGATCCACTGCGAGTAAAATCGAGAAGAAATTCAGAAAGAAGGCTAAACCACGAATACTGCTACCATATCTGGGGTGCCTCTGCCGCTTCTACACTCGCTATCCTGGACTCCATTCAGAAGAGGGCTATACGTCTCATCGGTAACCCTACCATTACCCAAAGGCTGCAATTCCTTTCCCACCGACGTGCCGTTGGTGATCTCTGTCTCTTTTATAGGTATCTGCACCGGCACTGCTCAAAGGAGCCTACTTCCATAGTTCCTCCACCTGCTGCCCCCAACAGATCTACCAGGGGAACAGAGCGAATGCACCCTTTTACTGTCCAGGTCACCCGACATAGAACATCTTGTTATGCCCGCTCTTTTGTCCCGAGGACTTCCAAGTTGTGGAATTCCTTGCCGGCACATGTTTTCCTTCTCCTCCGAACCTCCAATCCTTCAAGTCCAGAATTAACAAGTTGCCTCTTTCCTCCTTGTCGACACCCACGGTACGATAGTATTTAGGCTGTGAGCCCTCGTGGTGTGTTGTTGAAATAAATAAAAAAACAATAAATAAACACAAAAACAGCCTAATTTGAAAATGAAACACAAAACTTATATAAGTAGGACAAGCAGTGAACGACATAAAAATGTTTTTGGGAACTGTGACTGAACAATATCAGCAGTATTTTTTGCATGCAAAATTTTGAATGGGAATTATGGAAATTAGGAATTTTTTCGTTGTTCATTAAAATATACCCATAATTGTATACATTTTTGAAGAGCTTGAGAAAATGCAAATTAATTTGTTGACAAATATACAGAGTGTCCCATTAAAAAAACATTGGTCAATATTTCAAAAACAGTAATACTTAGAGAAAAACTAACTAGGTATGCCGCAAAAATCTACGTAAAAACTTTTAAACTGATACGTTTTTAGTGAGTTTTTATTTTAAAAAATTCACTAATAAAGAAGTATCGATGGTGAGCCTTTCCAAAAACATTTTCAAATGCGCGCGAATTAGGACCCCTAGAACCCACATCCGTGGTCAGTTTCAATTTTTATATGTTTATATATATATATATATATATATATATATATATATATATATATTTATATATATATATATATATATATATATATATATATATATATATATATATATATATATATATATATATATATATATATATATATATATATATATATATTGTGTGTGTGTGTGTGTGTGTGTGTGTGTGTGTGTGTGTGTGTGTGTGTGTGTGTGTGTGTGTGTGTGTGTGTGTGTGTGTGTGTGTGTAACTAAATCTAACTCAAAAAAGTTATTAACCTATTTGGATGAAACTTGGCAAGTAACTTTGTTATTAATAGCTTGAATGATTTTTTAGCCAGGAAAATTGGAAATCGTTTTCCGGGAAAATTCTGAGTTTTCTTACGAGAAAAATTCTTATCTTCAAAAATTACAAGGCTATTTCAATGAAATTTGGTGGACATATTGACCTGAGAAAGACTTTACTACGTACCAAAATTCAACTTTCTAAGTTTATAGAAAATAGTGTTACTCAAATTTGAAGCATTTAATGAAAGTTCACTACCATAACGCACTTGCTGCGTCGCGAAACTTTTACCCTTTAGATAATTTGTGAGACAACTGAAATATAAGGGGTACCTGAAAATGCAATATTTTCAATATCGCCCTGTAGTTTGGAAACCAAGAGGGCTATGACAATTTTGGTGGGTGCTCTTTCCTTTCACAAAAAATAGTAGCTCAGGTTCGCGAGAACCGCAAGGTTCTATCTTTACTAATAACCGAGATACCCAGCAATTGCAACCAAAATGTGACACCTGTACTGTGCAGAGGCCAATACTTTTGAATAGTAGTGAGTTTTTAGCATTCACATGTAACTTACAGACAGTGGAGGAACAGACACCCACGCACAGCGGCCTGACCTTGACGCGAGACGCATGACATGTGAGATTTGAGAAGGCAGCTTTTATGAGATCATAATATTAGTGTTAGACATAATCGATATATTTCCATAATCGAATGAATCGAAATATTCAACCACAATGATCGAATGATATCTCGAGATATCGATTATGAATGATTTGCATGAAATATGTGTAACGAGTCACGAAAACGACCGAAGAAGAAACTAAGGAGCACGATTGAGTAGTTCCCAGTTACCAAGATTTCAAATTACCAATGAAATGACTGGCGGCACTTTTGATTTAAACAGTTGGAAACAAATAATATTGTGACTATTTATAACTATGTATTTATGATTTTATTTATTTTAATAAATAAAAGTATTTCAATAATGTCTTACAGGGTACTAGAAGAACTTTTTGCAAACACCCTAGTTGAACAGCCAGGGGCTATACCTGAAGCACATCCTGGAAGTTCTGGAGGTCAGTGATGTCGATATGTTATGGGAATATTTTGACAACAAAATAGCGCAGTCAACTGATATAATGACCTCTTCACCCGCCACAGGCGATTCTGACAGTGAAACAATATTTATCCATACCAAATGTACCTCCTTACAGAAATCCACTTCACTTTTGGTCAGAAAACAAAAATTTATCTCCTGAATTGTACACAATGCACACAAAATATCTTTATACACCGGCTACATCTATACCTTCTGAAAGGATGCTTTCCAAAACTGGTCTTATGACCAATGCAAGAAGGAATCGATTTTCGGGCAAACATTCGGACCAGACTGTATTTTTAAATACAAACTTGTAGTGGAGATTTCAAACTATTTAATTGTTTGTATTGATTCCAGTTTTATTTAATTTTATTATATATTTTTTTGATTTCTTAAAACTAAAAATTAATTAAACGAACGTTAAAAAACATAAATAACATAACCTCCCGTTTTCTTTTATTACGTCAAATTAATTCCCGACAGCCTACCACTGACTGTTAGCTTAGCTGATACTTGATCTACCCATGTGTGTTGCCTACCGATTAGAATTAATTCGACACATGTTTCATATTTCAAATCGGTTATGAGTATGAGTGGCGAGTCCAAACGAATGAAGGGATTATACCGAATGATTTTAACGAATAACGAATGATCTCTTCATAATCGAATGATCGATTATACCGGCATAATCGATATATCTCGAATGAATCATTCATAATCGCCCATCACTACATAATATCATAACCGAACCTGGAAACTATTTATCACAAAGGCATATCAGTTGACTTGCCTAATCAAATTATTGCATTGAAGAAATGTTTATGTGGTGGGGTACCTAAATTAGAGACAATACGTGATCTTGCACAGCACTTATTAAATTAAAAACAGGTGGTTGCGTCCAATTTGCCAGACGACTGCAGTGGGTCACAACTACTGTTTTAACTTTGCCCGTGAATGTATCGTCCGCAAAACGTTCGTTTACCACAGTTAAATTAATTAAAAAACTCTAGACGCAGCAACTACGTTATGGTAGTGAATTTTCATACGAATTGTACACTATTAGTAAGATATATTATTAAAACTAATACTTTAAATTTAGATGGACCTTGGAGATCGATTTTAGAGTCCCAGTTAGCGATTATTTGAAAAAATTTACATTATATGGAGCTACTAAATTAAAATTTGGTCTTAGATATAATATGTAGGTACTGCAAGTGCCTTAAAAAAATTGTATTACAAATTTCATTAAAGTTGCACACGTTTTTCAGAAAAAAATAAATTATTTACAAAGGGAATGTACTTGTCGAATGTAAGTACTGCAAGTGTCTTAAAAGAAATTGTGTTACAAATTTCATTAAAGTTACAAACGCTTTTCAGAAAAAATAATTATTTACAAAGGGAATGTACCTGTCGAATTATAAATATGACAGGTATTTTTCCATATTAATTGCATGGATAGTTTTGTTTTAGTCAACCCATCAGATTTTGCAAACAATAAACAACAAAAAAGGTTTTTTATGTTATGGTAGAAAATTATCGTATAAATATTTCAAATCCGATAGCTCAATAAATTTTCCATTAAGCCAGAATCTTCAATCTTGAACCTTAGTAACACCTATGTAAACGCACATGGGTATTAAATTAAATAAAAATCCCATATTGAGCTTTGTTTTGTTTTAAAAAACCTTTTTTATTGTTTATTGTTTGCAAAAACTGGATGGGTTGACTAAAACAAAACCATCCAAACAATTAACAAGGAAAAATACCTGTCATATTTATAATTTGACAGGTACATTCCCTTTGTAAATAATTAATTGTTTTCTGAAAAACTTTTGTAACTTTAATGAAATTTGTAACACATTTTTCTTAAAGACACTTTCAGTATTTACATATTATATCTAAGAGCAAATTTGTATGTAGTAGCTCCATATAAAACATAATTTTTTTCAAATAATCGCTAACTAGGACCCTAAAACTGATCTCAAAGGTCCACCTAAATTTAAAGAATTAGTTTTAATAGTATATCTCACTAACAGTGTACAATTATTATGAAAATTCACTACTATAACGCACTTGCTGCGTCCCGAAATTTTTGTGATACTGGAACCAATAAATATAAGTTAGTATTTGTTTCACTTGCCAGGTTATTAAAAATATTGAAAAACACAAATAACGATAAGCATGTGCTACTTACCTTTGATCAACAATTGTTTTAGAAACATTAGGACCAAATCAAAAGAACACTTTTTAATAACAACTCTAACATAATATGTAGAGATATAATAATAAAGAGCTTTATAACAAACGTGGCTAGTCGCTAACACTTCATGTAAAGATGCTTTGCAAAATAAAACCACAAACAATAATAACGAATCTTCGAATGTTTTGAGATTAGATTGATATTTAAAACTGAATATATTTCTGGATTATGAATTATAATGCTACTGGCGCTGAAGCGTCGGAAATTAGTACTGAACTTATAGTTTTAAACCATTTCATTGAAGTGAAACTTCTATTTGGTATATTCTGTAATAGGTATAACAAAACATTTCAGTTTTAATAAACGTAAAAACACGTTGTGTGTTTCGCGTTTCGGCGTCGGCAATCGGCGGCTCCCGTTTCGCGATGACAGTTGGCCTACCATGCAGCGGTGTCAGATTAAGTAAATTAGAATTAATGATAAATCGAATGAGAAATTATTGGTAACTCAACATTTATTAATATTAAGCCACATTTATTGGATGGATTAAATTTTTGACGAACTTGTATTTGTCAATGAATGACTGTTTCCATTTGAATTATCTACCTTAAAATGACGCATTCACAGTCTAATCATCCTTATCAACATTGAAGGTGGGAAATGCTATATCAAATTTGAACTGATATCTTAGACTGTTTATTCATTTATAATTTTGATTTTTTAATAACTCCTGTCCTCGTATGACATTTAATTTAAAATTTGGTTAACAGCTATATTGTAACGTCTCCTATATATGTGCAAATTTTCATTCTAAACACTTCAATATTTCAAAAAATATTGCGTTTTCAAAATTTTCTTTACATTTTTTTCTAAGAAAAATTAGACGCACGGCCCCCATCTACGAACTCATCCAAGCCATTAACAAAATCAAGTTAATTTTCAAATTTGGTCGAAATCGGTCAAGTATTTTTTGAGTTAGCGGTTGGATATATATATATATATATATATATATATATATATATATATATATATATATATATATATATATATATATATATATATATATATATATATATATATATATATATATATATATATATATATATATATATATATATATATAAACAAATAAAAATTGAAACTGATCCCGGATATGGATTCTAGGGGCCCTAATTCGCGCTCATTTGAAATTTTTTTCCAAAAGTCTTACCATCGATACCTCTCTATTAGTGAATTTTCTTAATGAAAATTCACTAAAACATACATAGCATGATGGGCCAACGGCGTTTCTCCGATATGTCAGTAATAAGTATACAAAACAATTTTATAAAAATGTTCGGGGCGCAGCAAGTGCGTTATTGTAGCGAATTTTCATAAGAATAATATATCATAGGGATTTAGCCTTATATTAAAAGTTAGAAAACGTTACTTTATTTAATTAATGGTAAAAAATTAACGTATAGAAGGGCAAGCAAAAACATGACCTCTAACATAAATATTTATACAACAATTTGGATACAAAACTCTACAAAACAATTGGAAAACAGGAAATATACCCAACAAAAAATACACTAGAAAGCGGAACATAAAAATCTTTCTGTGTTTTATGCATTGAAGGTGATTGTATGCGTGTAGAAGGGGAAGAAGAACCCCCAGAACGAAGAGTGTTTCTGCCCCTCAGCCAAAAACACAGGGGGTTCTCCTTCCCCTTGTCCATGTATAAAACTACCTTCAAAGCATAAGAAATTTTTTTTGGGAGCAACCCCCAAGAAAGTTACTGGACCTGGGCGAATACGGGTGTTGTTCGGGGCAAACAGGGTTTAAAGGAGGTATTGCTGCAAAACGTGAAAAACGCATCTTTTCAAAGTCCGACTAAATGTTTTTTTAGCATTTTGCGCTCAGATTTCCTCCCCGCCCAGCAACCCTATTAATTATTGGTCCCTTAAGTTTCTTAGGGGTTGTTTGCACTAAATTTGCATTGTGGTTTGTACATCTAAGGGGGGTTCTCAGCATGTTTCTGAAAAAAATCTACCCCCCCCCCCTTGCAGTAAGCTATAAATTTACTGAAATTGCATTCCACATTGTCGCCTATAATGTCATTTCCAGATTATATCGAATACAGCACTGAGGTAAATAAATTCACTTGCTGTGTCACTCCTTTTTTTTATTTTTATATTACATACCTATATAAGCACAAGCTAAGTAAGTATTATTAAGGGGGTGCCTTTATTAACATTGGGGCTACACAAACTTAAAAGTAGAGAATACATTTAGATCGTGTCTGTGTGCATACAAAAATTAGTAAAATAAATTAGAAAATCAAATAAAAAACAACAGTTTTACGATATTATTTTAAATAAACCAATAAGCATACGTTTCGAGGCCATTTCGCAATTCGCGAGTGTATGAATTTAGGTTTTGGCCAAAACTACACTGAAATCCGATCTACGCCGAAAGCAAGCACCTTTTAAATTATGCTCGATAGGGTGGACGCTAAACAAGTAGGTATGTCTAATTTTTAGTGGGACTGTACTTGTTTGAAACGTACAATATGAGAAATACAGAAAGTGCTATTTACCGGGGTTTTCGTTTTAAAACGTCAAAGTGGTGATCTGAAACGTCAAAATGGGCCACATGTAGGCAAATAACCTGAAACGACTACGGGTTATGTAGAGAAAATGTCGCTAGAAGAGTGTTTTAAACACCTTCAGGTTTCATCCTCAACCGTCATTATTCTTTATTTTACTAAAATATTTCCAGAAAATTCTTTTCAAATAGACCCATTCTCTGATGCCTAGTCTATCATTTGTAGCTAATTTTCCTAGAAAAAATCCGCTCTGGAAGAGACCGCGACTTTTGAAATTTGAAAAGGTTTCTTCAAATGAACGCGAACTAGGCCCCTAGAGCCCATATCCGGGGTAGTTTCAGTTTATATATATATATATATATATATATATATATATATATATATATATATATATATATATATATATATATATATATATATATATATATATATATATATATGTTTCACAGAGCATTGGTGCTTGTATAAATGGCAACACCAGTGTCTCCAGTTATTGCCGTCAGAGACATATCCATGGTGGTTCCAGTATTTTCGTTAAAGACGAGATTATACAATATTGTAAGCCTCTTAGTTATGCTCGTGTATTTTCTGCAGATTTTGTATTTGAGTGTTCCGGTATCAGTTTCAATATTTGTAATCTATAGATCAGGTAACAGTGACTATCAGCTATTTAATGACAAACTAGATAAGCTACTGAGGTTTGCCAACAGCAAGTTTACGAATATAGTAATATGTGGCGATTTTAATTTAGACTACAGTAAAAATGAAAGGAACAATAAACTATTTAATGACTTAATTTTCTCAAATCAGTTAATAAACTTAGTAGTTGAACCTACATGAATATTTAAAAGCAAGTCGGGTGTTAGCTGCAGCATGATTGATTATGTAATAACCAACATAAAAAAAGATGTAAAGTGTAAAGTTATTGATCCGGGTCTGTCAGATCATGCGGCACAGGTCATGCAGTGGTCTGAACAAATCCCAGTGAGTCAGATTTTCTAACAAGATTATGCCGTCGGTTCACTTATGATGCTTTTATAGAATTTAAAACTATTTTTGGAGCTCAATACATATCTTTCGAGGATACCGACTGTCAAAATATTGATGACTTGTTCGATGTATTTTTCGAGCATTTTTCCTATTGTTACAATGTTGCGTTTCCTGAAAAGTCCCAGAAAATTTTTAGTGAAGCAAAAAAATATTACTTTAGGGCACCAAATGAGTTGAAAATTGCGTTTAAGAACTTAAAATTCTTTAACTCTTATAGAAGATTATAATATCCTAGTGAGGATAATAATAATAAGTACAAGGTAATGAAAAAACAACTTGAACTTAAACTTAAACAAGAAAAACATAATTATTATGCTGGTATCATTTCACAGTCTGATAACAAAAATAAGACACTCTGGCAACTTGTAAATACACATTTAAATAGAATACCTAAAACTAAAACAGAGATTAAATTAAAAATAAATAACGAAATAATTACTGACAAGCGTTTAATATCAAATTCATTTGCAAAGTACTTTGCCTGTGGGGTAGAAGAAAAATTGACTGCTCATTTTGGTGTTCTTAACTATAAAGAGTGTACAACCTCCATAATGGTGCGCGATAGTTTTTATTTTTATCCAGTAACGGACACTGAAATGACAAACGTTATGCATAGACTTAAAACTAAAAGATCCACTGGCTTAGATGATATTGCAGTCACTGTTATTAAACAACTTTCCGAATTGATATCGCCTTATGTAACGGTAATCATGAATACCTCGATTAAGTTAGGCCAGTTTCCCTCGAAATTGAAAAATGCCAAAGGGGTACCAGTATATAAAAAAGACGATCCGTTCTCGGTGGAAAACTACCGATCTGTAATGGTACTGAGTCCGTTTTCCAAAATCATGGAAAGAATTATGCATAACAGGATAACGGACTTTCTAAGTAAAAATAACGCGTTGTATCCTAGTCAGTATGGTTTTCGCGAGGGATATTCCACCGAACAGGCCTGCGCGGACATGGTGCAGCATATTGTGGATTGTGTTGATAGAAAGCATCACACCGTGGGCATAATTTTTGACATGCCTCGCGCTTTTGAAACCATTAATTGTACTTTCCTCGAAAGAAAATTAAATGCGGTCGGACTTAGGGGACCTGTTAGTGATTGGCTTGTGTCGTTTGTAACCGACAGGCGATTAGTAGTCTCAGTGGACGGTGTTGGATCTGATGAGTATGAAGTAAAGCTGCGCGCTCCGCAGGGAAGCGTCCTGGGACCGCTCATGTTTATGTTGTACGTAAATGATCTTCCCAACTATCTGACAGATGGGAGGTTGTTTATGTACGCGGATGACATAGCAATCGTTGTTTCGGATCCAGTATTGTCAGATGCTGTGCGTAAGGTGAATAGTGTTTTATCGCACTTCGGTCAGTAGTTCTGCAGCAATCACCTGATTGTAAATAGTTCTAAGACAGTTTGTGTAGATTTCATGGGAAGATGTCGAGATCCTTCTATTGATATTAATTTTCATTTTAATGATAACTATATTGCCTTAAGTACCTCTACCAACTTTTTAGGTTGCGTTTTAGATAATAGGCTCTCATGGGAGACCCAGATAGAAGGTATAACAAACAAATTGGGTAAGGCCTATTTTTGCATCATGAAGCTGAAGAACACCTTAAATGCAATTTCTCTAATTAATGTGTATTTTGCTTTAGTGTATAGTGTGTTGGCATACAACATAATAGTGTGGGGTCATGCAAATGATATACACAGGGTTTTTGTATGCCAAAAACGAGTAATCCGTCTGATTTTTGGACTAAAACAAAAAGAATCATGCAGGACTACTTTTAAAACAAAAAAACTGTTGACTGTCACGGGGGTGTATTTGTATAAACTACTGAGCTTCACATATGCACGTAGAAACAGGTTTACTAAAAACAGTGCAGTGCACAGCTACACTACCCGGGCAAGAAATGACATCCACTTGCCAAATTACCAGTATATGGCATACAAGAAATCACCTGTGTATGCTGGCTGTTTTTATTTTAATATGCTTCCTCAGGAGATTAAGGCCGCGGATACACTGAGCTGCTTTAAGCGTAGATTAAAATCATTTTTGGTTGACAATTCCTTTTATCATATCAGTGAATTTACTGAAAGGTGTACAGGCCCTGAGCAACGGAGAGAATGATAATGGCTGTAAAAATACCACCGTTGTAAATGTAAATTTTGGTTTAATGTAAACTTATTGTATATTTTTGTAGTTTGTTCTGTATGTAAAGTGGTGGTGTTATTTTTTGACTTCTGTTGTAATTATTTAAGACTATTTATGTTTATGTTTTTCTAATTCTTTGACGTGCCTGTAGTATGTATGTACTTAATCAAAGGCTAATAAAGTTATCTATCTATCTATATATATATATATATATATATATATATATATATATATATATATATATATATATATATATATATCTCGAGCTGCATCTTACAAAATTATTTTGACAATCCCCCCTAAGTCGTTGGTGACACAAATTTTTTGTTTCGAACATCCCTCACATTATTGCATTTTTGCATTTTCCATCGAATTATGAGGCACGTTTGTGAGAAAAAATAAGTTGCGCTCATGGTTCTCGAGTTATTTTAATTGCTTTGAAACTTTGCGCATTTTTGGCACAGATCAAAAGTTATGACACTGACAATATATAGCAAAGTCCCATAAAAGTGACGCATTTAGAGAGGTTTTCGTATATATTATTCATAGAAAAAAGCGAGGTGCCGTATACAGGACGCTCTCAAATAGTGACTGAATTTGAAAAAAAATAATTCAAATTGCCGTACCCCAATTTTTTAAATGGAACAACCTGTATTTTGTGTTTCAGAAGTAAAGGGCATGCCGTTTGCTTCATGTTTAATATAACTCTCTATAACAACGAAATATAAACATGATATTCAAACAAAATTACTTCGAATTCAACGGAGAATACTACATTCCAGAAGACTGACTACCAATGGGATCTTCACTATCAAGCATCATGGCAGAAATATACATACAACAGTTAGAAGATCAAATCAACACCATCATAAAAGAAACAGACCCAAACATCAAATGGATAAGATACGTCGATGATAAATTAATAATATGTGACAATCAAAAAACCAACATAGACAATATCCTCGAAAAAATAAACCAAATCAACAACAACATAAAATTTACAATACAAAAAGAACCAAACAACACCATAAACTTCCTAGACTTAACATTAATCAATTACAGTGTAGTGCAACATTCTAAAAGATATATATATATATATATATATATATATATATATATATATATATATATATATATATATATATTTGTATATATATATATATATTTGTATATATATATATATATATATATATATATATATATATATATATATATATATATATATATATATATATATATTGTATATATATATATACATACATAACATAACACCACAACACCACAGCAGACAAAGGACACCATCCATAACTGATGAGAAGTCGGCCTTTCCACATTTGAGTGAAAAAAAAGCGACTGACTTAATACGGGACTGGAACCTTCGACCTTACAGTCCGAACTAGACGCGCGTTACTTGCCCCGCCAACTCGACTACTCAGCCTGTCTATATATATATATATATATATATATATATATATATATATATATATATATATATATATATATATATATATATATATATATATATATATATATATATATTTGTATATATATATATATACATACATAACATAACACCACAACACCACAGCAGACAAAGGACACCATCCATAACTGATGAGAAGTCGGCCTTTCCACATTTGAGTGAAAAAAAAGCGACTGACTTAATACGGGACTGGAACCTTCGACCTTACAGTCCGAACTAGACGCGCGTTACTTGCCCCGCCAACTCGACTACTCAGCCTGTCTATATATATATATATATATATATATATATATATATATATATATATATATATATCTATATATATATATATATATATATATATATATATATATATATATATATATATATATATATATATATATATATATATATTTGTGTGTGTGTATATATGAAAATGGAAACTGAGCCCAGAAATATATTCTAGGGAGCCAATCGCGCTCATTTGAAGAGTTTTTTCGAAAGTGTTACCATCGATATATTTCTATTATTAAGCCGCGACCTCTATTAGTGAACTTTTTCTACGAAGTTATTAACTTACATTGTTAATAACATCAACTTTATTAAACATAGACACTTCTGCCATGGTGTTGCGCTCTATAAGGCCTTTAAAATGAGGTGCCCCAGGAAATAGGGGTATATTTTAAATATTTATGTTCCACCTCCTAGTAGCTATCCCTTGATAGCTGGCAAAAACCTATGTAGTATAAAAGTAGATTTTTCGTTATAAAATTGTACCGATAATTTTTTAAAGCCACCATTTTTTTTGATATTCGTCCATTCTATAAGGCCTTTAAAATGAGGTACCCTAGGATATAGGGGTATATTTTAAATATTTATGTTCCACCTCCTAGTAGCTATATCTTGATAGCTGGCAAAAACCTATGTAGTACCTATAAAAGTAGATTTTTGGTTGTAAAATTGTACCGATAATTTTTTAAAACCACCATTTTTTTAGATATTCGTCCATACTAAGGGTTTGAGAGAACGTGTATGTAGAAACGCACAGGACCCCTTTTTACGATGTCAGCACCATTTACCAATTGCGGCAAAAATGGATGATTCTGGAAGAAAACCTGGTAAAACTGTTGACAGCTCAACAGGCCCCGAGCTTTATTTTATGTTACTGAACGTTTATTTTCCATTTTAAGAAACAACTTAATAGACAAACATACGTTTAATAAACGGCCTAGTAATTTTCTATCATTACTAAAGCATAAAAGTAACTCAGGAAAATAAGCTCTTATTTAATAAATAAACTAACCTCAACAATCATGAAGGAAACGAAGTAACCTAAAACCTCTACCTTTGACAGTCGTCAGTTGTTTCTGAGTTTGCGCCGTAAGTGTAACACAATAGCGCATGCGGTAACTGGAGTTCGCTTTATCCTTGCCGTGATCTCTGTACTTTACGCACCACAGCCATTGCTAACGTTGTGTTTTGCGATCGTCTCTAAAGTTTTATTTTAAAGCAGTTTTTTTTTTAATAGTGATACAATTATTTATTCATAGTTATACAGTCTTCTGAGTCTAGCTTAACTATTTTATAAAAATCTCTTACAGAGTTTTACGTTAACAATAGTTTTCGCATCGCTTTGTGTCTAGTGTGGAGTCCCCAGTCTAATCTAACAGGAATCCCATCAGGTAGGTTTGTAGAAATTAGTATTTAGAGAAGTTCGCTTTTGCAACTGGAATATGGCCCAAAATTTTTAAGTAATCTACAGAAAAGGTTGTAGGTTTGCAAATTCTTTTATAATCGTGTTTGTAGGATTTTCATTTAGGGCTGGTGGGATGATTCATTTTTGGGTGTGGCAAAATTTGCTACGTCATCATGGAAAAGTACAGCACCCAACTGCTAATCCGTCTCAATTTACAATAAACTGTATTACAATTTCGCATCAAGTTTATAGGTTTAAAACATTTAGCCTAAGAAATTTAAAGTCTGAGGAATGTGTAATGTACTTTAATAAGTGTAAATGCAGAAAACGATATTTATTGTGTCTGCAAAAGTTGATAGAGAATGTTATGACGTTATGACTCACACACTTTGATTCACATGATATTTTATTCCCTATATGTTTTGCCAGTTAGACGAAAATACATATACCCACAGAAATTGTTGTTAGTATTACTTTAAGTTTGATATACTTTTAATAAAAATTATTGAGCGATCGAAAACAAATGAGCACTGCTTTCGTGAGGAGACTGGATGCCATTATTTTTTTAATCGCCGCAATAATATATGGGTGTTTCTAATTTGCAGGTCAGCAGGTTGACTGCAGGTCAGCATGTTATAATGTAAAAACTTTTCAGGTCAGTGCAATTTCTTGAATCGCAGACTATTTTCTATCTATACACGCCATACTAATATTATAAAACTATACCAACCATCCCCTACCCCCATACTTCACGTAAGTATGTGACTGCAGGTTGATCAGTTTTATTTTAAAAACTGTGCAGATCAGTGCAATTTCCTGCAAATGAGACCACTTTTTACCTATACAGGATATGCTGGTATTATACAACTACACCAACCACCCCTCACTCTTGTACTTGACATAAGTGGCTGCAGGTTGATATGTTTCACTTTAAAAACTCTGCAGGTTAGTGCAATTTCTTGCAGAGCAGCCATTTTCTACCTATACACGATATTGTGATATTACAAATGTACACCAATCAACCCCCACCCCCATACTTCACATAATTGGCTGCAGGTTGATATGCTTTACTTTCAAAGCTCTGCATGTCAGTGCAATTTCCTGCAGGTCAAACAATTTTCTACCTACACAAGATAGGTGCTAACATTATAAAACTATACTAACCAACCCCCACATTTATACTTGACATGATTGGCTGTAGGGTTGATGTGTTTTACTTTAAAAAGTTCGGTGCAATTTCCTGCAGGTCACACTATTTTTTACCTAAACATAATGATATACTGATATTTGAAAACTATACCAACCAGCCGCCACCCCCATACTTAACATAATTGGCTGCATAGGTACGAAATGGTCTGACCTGCAGGAAATTGCACAGACCTGCAACGTGTTTAAGCTGTACCATATCAACCTGCAGCCAATTACGTTAATTACGGGGGTGGGGGTATAATATCAACATATCGTGTATATGTAGGAAATGGTCTGACCTGCAAATAATTGCACTGACCTGCAATGTTTTTAAGCTGTTTAATATCAACCTGCTGCCAATTACGTGCATTACGGGGGTGGGGGTTGATTGGGGTACTTTTATAATATCAACGTATCTTGTATAGGTGGAAAATGATCTGACTTGCAGGAAATTGCACTGCCCTGCAAAGTTTTTAAGCTGTACCATATCAACCTGCAACCAATTACGTGAATTACGGGGGTGGGGGTTGGTGTACTTTTATAATATCAATAAATCGTGTGTAGGTAGGAAATAGTCTGGCATGCAGGAAATTGCACTGCCTGCAAAGTTTCTAAGCTTTACCATATCAACCTGCAGCCAATTACGTGAATTACGGGCGTAGGGGTTGGTTGGTGTACTTTTATAATATCAACGCATCATGTATAGGTAGGAAATGGTCTGACCTGCAGGAAATTGTACTGACCTGCAAAGTTTTTATAAACTGTAACATATCAACCTGCAGCCACTGATGTTAATTATGGGGGTGGGGGTGGGTTGGTGTACTTTTATAATAGAAACATACCATGTGTAGGTAGGAAATGGTATGACTTGCAGGAAATTGCACTGACCTGCAAAATTTTTACATTATGACCTGCTAACCTGCAGCCAACCTGCTAACATGCAAATTAGCAAGACCCTTATAAAAGTACACTAATCAACCCCCAACCCCGTAATTATCATAATTAGCTGCAGGTTGACATGGTACAGCTTAAAAACTTTGCAGGTCAGTGCAATTCTTCGCAGATCAGACCATTTCCTACCTATACACGATATGTTGATATTATACAACTACGCCAGCCAACCCCCACCCTTGTACTTGACATAATTGACTGCAGGTTGATATATTTTACCGTAAAAAGTCTGCAGGTCAGTGCAATTTCTTGCAGGGCAGACCATTTTCTACCTATACACGATATTGTGATATTACAAATGTACACCAATCAACCCCACCCCCATATTTCACATAATTTGCTGCAGGTTGATATGCTTTACTTTCAAAGCTCTGCAGGTCAGTGCAATTTCCTGCAGGTCAAACAATTTTTTACCTACACAAGATATACTGATATTATAAAACTATACCAACCAACCCTTACCCCCATACTTCACATAATAGGCACAAGGTTGATATGTTTTACTTTAAAAATTCTGCAAGTCTGTGCAATTTCCTGCAGGTTAGACCATTTTTTACCTAAACATAATGATATACTGAGATTTGAAAACTATACCAACCAACCGCCACCCCCATACTTAACATAATTGACTGCAGGGTTGATGTGTTTTACTTTATAAAGTCTGCAAGTCGGTGCAATTTCCTGCAGTGTAGACTATTTTCTACCTATACACGACATGCTGATATTATAAAACTACACCAACCAACCCCAACCCCCATATTTCACACCATTGGCTACAGGTTGATATGTTACAATTTTATATCTTTGCAGGCTTCGATATGTCAGACTATTTGACTACAGGCCACAATGTCTACATTTTTAGTTTAATTGTTTTATCTACTTTGTTTTTTATTAACTAGGACTAGGAAGAGTACAAATAACTTTTGCATTGGACCAATAGCACACACTGTAATTTCGTTGAATGCACAAAACACCACCGAAACGCTCAAGGGATTCCCTGGATCACACGGTTTTCTTTAGTGATGGGAAAAACTGTTATATTGCTGTAACAGGTTCAACTGTTACTGTTATTTAGAAATGTCAGTTAAATATAACAGGTTGAAAATAACAGTATGAACTATGAATTATTAAGAATTCCACGTAGACGTAGTAACAGTAGCTGAACCCGTCCGGTGGTGTAGTTGGGTAATGTTTAAAATAAAAAATATTCTTGTATTATGTTTAAAACAATTATTTTTTTTAATTAAAAAAAATGATTGAGGTTTTTTTTTTGGGTATTCATCACTAATAATAATTTGGTAAAAAATTCAACAATGCAGAATTTCTTTCGAATTTTCTCTACTAATTAAGTATTAGTTAAGCATTGAGCGTAAAAACCTCTATAGCCATCTTTTCCTTGAAAATGAGACTTATATGAAATACATGAATTATTGTAAGCAAAAAATAAAAGAAATATTTTTTTTTTAATTAAAACTAATTTTTTTCTCTCTACCTATAGGGCGAAGTGTGTCAGGTTTCAACTATACCGGGTACAGGGAATATTTTTATAATTTCATTACAATTAGTACTGTTTCTGAGATTTTTTAAGTTTCAGCGATTTTTTATTTTGCAGTAGTAATTAAAAAAAAGATGTTTAAAATCGGACCTATTTCTTAGATTTCCAAAGTGAAAAGTAAAAAGGAATATTGATTTATTAGTTACATAAGGCAAAGAAGAATGAGCAAAGAAACTACCTTATATAATATAATACCTAAGGACTCATGTTAAAGCATAACTGTATATTTGTATACATATCAGTTTTTTCTTAAAACAAAAATGCCATCTGCATATCGAGTTATCTAATGAAGATTGAGTTTACGTCAACGACTGTGATTATTTTTTTATATACGCGGTGACCTGATTTTATTTTTACAGTGATATAGTTCCTTTTTTATAATTTTCAGTTGCTACATATACAGCTTCACATATTGAAAAATTAAGAACAAATTTTTTAGCGACCATAAATGTCAGAAGTGAAGGAAACTTAGCTCACTTTTTACAAGCATGACTTTAATATTAATAAAATGAGGTAATATAAAAGGTGTTCCATTTGAATAATGAAAGTTGATGGAGCTTCCGCAAAAACCGAAAGCTCCAACATGCTGCACCTATCATAAAATTTCGGTAAAGAAATTTGCCTTTATTCTGCACATATGGTTCTTTATTACATTACGCTTTTATTTTTTGTTAGAAGGATCTCTAGTTACATTTTCGATTCTCGGTTCACCGCCGGTGAATCACCGGTCATCTTAATCAGTACGCTTTTAAAAACTGTACAAACAACGAACCGCTTTTGCCTAGAAATGGAGATCCACTTAAATGGTGGAAAATTCATTCTTATGAATATCCACATTTAAGTAAAATGGTGAAGGAGAAGTTTGGGACTGTCGCTACGTCTGTTCCGTGCGAAAGACTTTTTTTCTAAAACAGAACAAATTTTAAGTGACCGCCGTAACAGACTTTCGTCGACCAAAGTCAGTCAAATAATGTTCATCAACAAAAACTCAGAACTTTAAAAGTGTTTTGTTAGAAAAGTATTTTTTAGTGTAAGACAATTTTTCTCAAAGAAAAAAAGAAACATCGTTGATTTTATTTACATTTTTCATATGTTGTGTTTGTTTATAAATTGTAAATATATGTGTGTGTTTTGTGTGAATCAACACCTGTCAAAATTTAACAGTTTCATTGTACCGACGACCCTACGTTCCCAAAGCTGTGAGCACACTAGTATAAAGTAGTATGTTATGAAGTAAAGTCCGCTCTATACTCTATACCCCATTCCCAGTCTCATGTCCATTCATCCTGTTATAATAACAGTTGCGGATGAAAACAGAAGTTGATTCATCGTAGATAGTTGCAGTGCAACAGAAACAGATACGACAACAGAAACAGGTACGACTCCGAGTTCTAGTGTAAAGCGCAACTGCATCCCCTCTCCTGCACCTGTTATTTGTATATATCCATAACAGGTTGTTACTGTTGCGGCTCGACAACAGTTAAAAAATAACAGACTGTTAAATAACAACCCATCACTAGTTTTCTTTCCTTTTATTGGTTTTCAGTTTTTACTCAGTACTTATGTAGGTGACGACTAGCCCTTACGGTCGCACAGGACCGTATTCGGTGATGTCATATTATATGACACTAAACAATTGTCGGTACTTATCTAAATTATGTGTTCAACAATATAATTAATGAAAACCACTGTTCTAAAACATAAGAGTAGCTAGTAGTTAACATCTTATTAATCCATATTACCAATTTCTCATATTTACATAATTTCACTTAAAAATTAAAGAGAGCGACAAATGTTAGCTATTGGTTTATTAATTATAAAATTTGCAAAGTTCATTATATTCAAGATTTAGGAAACGCAATAAAAGAACGTTTATACTACTTACAAAATGATCCCGTTGTGTTGCTTAATTCATTCATACGGATAGGAAAGTATGCGAAGCGTGTATACAACTAAATGGAAAGCATTTTGAACAGTGCTTTTGATTTACTAGAATACTTAAGTGCTTATGTTACTATTTTCAAAGTTGGTTTTTGCTGATAGTTTATTGGACAGTAATTATTTATTAATGGTATTTCTATTTGTTACATAAATTTAGGTAGGTAGCACTGCTTTGTGGAAAATTAGCAATAGATATATAGATAAACAGCTATTATTAAATAATTTTCTCGATTTATTGTTGGCATATAGAAATGATACACAGCACCATTTTCTTGCATGGCCTACTGCAAAACTTTGAATGCGAATTATGAAAATTAGGATTTTTTGGTTGTTTATTAAAATAGACCCATAATATTACATATTTCTGAGAAGCTTGCTAAATGTTACTGTCTTTGAAATATTGAACAATGTTTGGTTTTAGCGAATTAAAAAAAAATTCGCTAATGAGGAGGTCTATATATATATATATATATATATATATATATATATATATATATATATATATATATATATATATATATATATATATATATATCCGAAAGATAACTCAAAAAATAATGGATCGATCTTGATCAAATTTGGTGAGTACCTTCCTTTTGCAAGTGGCTTCGATAAGTTCGTTATCCAGGAAAATCGGACCAGGTTTTCCTGGAAAATTTTGTGTTTTCTTTCTAAAAAAATTCATATCTCCGTAAATAACAAAGTATGTATTATAAAGAGTAAACTCTGTACCAAGATTTAGGTCCCTAGCTTTAAAGACAAAGAAGTTATGGGCAGTTAAAGAAACAAATTTTGGAGTTTTCCGCAAAACGTCAAACTCGCAATTTTAAAGGTCAAAATTGGCAATGTTTAGGCAAAGAATGTGAAACAAATACCGATTGTAAAAATAAAATGTTGCAAGAAGAGTGATCTGCAAACACTTAAGTTTCAGATTCAACCGTCATTGCCCTTCATTTTACTAAAATGTTTACAGAATATTCATTTCAAATAGACCTTTTCTCTGATGCTTTGGCTGGCAGTTTAGTTAAGTTGATGCTTTTTTGGATATTTATTTGTAGGTTTAGTGAAGTTTATGGTTTAACGGTCTATAATTTTTTAGCTAATTTTCGTAGAATAAATTTGTTAATGCATTTTTGCATTTTTTTATCGAAATATGATGCGTTTATAAGTACAAAATCTGAACACAGTAAGTGCGTTTTGGTAGTGAATTTTCGGTAAATTAACAGATAGATTAGCTCCTGAAAGCTTTTCAAAAAACTGTTTTCAGAAACCAGCCTAGGACGCCCCCTGGATCCACAAAACCCAAGAAAAATTTCTTGTTCACACACCCCCCCCCCCCAAGGAAGTTACGGGACTAGGAGTGAATTGGGGTGCTGGGCGGGGTAGGTAGTAAAAAGGAAATATGAGCAGAAAATGCGAATAAAACGGGCTTGAAAGTTGTCTTTTTCATATCTTGAAGCCATATCCCTCTTAAACCCTGCCTACCCCGCACAACACCCCTATTCCCCCAGGTGCCGTAACTTGCTTGGCGGGTATGAAAAAGAAATTTTTCTTGTGGTTTATGCAACGAAGGTGGTTGTATGTACGCGAGAGGGAGGGGGGGATCTCCTCGACGAAGTAGCCACCCCCAGCCCCCCAATCATACCGCAAGTCAAAGTGAGGGGGTCTGCTTCGTCGTTAGCATATTCCTTCCCCCTCGTGTGCATAAAACCACCCTCGTTGCATAAAACCACCCTCGTTGCATAAACCACAAGAAAAACTTCTTGTGCATACCCCCCAATGAAGTTACGTGACCTGGGGGCGAATAGGGGTGCTGTGTGAGGTAGGCGGGGTTTAATGGGGATATGGCTTCAAATAGACAGCTTTTAAGCAGTTTTCTTTGCTTTTTCTGCTCATATTTCCTGTTTACTGCCTACCCCGCCCAGCACCCCTATTCCCTCCCAGTCCCTTAGCTTCCTTGGGGGGTGTGAACAAGAAATTTTTCTTGTGGTTTGTGCATCCAGGTGGGGTTCTAGTAATGTTACTAAAAACATTTTTTTGAAAAGCGTTCGGGAGCTAATCTGCAAATTTACAGAACTTTCATTAAATCCTTTAAATTTCAATAACTCAATTTGCTATTAACGTAAGCTTTGTTGGTTAGGAAACCAACATTTAAGTTTATTTTCGGATTTCTTTTATATATTTACAAACCATAAGTGATTTTGATAAAATATTGTACATTGTTTCTACTACATAGGCTATACCGATAATGAGATTGATGCCTGCCTCCATTTGCTATTAAAAACATTTCTATGGAAATTCACCTCCATAACACATTTGCTGCATCCAAACTTGTAAAAAGTGTTTATATATTTTCAAACAATAAATTTATTTCGATAAAATATGGTACATTGTTTCTACTATATAGGCAACCAAGTTTGATGCCTGCTTTCATCAAAGAAAGACATTTGCTATTAAAAATATTTAAAAGAAAATTTGCTACCATAACGCATTTGCTGCGCCCAGAGATTTTTTTATAAATGAGAAACCCCGTACACTTGTAAATAAATTACTTTTTATTTTCACAAGCTTCTCAAAAATATATATTATAGGTCTATTTTAATAAACAACTAAAAAAATTATAATTTTCATAATTCGCAACCAAAATTTTACAGCATTCTTTGCAAAAAATTCTGCTGTTTATCGTTTACTTGGAAGCAAGTGATAGTCCCCAAAATTTGTCCCACGCTGTGTCACTGTCTTAATTATAAAAATTTCGTGTTCAAATTTCAAATTTGACTGTTTTTTGCATATATTTATTGCGTTAAGTATATTTGTGACGACTATGGCAGTAAACCAACCTTCCGAACATTTTAAAAAATACGATATGTTAGCTTGTTTTAGATTGAAGCGGCATCTGTGATGTATTTTAACAGGTAAATAGTTCGGTTTCAGTTATGTTTAAATACTATTGCTTCATTTTTGTTAATATATCCAGAAAGGGGGCAACCAGTACAGCTACTTTTTACCGAATAAACAAGTTTTTACTTGGTAACGTATCATTTAACAAACCACGATCAAAAACATATAATAAAGAAAATCGAGATGTTGAGGAAGTGAGTTTTGGCTGATATAGAAGCTTATCCTACAAACTCTTGTAGGTACATTGAAAGGGGCGCAGGGATTATAAAAGCTAAAGTTCACAAAATTATAAGAAAACGCAAATACCACCTTTACAAATTTAGGCAGGGCAGAAGACAGCAGGGCAGGTTTGGTCTAAATATCTCTTGCTTCATATTAGGAACAGAGATAAAATTTTATATATCTGGGGGACACCTAACAGCCAATGGTTACGCTAAAATTTTAGAGACAGATATACCTGAGTTGCTTGATGATGTTCCTTTAGCGCATGTAAATTAAATTAATTTTCAGCAGGACGGGGCTCCTGCACATAATTCTCAAATAGCGAAGTTAATTCTGAAGAATAATTTTTTAAATCAATGGATCGTAAGCAATGGGCCTGTAAGATGGTCGCCTATGTTCCCAGACTTGTCTATATTATATTTCTTTCTATGGGGAATATCTGGAGAATAAAATTTGCAAAGTTCATTATATTTAAGATTTAGGAAACGCAATAAGAGAAAGTTTTTTCTACTTACAAAATCATCCTGTTGTTTTGCTTAATTCCTCAATACTAATAGGAAAACTATGCCAAGCGTGCATAGGATTTTCAAAGTCGGTTTATGCTGATGGGCAGTTAAAAAACAAATTTTGGACTTTTCCTCAAAACGTAAAAATCGCAATTTTAAACGTCAAAATTGGCAATGTTTAGGCAAAGAATGTGAAACAAATACCGATTGTGAAAAGCAAATGTTGCAAGAAGAGTGTTCTGCAAACCCTTAAGTTTTAGATTCAACCGTCATTGCCCTCCATTTTACTAAAATATTTACAGAATATTCATTTCAAATAGACCCTTTCGCTGATGCTTTGGCTATCAGTTTAGTTAAGTTGATGCTTTTTTGGATATTTATTTGTAGGTTTGGTGAAGTTTGTGGTTTAACGGTCTATAATTTTTTAGCTAATTTTCGTAGAACAAATTTGTTAATGTATTTTTGCATTTTTTTAACGAAATACGATGCGTTTATAAGAAAAAAATCTAGACGCAGTAAGTGCGTTTTGGTAGCGAATTTTCGGTAAATTTGCAGATTAGCTCCCGAAGGCTTTTCAAAAAACTGTTTTCAGAAACCTGCCTAGCCCCCCCCCCCTGGATTCACAAACCCCAAGAAAAATTTCTTGTTCACACCCCCCAAGGAAGTTACGGGACCAGGAGTGAATAGGGGTGCTGGGCGGGGTAGGTAGTAAAAAGGAAATATGAGCAGAAAATGCGAATAAAACAGGCTTGAAAGTTGTCTTTTTCAACATCTTCCCCCTCGTGTGCATACAACCACCCTCGTTGCATAAACCACAAGAAAGACTTCTTGTTCATACCCCCCAAGGAAGTTACGTGACCTGGGGGCGAATAGGGTTGCTGTGCGAGGTAGGCGGGGTTTAATGAGGATATGGCTTCAAATAGACAGCTTTTAAGCAGTTTCTTTGCTTTTTCTGCTCATATTTCCTATTTACTGCCTACCCCGCCCAGCACGCCTATTCACTCCCAGTCCCGTAACTTCCTTGAGGGGTGTGAACAATAAATTTTTCTTGTGGTTTGTACATCCAGGTGGGGTCCTAGTAATATTTCTGAAAACAATTTTTTGAAAAGCGTTCGGGAGCTAATCTGCAAATTTACCTAATTTTCATTAAATCCTTCAAATTTCAATAACTCAATTTGCTATTAACGTAAGCTTTGTTGGTTAGGAAACCAACATTTAAGTTTATTTTCGGAAAACTTTTGTATATTTTCAAACCATAAGTAATTTTGATAAAATATAGTACATTGTTTCTACTACATAGGCTATACCGGTTATCAGATGCCTGCTCGCATTTGCTATTAAAAACATTTTTCTGGAAATTCACTTCTATAACACACTTCCTGCATTCACACTTTTGAATTTTTTTAAATATATTTTCAAACAATAAATTTATTTCGATGAAATATAGTACATTGTTTCTACTATATAGGCAACCAAGTTTGAGCTTTCATCAAGGAAAGACATTTGGTATTAGAAATATTTTAAAGAAAATTCGCTACCATAACGCACCTGCTGCGTCCAGAGATTTTTTTGCATGGCCTACTGCAAAACTTTGATTGCGAATTATGAAAATTAGGATTTTGTTTTGTTTGTTTATTGAAATAGACGCATACTATTGTACATTTTTGTGAAGCCTACGAAAATGCAAATTAATTTCTTTCGAATATACAGGTGTTCCATTTTTAAAAACCAAACATTGGTCAATATTTGAAAACCAGTAATATTTAGAAAAAGATTAACCACGCCACTAGATTCTACGCAAATGTTCTAAAAGATTTGTTTTAGTGAATTTTCTTTAAAAAATTCACTAATGAGGAGATCCCGACTTTTGAATGTTGAAAGAATTTCTTCAAATGAGCGCTAATTAGGCCCCCCAGAACACATATCCGGGGTCAGTTTCAATTTTTATATGTTTATATATATATATATATATATATATATATATATATATATATATATATATATATATATATATATATATATATATATATGTATGTATGTATCACACCGATAACTCAAAAAATAATGGGCCGATTTTGATTAAATATGGTGAATAAATTCCTTTTGCAAATGGCTTGGATAAGTTCGTTAGCCAGGAAAATCTGCCCAGGTTTTCCCGGAAAATTTTGTGTTTTCTTTCGAAAAAAATTTATATCTCCGAAATTAACAAAGTAAGGGCAACCAAATTTCGTACGCGGGTTTATATCCTTATAGGTAAGTTATCTACCATCTACCAAATTTAGCTCTGTAGGTCAAAAGACAAAAAAGTTATAGGCATTTAAAGAAAAATAAATTGGGGTTTTCCTCAAAACGTCAAAGTTGCGATTTATACGTCAAAATCGGCAACATTTAGGCAAATAACGTGAATCTAATACGGGCTATGGAAATCAAATGTCTCAAGAAGGATGTTTTAGAAATCCTAAAGTCTTAGTTTCAACCGTCATTGTCCTTCAATTTACTAAAATGTTTCCAGAAAATTCATTTCAAATAGACCTTTTCTCTGATGCCTGGCAGTAATTTTAGCTATAGAGTTTATCGTTTAATGGTATATAATTTTTGTCGAATTTTCGTAAAAAATCAATAAAACTCAACATATCCGTTATTATACAAGATATGAAAAAAATCTTTATACATTAAAAAATGTGCGAATGGTCTAACGACCGCAGCCATGAAAGAAGACAACACACACACACACACACACATCTTTATACATTAGTTATAGGGTGTGTTGAGCTACATCTTAAAAAAATATTTCTACAATCACAGGTGGCCCATAAGTCGTCGGTGATACAAATTTTCTTTTTTTTTTTTTAATCAAACTCGCCTTATGTTATTGCATCTTTCCATTTTCCATCGAAATATAATGCATGTTTGTAAGAAAAGAAATTCCGGATGCAGCAAGTGCGTTATGGTAGCGAATTTTTAACAAATGCTTCATATTTGAATAGCCCAATTTGCTATTAACCTATAAGGTTGACCAAGAAACTAGTTTTTCCGGGAACACTTTAAGTTTACTTTAGGAAATGTTTGTACATTTTCACACAATAAAGTTATTTTTATGAAACATGGCACATTGTTTTTACTATATAGATTATACTGGTAACCAAATGTGATGCCTGCTTTCTTAAAAAAACACATTATTGCTATTAAAAAATAGTTTTATGAAAATTCACTACCATAACGCACTTGCTGCGTCCAGAGTTTTTTACGTATTATCTAGTCGCGTAGTTAGTTTTTTCTTAATTTTACTGTTTTTTAAATATTGACCAATATTTGGTTTTTTAAATGAGACACATGTTCACTTGTCAAGAAATAAATTTGTATTCTCACAAGCTTCTCAGAAATATATGTATTATGGGTATATTTTAATAAACAACTCAAAAAATGCTAATTTTTATAATTCACAATCAAAATTTTACAGAATTCTATGCAAAAAATGCTGCTGTTTATCGTTTACTTGGAAGCAAGTGATAGTCCTTAAAATGTGTCCTATGCCGTGTCATGATTGTCTTAAATATATAAATAAGGTGTTCAATTTTCAAATTTATATGTTTTTTTTGTATATGCAGATTTTTGATAAGTTTCAGATTTTTTTTATGCATGTGGTGGTTCTGATCCTAAATATTATTTTTTGCGTAAAGGTATATGTAACTATGGCAGTAAACCAACCTTCTGAACAATTTGAGATATACGATAGGTTAGCTTGTTTTATATAGAAGCGGCATCTGGGATGTATTTTAACAGGTAAATATTTGGGATTCAGTTATGTTTGAATACTATTCCTTCATTTTTATGTATATATATACAAAAAGGAGGCAACCTACATCCAGCTTGTGAAAATGCAAATTAATTTCTTGTCAAATATACAGGTGTTCTATTTAAAAAACCAAACATTGGTCAATATTTGAAAAACAGTAATATTTAGAACAAAGTAACTACGCCACTAGATTCTACGCAAATGTTCTAAAAAGATTCCTTTTTACCTTTTTGACAAGCTTTCAGACAACTGAAATACAGAAGGTCTTTGATTTCATGAAAAAGTAGCTCAGGTTCGCGACAACCGCAAGGTTCTATCATTACTAATAATCGAGATACCCAGCAATTGCTACCGCAATAGGACACGCTGTACATTACTCTTTGTTTCTGTACGTTGTCCAAAATGTTTGGAATTTTTATATAGTTTATTATCTTTTTGGAAGCTACTTTACCTATTTCCTGGGGGCGTTACAATCACCCATCCAAGGTATTTCAGACTTTTCCAGAACTGAGCCATGCAGTTGCATAGAAAGTGTTTTGTTATCTCTGCTGCTTCAGTCCAGTACCTGCAGGTAATTATGTTGCTATTTTACTACCCCTTGCAGGGTAGTTATCGTTGTCGGTTTTCGAGATATTTTGAAAAAATTAAGGTGTCCTAAGTACCTATTCTCGTACATTGGATGTAACTGTTTAATCTTTCAACATTATCCAATTCAAAAAGTCACTTTCATAGACACTTTCCTATAACGCTTATCTAGTAAAATTTTAATTATAACGTTTCGGTTTCATAGAACCGTCATCAACTTTTTCTTCTGTCCGCCATATTCGATCTTTTGCTCGTCGTAGAGTACTTATTTTTTCTTTAATATGATATTGAACAAAATTCTGAATGCAGCAAGTGCGTTATAGTAGTGAATTTTCATAAGAATTGTACACTATCGGTACGGCTTATTACTAAACTTAATACCAAGGTACTTACTTTAAATTTAAACAGACTTTGAGGTCGGTTTTAAAGGTCCTAATAGATGCTCATTTGAAGAATTTTTTCGAAAGTGTTACCAACGATGTGTTTCTATCATCATTAAAAATACTTCAATCTTGCATTCTAGCTCCTTTTGAGAAAAAACCTTCAATGCCCAAAACTCATTTTTCTATGAAGATAGAGAATTAAAATCTGGTATATCTCATTTATTAGTGGTCAAAATTTTACATTATGCCTTACCAAGAAGCTGTGTTGTGCTTGTATTAACATAACTTCAGCCAAATCCTCGAAGCAATCAAACTGTCAAAATAATTTTATTTAATGTCATTTTCTGAATTTTGCTTAAACTTGCTGCTTTTTCCTCTCTTCCTTCTTCCACTAACATTTCTATAGCCGCTGCAAAGATTCATCTACACTCTCGTCTCAACATTTCTTTTTATTTCAACCAAACCTTATTAAAAAACATAATTCTATATAATGTAAGTCTCTTTAAAAGAAAATTGTATTAAAAATTGCATTAAAATTACAAAAGCTTTCAAGAAGAAAACTTAGTTCATCATTAAAAAGTCTGGACGCAGCAAGTGCCTCATGGAAGTGAATTTTCATAAAAATATTTTTAAAAGCAAATATGTCTCTGTAATGCAAAGAGGTATCAATCTGGTTACCGGTATAGCCTATGTAGTAGAAACAATGTACCATATTTTATCAAAATAACTTTTTGTTTGAAAATGTACAAAAATTTTCTGAGAAAACTGCTTTCGTAGCCAATGAACCTTAGATTAATAGCAAATTGAGTTATTGAAATTTGAAGCATTTAATGAAAATTCGCTATTAAAACGCACTTACTTCGTCGAGATTTTTTTATTGCAAACTTGCACTATATTGATAAAAAATGCAAAAATGCAATAATATAACGGGTGTTCGAAAAAAAATTTTGTAGGTATCACCAACGACTTATGGGCCAACCTGTGATTGTCAGAATAATTTTATAAGATGCAGCTCAAGACACCCTACAATTAGCGTATACAATTTTTTCTGGTAACTTGTATAATAACAATTATATTTAGCTTTACCGTAAAAATGCGTCACCCTGTATATATCTAAGCAGACAAAAATTGAAAATAAACCCGGATATACCGGTGTGATTTTAGCGGCCAAATGTCCAGCAGCCGATTCACGAAGACAACCGAACGTTTTACAGGACCGTAACAGGGATGACGCGCAAGATACATTTTTTACACAATATCAGAAACGCATGTGGAAACAAATTAAAATCTAGCAGGGTTATCAATACTTCTATATAATGCTGGCAACAAATGTATCCACGATCATTCACACCCGCATGAGAAATGGCGTATTGCTAGATATTTCACTTTTTATTACAAAACCTGTACATACTAACAGATTAAAACTTGGCAAGGCTATTGACAATGTTAAAAGCTATCATAATAATACAGCGCCTAGCACTCGCAAGCCGTACAAGAGATGGGAGGGGAGTACACCATGAAAGTTATTTATATTTATATTTCAAAAACTATACATACTAACAGGTTAAGACTAAGCGTGGTTATTGCTCCTATAAAATGCTATCAAAAAAATATAGCCCCAAACACTCGCAAGCCGTAGGAGAGATGGGAGGGGATGAAATCTTGACAGATAATTAAATTTTTATTTCAAAAAATGTACATACTAACAGTTTAAGACTAAGCGGGGTTATTGCTCCTAAAATATGCTATGAAAAAAATATAACCTCGAACGCTCGCAAGCCGTAGGAGAAATGGGAGGGGAGGAAATCTTTAAATATAATTAAATTTTTATTTAAAAAACTGTACATATTAACAGTTTAAGACTTGGCGGGGTTATTGCTCCTATAATATTCTATAAAAAAAATATAGCGCCAAATACTCGCAAGCCGTAGGAGGGGTGGGAGGGGAGGAAATGTTTAAATATAATTAAATTTTTATTTCAAAAACTGTACATACTAACAGCTTTAGACTAAGCGGGGTTACTGCTCCTATAATATGCTATAAAAAAATATAACCCAAGCACTCGCAAGCCGTAGGAGCGGCGGGAGGGGAGGAAATCTTGATAGATATTAAAATTTATATTTAAAAAACTAAACATAC
Source organism: Tillus elongatus (assembly GCA_964006375.1). NCBI lineage: Eukaryota > Metazoa > Arthropoda > Insecta > Coleoptera > Cleridae > Tillus > Tillus elongatus. The sequence continues at coordinate 8,366,500 of OZ023271.1, forward strand.
TAACAGATTAAGACTAAGCGTAGTTATTGCTTCTATAAAATGCTATCAAAAAAATATATCCACAAACACTCGCAAGCCGTAGGAGGGGTGGGAGGGGAGTAAATTTTTAAATATAATAAAATTTTTATTTCAAAAACTGTACATACTAACAGTTGAAGACTTAGCGGGGTTATTGCTCCAATAATATTATATGAAAAAAATATAGTGCCAAACACTCGCAAGCCGTAGGACAGGTGGGAGGGGAGAAAATCTTGATAGTTATTAAAATTTATATTTAAAAAACTAAACATACTAACAGATTAAGACTAAGCGTAGTTATTGCTTCTATAAAATGCTATGAAAAAAATATAGCCCCAGGCACTCGCCAGCCGTAGAAGAGATGGAAGGGGAGAAAATGTTGACGACAGGGAAGTACAATTTTATTTCAAAAAGTATTGTTTGTCTATCTTTCAACATTTTTATAGTGAAACTGCGAGCGGTTTTACCTTTATTTTGCTGTACCAAGAAGTTTTAAAATGAAATAAAAAATGTCCTTAGTAAGATTTAAAAAAAAAGATGTCAATGGGGTGACTGGGATTCGATACTAGAACCAAGACTATTTATTAACATTTTTCGATCTTGCCAGATAATTAAATGTTTATTTGAAAAATTATACATACTAACAGATTAAGACAAAGCGGGGTTATTGCTCATATAATATGCTATGAAAAAAATATAGCCCCAAACGCTCGCAAGCCGTAGGACAGATGGGAGGGGAGGAAATCTTTAATTATAATTAAATTTTTATTTCAAAAACTGTACATACTAACAGTTTAAGACTAAGCGGGGTTATTGCTCCTATAATATTCTATGAAAAAAATATAGCGCCAAGCACTCGCAAGCCGTAGGAGGGGCGAGAGGGGAGGAAATCTTGATAGTTATTAAAATTTATATTTAAAAAACTAAACAGACTAACAGATTAAGACTAAGCGTAGTTATTGCTTCTGTAAAATGCTATCAAAAAATATATATCCAGAAACACTCGCAAGCCGTAGGAGGGGTGGGAGGGGAGGAAATCTTTAAATATAATTAAATTTTTATTTCAAAAACTGTACATACTAACAGTTTAAGACAGCGGGGTTATTGCTCATATAATATTCTATGAAAAAAAAAGTAGCGCCAAACACTCGCAAGCCGTAGGAGGGGTGGGAAGGGAGGAAATCTTGATAGTTATTAAAATTTAAATTAAAAAAACAAAACATACTAACTGATTAAGACTAAGCGTAGTTTTGCTTCTATAAAATGCTATGAAAAAAATATAGCCCCAGGCACTCGCAAGCCGTAGAAGAGATGGAGGGGGAGAAAATGTTGACGACAGGGAAGTACAATTTTATTTCAAAAAGTATCGTTTGTCTATCTTTCAACATTTTTATAGTGAAACTGCCAGCGGTTTTACCTTTATTTTGCTGTACCAAGAAATTTAAAATAAAATAAAAAATTTCCTTAGTAAGATTTAGAAAAAAAGAAGTCAAGGGGGTGACTGGGATTCGATACTAGAACCAAGAATATTTATTAAAATTGTTCGATCTTGCCAGATAATTAAATGTTTATTTGAAAAACTATACATACTAACAGATTAAGACTAAGCGGGGTTATTGCTCATATAATATTCTATGAAAAAATATATCCCCAAGCACTCGCAAGCCGTAGGAGAGATGGGAGTGTAGGAAATCTTTAAATATAATTAAAATTTTATTTCTAAAACTGTACATACTAACAGTTTAAGACTAAGCGGGGTTATTGCTCCTGTAATATTCTATGAAAAAAATATAGCCCCAAACACTCGCAAGCTGTAGGAGAGATGGTAGGGGAGTAAATCTTTAAATATAATTAAATTTTTATTTTAAAAACTGTACATACTAACAGTTTAAGACTTAACGGGGTTATTGCTCCTATAATATTCTATGAAAAAAATATAGCCCCAAACACTCGCAAGCCGTAGGAGGGGCGGGAGGAGAGGAAATCTTGATAGTTATTAAAATTTATATTTAAAAAACTAAACATACTAACAGTTTAAGACTAAGCGTAGTTATTGCTTTTATAAAATGCTTTAAAAAATATATCCACAAACACTCGCAAGTCGTAGGAGGGGTGGGAGGGGAGGAAATCTTTAAATATAATTAAATTTTTATTTCAAAAACTGTACATACTAACAGTTTAAGACTTAGCGGGGTTATTGCCCCTATAATATTCTATGAAAAAAATATAGCCCCAAGCACTCGCAAGCCGTAGGAGGGGTGGGAGGGGAAGAAATCTTGATAGTTATTAAAATTTATATTTAAAAAACTAAACATACTAACAGTTTAAGACTAAGCGGGGTTATTGCTCCTATAATATGCTATGAAAAAAATATAGCCCCAAACGCTCGCAAGCCGTAGGAGAGATATGGGGGGAGAAAATGTTGACGACAGGTAGGTGCAATTTTATTTCAAAAAGTATTGTTTGTCTATCTTTCACCATTTTTATAGTGAAACTGCAAGCGGTTTTACCTTTGTTTTGCTGTACCAAGAAGTTTTAACATGAAATAAAAAATTTCCTTAGTAAGATTTATAAAAAAAGATGTCAAGGGGGTGACTGGGATTCGATACTAGGACCAAGACAATTATATAAATTTTTCGATCTTGCCACATAATTTAATGTTTATTTGAAAAACTATACATACTAACATATTAAGACTAAGCGTAGTTATTGCTTCTATAAAATGCTATCAAAAAAATATATCCACAAACACTCGCAAGCCGAAGGATGGGTGGGACGGGCGGAAATCTTTAAATATAATTAAATTTTTATTTCAAAAACTAAACATACTAACAGTTTAAGACTTAGCGGGGTTATTGCTCCTATAATATTCTATGAAAAAAATATAACCCCAAGCACTCACAGGTCATAGGAAATCTTTAAATATAATTAAATTTTTATTTCAAAAACTACACATACTAACAGATTACTTCTAAGCGTCGTTATTTCTCCTATAAAATTCTACAAAAAAAAATACAGCGCCAAACACTCGCAAGGCGTAGGAGAGGTAAGGAAATCATTTTCATTTTCTCCCCTTCCATCTCTCCTACGGCTTGCGAGTGCTTGGGGCTATATTTTTTTCATAGAATATTATAGGAGCAATAACCCCGCTTAGTCTTAAACTGTAAGTATGTACAGTTTTTGAAATAAAAATTTAATTATATTTAAAGATTTCTTTCCCTCCCGGCTTCCGAGTGTTTGGGGCCATATTTTTTTCATAGAATATTATAGGACCAATAACCCCGCTTAGTCTTAAACTGGTAGTATGTACAGTTTTTCAAATAAAAAATTTATTATATTTAAAGATTTCCTTCCCTCCCATCACTCCTACGGCTTGCGAGCGTTTGGGGCTATATTTTTTAATGGCATATTATATGAGCAATCACCCCGCTTAGTCTTAATCTGTTAGTATGTATAGTTTTTTAAATAAACGTTTCATTATCTGGCAAGAACGAAAAATGTTAATAAATAATCTTGGTCCTAGTACCGAATCCCAGTCACCCCCTTGACATCTTTTTTTTAAATCTTACTAAGGAATTTTTTTATTTCATGTTAAAACTTCTTGGTACAGCAAAATAAAGGTAAAACCGCTCGCAGTTTCACTATAAAAATGTTGAAAGATAGACAAACAATACTTTTTGAAATAAAATTGTACTTCCCTGTCGTCAACATTTTCTCCCCTTCCATCTCTTCTACGGCTTGCGAGTGCCTGGGGCTATATTTTTTTCATAGCACTTCGTAGAAGCAATACCTACGCTTAGTCTTAATCTGTTAGTATGTTTGGTTTTTCTAATTGAAATTTTAATAACTATCAAGATTTCCTCCCCTCCCGCCACTCCTACGGCTTGCGAGTGCTTGGGGTTATATTTTTTTCATAGAAAATTATAGGAGCAATAAGCCCGCTTAGTCTTAAGCTGTTAGTATGTATAGTTTTTCAAATAAACATTTAACTATCTGGCAAGATCGAAAAATGTTATTAAATAGTCTTTGTCCTAGTATCGAATCCCAGTCACCCCCTTGACATCTTTTTTTTTAAATCTTACTAAGGAATTTTTTTTATTTTATGTTAAAACTTCTTGTTACAGCAAAATAAAGGTAAAACCGCTCGCAGTTTGACTATAAAAATGTTGAAAGATAGACAAACAATTTTTTTGAAATAAAATTGTACTTCCCTGTCGTCAGCATTTTCTCCCCTTCCATCTCTCCTACGGCTTGCGAGTGCCTGGGGCTATATTTTTTTCATAGCATTTTATAGAAGCAATAACTACGCCTAGTCTTAATCTGTTAGTATATTTAGTTTTTTAAATATAAATTTTAATAGCTATCAAGGTTTGCTCCCCTCCCACCCCTCCTGCGGCTTGCGAGTGTTTGGCACTATATTTTTTTCATAGAATGTTATAGGAGCAATAACCCCGCTAAGTCTTAAACTGTTAGTATGTACAGTTTTTGAAATAAAAATTTAATTATATTTAAAGATTTCCTTCCCTCCCACCCCTCCTACGGCTTGCGAGTGCTTGGGGTTATATTTTTTTCATAGAATATTATAGGAGCAATAACCCCGCAAGTCTTAAACTGTTAATATGTACAGTTTTTGAAATAAAAATTTAATTATATTTAAAGATTTCCTTCCCTCCCTCCCCTCCTACGGCTTGCGAGTGCTAGGGGTTATATTTTTTTTATAGAATATTACAGGAGCAATAACCCCGCTAAGTCTTAAACTGTTAGTATGTTTAGTTTTTTAAATATAAATTTTAATAACTATCAAGATTTCCTCTCCTCCCGCCCCTCCTACGGCTTGCGAGTGCTTGGGGCTATATTTTTTTCATAGAATATTATAGGAGCAATAACCCCGCTAAGCCTTAAACTGTTAGTATATACAGTTTTTTAAATAAAAATTTAATTATATTTAAAGATTTCCTCCCCTCCCACCTCTCCTACGGCTTGCGAGTGTTTGGGGCTATATTTTTTTCATAGAATATTATAGGAGCAATAACCCCGCTTAGTCTTAAACTGTTAGTATGTACAGTTTTTTAAATAAAAATTTAATTATATTTAAAGATTTCATCCCCTCCCATCTCTCCTACGGCTTGCGAGCGTTTGGAGCTATATTTTTTTCATATCATATTATATGAGCAATAACCCCGCTTAGTCTTAATCTGTTAGTATGTATAGTTTTTCAAATAAACATTAAATTATCTGGCAAGAACGAAAAAATTTAATAAATAGTCTTGGTCCTAGTATCGAATCCCAGTCACCCCCTTGACATCTTTTTTTTTTAATCTTACTAAGGAAATTTTTTATTTCATGTTAAAACTACTTGGTACAGCAAAATAAAGGTAAAACCGCTCGCAGTTTCACTATAAAAATGTTGAAAGATAGACAAACAATACTTTTTGAAATAAAATTGTACTTCCCTGTCGTCAACATTTTCTCCCCTTCCATCTCTTCTACGGCTTGCGAGTGCCTGGGGCTATATTTTTTTCATAGCATTTTATAGAAGCAATAACTACGCTTAGTCTTAATCTGTTAGTATGTTTAGTTTTTTAAATATAAATTTTAATAGCTATCAAGATTTTCTCCCCTCCCACCCCTCCTACGGCTTGCGAGTGTTTGGCACTATATTTTTTTCATAGAATGTTATAGGAGCAATAACCCCGCTAAGTCTTAAACTGTTAGTATGTACAGGTTTTGAAATAAAAATTTAATTATATTTAAAGATTTCCTTCCCTCCCACCCCTCCTACGGCTTGCGAATGCTTGGGGTTATATTTTTTTCATAGAATATTATAGGAGCAATAACCCCGCTAAGTCTTAAACTGTTAGTATGTACAGTTTTTGAAATAAAACTTTAATTATATTTAAAGATTTCCTTCCCTTCCCCCCTCCTACGGCTTGCGAGTGCTTGGGGTTATATTTTTTTCATAGAATATTATAGGAGCAATAACCCCGCTAAGTCTTAAACTGTTAGTATGTTTAGTTTTTTAAATATAAATTTTAATAACTATCAAGATTTCCTCTCCTCCCGCCCCTCCTACGGCTTGCGAGTGCTTGGGGCTATATCTTTTTCATAGAATATTATAGGTGCAATAACCCCGCTAAGTCTTAAACTGTTAGTATGTACAGTTTTTGAAATAAAAATTTAATTATATTTAAAGATTTCCTTCCCTCCCACCCCTCCTACGGCTTGCGAGTGCTAGGGGTTATATTTTTTTTTATAGAATATTATAGGAGCAATAACCCCGCTAAGTCTTAAACTGTTAGTATGTTTAGTTTTTTAAATATAAATTTTAATAACTATCAAGATTTCCTCTCCTCCCGCCCCTCCTACGGCTTGCGAGTGCTTGGGGCTATATTTTTTTCATAGATTATTATAGGAGCAATAACCCCGCTAAGCCTTAAACTGTTAGTATATACAGTTTTTGAAATAAAAATTTAATTATATTTAAAGATTTCCTCCCCTCCCACCTCTCCTACGGTTTGCGAGTGTTTGGGGCTATATTTTTTTCATAGAATATTATAGGAGCAATAACCCCGCTTAGTCTTAAACTGTTAGTATGTACAGTTTTTTAAATAAAAATTTAATTATATTTAAAGATTTCATCCCCTCCCATCTCTCCTACGGCTTGCGAGCGTTTGGAGCTATATTTTTTTCATATCATATTATATGAGCAATAACCCCGCTAAGTCTTAAACTGTTAGTATGTACAGTTTTTGAAATAAAACTTTAATTATATTTAAAGATTTCCTTCCCTTCCCCCCTCCTTCGGCTTGCGAGTGCTTGGGGTTATATTTTTTTCATAGAATATTATAGGAGCAATAACCCCGCTAAGTCTTAAACTGTTAGTATATTTAGTTTTTTAAATATAAATTTTAATAACTATCAAGATTTCCTCTCCTCCCGCCCCTCCTACGGCTTGCGAGTGCTTGGGGCTATATCTTTTTCATAGAATATTATAGGAGCAATAACCCCGCTAAGTCTTAAACTGTTAGTATGTACAGTTTTTGAAATAAAAATTTAATTATATTTAAAGATTTCCTTCCCCCCCACCCCTCCTACGGCTTGCGAGTGCTTGGGGTTATATTTTTTTCATAGAATATTATAGGAGCAATAACCCCGCTAAGTCTTAAACTGTTAGTATGTACAGTTTTTGAAATAAAACTTTAATTATATTTAAAGATTTCCTTCCCTTCCCCCGTCCTACGGCTTGCGAGTGCTTGGGGTTATATTTTTTTTATAGAATATTATAGGAGCAATAACCCCGCTAAGTCTTAAACTGTTAGTATGTTTAGTTTTTTAAATATAAATTTTTTTAACTATCAAGATTTCCTCTCCTCCCGCCCCTCCTACGGCTTGCGAGTGCTTGGGGCTATATCTTTTTCATAGAATATTATAGGAGCAATAACCCCGCTAAGTCTTAAACTGTTAGTATATACAGTTTTTGAAATAAAAATTTAATTATATTTAAATATTTCCTCCCCTCCCACCTCTCCTACGGCTTGCGAGTGTTTGGGGCTATATTTTTTTCATAGAATATTATAGAAGCAATAACCCCGCTTAGTCTTAAACTGTTAGTATGTACAGTTTTTTAAATAAAAATTTAATTATATTTAAAGATTTCATCCCCTCCCATCTCTCCTACGGCTTGCGAGCGTTTGGAGCTATATTTTTTTCATAGCATATTATATGAGCAATAACCATGCTTAGTCTTAATCTGTTAGTATGTATAGTTTTTCAAATAAACATTAAATTATCTGGCAAGAACGAAAAATTTTAATAAATAGTCTTGGTCCTAGTATCGAATCCCAGTCACCCCCTTGACATCTTTTTTTTTATCTTACTAAGGAAATTTTTTATTTCATGTTAAAACTACTTGGTACAGCAAAATAAAGGTAAAACCGCTCGCAGTTTCACTATAAAAATGTTGAAAGATAGACAAACAATACTTTTTGAAATAAAATTGTACTTCCCTGTCGTCAACATTTTCTCCCCTTCCATCTCTTCTACGGCTTGCGAGTGCCTGGGGCTATATTTTTTTCATAACATTTTATAGAAGCAATAACTACGCTTAGTCTTAATCTGTTAGTATGTTTAGTTTTTTCAATTTAAATTTTACTAACTATCAAGATTTCCTCCCCTCCTACGGCTTGCGAGTGTTTGGCGCTATATTTTTTTCATAGAATATTATAGGAGCAATAACCCCGCTAAGTCTTAAACTGTTAGTATGTACAGTTTTTGAAATAAAAATTTAATTATATTTAAAGATTTCCTCCCCTCCCACCCCTCCTACGGCTTGCGAGTGTTGGTGCATATATATTTTTTTTAAGCATTTTATAGAAGCACTAACTACGCTTAGTCTTAATCTGTTAGTGTGTTTAGTTTTTTAAATATAAATTTTAATAACTATCAAGATTTCCTCCCCTCCCGCCCCTCCTACGGCTTGCGAGTGCCTGGGGTTATATTTTTTTCATAGCATATTATAGGAGCAATAACCCCGCTTAGTCTTAAACTGTTAGTATGTACAGTTTTTGAAATAAAAATTTAATTATATTTAATGATTTCCTCCCCTCCCATCTTTCCTACGGCTTGCGAGCATTTGGGGCTATTATTTTTTCATAGCATATTATATCAGCAATAACCCCGCTTAGTCTTAATCTGTTAGTGTGTATAGTTTTTCAAATAACCATTTAATTATCTGGCAAGATCGAAAATTTTTTATAAATTGTCTTGGTCCTAGTATCGAATCCCAGTCACCCCCTTGACATCTTTTTTTTAAATCTTACTAAGGAAATTTTTTATTTCATTTTAAAACTTCTTGGTACAGCAAAATAAAGGTAAAACCGCTTGCAGTTTCACTATAAAAATGTTGAAAGATAGACAAACAATACTTTTTGAAATAAAATTGTACTTCCCTGTCGTCAACATTTTCTCCCCTTCCATCTCTTCTACGGCTTGCGAGTGCCTGGGGCTATATTTTTTTCATAGCATTATATAGAAGCAATAACTACGCTTAGTCTTAATCTGTTAGTATGTTTAGTTTTTTAAATATAAATTTTAATAACTATCAAGATTTCTTCCCCGCCCACCCCTCCTACGGCTTGCGAGTGCTTGGCGCTATATTTTTTTCATATAATATTATTGGAGCAATAACCCCGCTAAGTCTTAAAATGTTAGTATGTACAGTTTTTAAAATACAAATTTAATTATATTTAAAGATTTCCTCCCCTCCCATCTCTCCTACGGCTTGCGAGCGTTTTGGGTTATATTTTTTTCATAGCACATTATAGGAGCAATAACCCCGCTTAGTCTTAAACTGTTAGTATGTATAGTTTTTTAAATAAACGTTTCATTATCTGACAAGAACGAAAAATGTTAATAAATAATCTTGGTCCTAGTACCGAATCCCAGTCACCCCCTTGACATCTTTTTTTTAAATCTTACTAAGGAATTTTCTTATTTCATGTTAAAACTTCTTGGTACAGCAAAATAAAGGTAAAACCGCTCGCAGTTTCACTATAAAAATGTTGAAAGATAGACAAACAATACATTTTGAAATAAAATTGTACTTCCCTGTCGTCAACATTTTCTCCCCTTCCATCTCTTCTACGGCTTGCGAGTGCCTGGGGCTATATTTTTTTCATAGCACTTCGTAGAAGCAATAACTACGCTTAGTCTTAATCTGTTAGTATGTTTGGTTTTTCTAATTGAAATTTTAATAACTATCAAGATTTCCTCCCCTCCCGCCACTCCTGCGGCTTGCGAGTGCTTGGGGTTATATTTTTTTCATAGAAAATTATAGGAGCAATAAGCCCGCTTAGTCTTAAGCTGTTAGTATGTATAGTTTTTCAAATAAACATTTAACTATCTGGCAAGATCGAAAAATGTTATTAAATAGTCTTTGTCCTAGTATCGAATCCCAGTCACCCCCTTGACATCTTTTTTTTTTAAATCTTACTAAGGAATTTTTTTTATTTTATGTTAAAACTTCTTGTTACAGCAAAATAAAGGTAAAACAGCTCGCAGTTTGACTATAAAAATGTTGAAAGATAGACAAACAATTTTTTTGAAATAAAATTGTACTTCCCTGTCGTCAGCATTTTCTCCCCTTCCATCTCTCCTACGGCTTGCGAGTGCCTGGGGCTATATTTTTTTCATAGCATTTTATAGAAGCAATAACTACGCCTAGTCTTAATCTGTTAGTATATTTAGTTTTTTAAATATAAATTTTAATAGCTATCAAGGTTTGCTCCCCTCCCACCCCTCCTGCGGCTTGCGAGTGTTTGGCACTATATTTTTTTCATAGAATGTTATAGGAGCAATAACCCCGCTAAGTCTTAAACTGTTAGTATGTACAGTTTTTGAAATAAAAATTTAATTATATTTAAAGATTTCCTTCCCTCCCACCCCTCCTACGGCTTGCGAGTGCTTGGGGTTATATTTTTTTCATAGAATATTATAGAAGCAATAACCCCGCAAGTCTTAAACTGTTAATATGTACAGTTTTTGAAATAAAAATTTAATTATATTTAAAGATTTCCTTCCCTCCCACCCCTCCTACGGCTTGCGAGTGCTAGGGGTTATATTTTTTTTATAGAATATTACAGGAGCAATAACCCCGCTAAGTCTTAAACTGTTAGTATGTTTAGTTTTTTAAATATAAATTTTAATAACTATCAAGACTTCCTCTCCTCCCGCCCCTCCTACGGCTTGCGAGTGCTTGGGGCTATATTTTTTTCATAGAATATTATAGGAGCAATAACCCCGCTAAGCCTTAAACTGTTAGTATATACAGTTTTTGAAATAAAAATTTAATTATATTTAAAGATTTCCTCCCCTCCCACCTCTCCTACGGCTTGCGAGTGTTTGGGGCTATATTTTTTTCATAGAATATTATAGGAGCAATAACCCCGCTTAGTCTTAAACTGTTAGTATGTACAGTTTTTTAAATAAAAATTTAATTATATTTAAAGATTTCATCCCCTCCCATCTCTCCTACGGCTTGCGAGCGTTTGGAGCTATATTTTTTTCATATCATATTATATGAGCAATAACCCCGCTTAGTCTTAATCTGTTAGTATGTATAGTTTTTCAAATAAACATTAAATTATCTGGCAAGAACGAAAAACTTTAATAAATAGTCTTGGTCCTAGTATCGAATCCCAGTCACCCCCTTGACATCTTTTTTTTTTAAATCTTACTAAGGAAATTTTTTATTTCATGTTAAAACTACTTGGTACAGCAAAATAAAGGTAAAACCGCTCGCAGTTTCACTATAAAAATGTTGAAAGATAGACAAACAATACTTTTTGAAATAAAATTGTACTTCCCTGTCGTCAACATTTTCTCCCCTTCCATCTCTTCTACGGCTTGCGAGTGCCTGGGGCTATATTTTTTTCATAGCATTTTATAGAAGCAATAACTACGCTTAGTCTTAATCTGTTAGTATGTTTAGTTTTTTAAATATAAATTTTAATAGCTATCAAGATTTTCTCCCCTCCCACCCCTCCTACGGCTTGCGAGTGTTTGGCACTATATTTTTTTCATAGAATGTTATAGGAGCAATAACCCCGCTAAGTCTTAAACTGTTAGTATGTACAGGTTTTGAAATAAAAATTTAATTATATTTAAAGATTTCCTTCCCTCCCACCCCTCCTACGGCTTGCGAATGCTTGGGGTTATATTTTTTTCATAGAATATTATAGGAGCAATAACCCCGCTAAGTCTTAAACTGTTAGTATGTACAGTTTTTGAAATAAAACTTTAATTATATTTAAAGATTTCCTTCCCTTCCCCCCTCCTACGGCTTGCGAGTGCTTGGGGTTATATTTTTTTCATAGAATATTATAGGAGCAATAACCCCGCTAAGTCTTAAACTGTTAGTATGTTTAGTTTTTTAAATATAAATTTTAATAACTATCAAGATTTCCTCTCCTCCCGCCCCTCCTACGGCTTGCGAGTGCTTGGGGCTATATTTTTTTCATAGAATATTATAGGAGCAATAACCCCGCTAAGCCTTAAACTGTTAGTATATACAGTTTTTGAAATAAAAATTTAATTATATTTAAAGATTTCCTCCCCTCCCACCTCTCCTACGGTTTGCGAGTGTTTGGGGCTATATTTTTTTCATAGAATATTATAGGAGCAATAACCCCGCTTAGTCTTAAACTGTTAGTATGTACAGTTTTTTAAATAAAAATTTAATTATATTTAAAGATTTCATCCCCTCCCATCTCTCCTACGGCTTGCGAGCGTTTGGAGCTATATTTTTTTCATATCATATTATATGAGCAATAACCCCGCTAAGTCTTAAACTGTTAGTATGTACAGTTTTTGAAATAAAACTTTAATTATATTTAAAGATTTCCTTCCCTTCCCCCCTCCTTCGGCTTGCGAGTGCTTGGGGTTATATTTTTTTCATAGAATATTATAGGAGCAATAACCCCGCTAAGTCTTAAACTGTTAGTATATTTAGTTTTTTAAATATAAATTTTAATAACTATCAAGATTTCCTCTCCTCCCGCCCCTCCTACGGCTTGCGAGTGCTTGGGGCTATATCTTTTTCATAGAATATTATAGGAGCAATAACCCCGCTAAGTCTTAAACTGTTAGTATGTACAGTTTTTGAAATAAAAATTTAATTATATTTAAATATTTCCTCCCCTCCCACCTCTCCTACGGCTTGCGAGTGTTTGGGGCTATATTTTTTTCATAGAATATTATAGGAGCAATAACCCCGCTAAGTCTTAAACTGTTAGTATGTACAGTTTTTGAAATAAAACTTTAATTATATTTAAAGATTTCCTTCCCTTCCCCCGTCCTACGGCTTGCGAGTGCTTGGGGTTATATTTTTTTTATAGAATATTATAGGAGCAATAACCCCGCTAAGTCTTAAACTGTTAGTATGTTTAGTTTTTTAAATATAAATTTTTTTAACTATCAAGATTTCCTCTCCTCCCGCCCCTCCTACGGCTTGCAAGTGCTTGGGGCTATATCTTTTTCATAGAATATTATAGGAGCAATAACCCCGCTAAGTCTTAAACTGTTAGTATATACAGTTTTTGAAATAAAAATTTAATTATATTTAAATATTTCCTCCCCTCCCACCTCTCCTACGGCTTGCGAGTGTTTGGGGCTATATTTTTTTCATAGAATATTATAGAAGCAATAACCCCGCTTAGTCTTAAACTGTTAGTATGTACAGTTTTTTAAATAAAAATTTAATTATATTTAAAGATTTCATCCCCTCCCATCTCTCCTACGGCTTGCGAGCGTTTGGAGCTATATTTTTTTCATAGCATATTATATGAGCAATAACCATGCTTAGTCTTAATCTGTTAGTATGTATAGTTTTTCAAATAAACATTAAATTATCTGGCAAGAACGAAAAATTTTAATAAATAGTCTTGGTCCTAGTATCGAATCCCAGTCACCCCCTTGACATCTTTTTTTTTTATCTTACTAAGGAAATTTTTTATTTCATGTTAAAACTACTTGGTACAGCAAAATAAAGGTAAAACCGCTCGCAGTTTCACTATAAAAATGTTGAAAGATAGACAAACAATACTTTTTGAAATAAAATTGTACTTCCGTGTCGTCAACATTTTCTCCCCTTCCATCTCTTCTACGGCTTGCGAGTGCCTGGGGCTATATTTTTTTCATAACATTTTATAGAAGCAATAACTACGCTTAGTCTTAATCTGTTAGTATGTTTAGTTTTTTCAATTTAAATTTTACTAACTATCAAGATTTCCTCCCCTCCTACGGCTTGCGAGTGTTTGGCGCTATATTTTTTTTCATAGAATATTATAGGAGCAATAACCCCGCTAAGTCTTAAACTGTTAGTATGTACAGTTTTTGAAATAAAAATTTAATTATATTTAAAGATTTACTCCCCTCCCACCCCTCCTACGGCTTGCGAGTGTTGGTGCATATATATTTTTTTTAAGCATTTTATAGAAGCACTAACTACGCTTAGTCTTAATCTGTTAGTGTGTTTAGTTTTTTAAATATAAATTTTAATAACTATCAAGATTTCCTCCCCTCCCGCCCCTCCTACGGCTTGCGAGTGCTTGGGGTTATATTTTTTTCATAGCATATTATAGGAGCAATAACCCCGCTTAGTCTTAAACTGTTAGTATGTACAGTTTTTGAAATAAAAATTTAATTATATTTAATGATTTCCTCCCCTCCCATCTTTCCTACGGCTTGCGAGCATTTGGGTCTATTATTTTTTCATAGCATATTATATCAGCAATAACCCCGCTTAGTCTTAATCTGTTAGTGTGTATAGTTTTTCAAATAAACATTTAATTATCTGGCAAGATCGAAATTTTTTTATAAATTGTCTTGGTCCTAGTATCGAATCCCAGTCACCCCCTTGACATCTTTTTTTTAAATCTTACTAAGGAAATTTTTTATTTCATTTTAAAACTTCTTGGTACAGCAAAATAAAGGTAAAACCGCTTGCAGTTTCACTATAAAAATGTTGAAAGATAGACAAACAATACTTTTTGAAATAAAATTGTACTTCCCTGTCGTCAACATTTTCTCCCCTTCCATCTCTTCTACGGCTTGCGAGTGCCTGGGGCTATATTTTTTTCATAGCATTATATAGAAGCAATAACTACGCTTAGTCTTAATCTGTTAGTATGTTTAGTTTTTTAAATATAAATTTTAATAACTATCAAGATTTCTTCCCCTCCCACCCCTCCTACGGCTTGCGAGTGCTTGGCGCTATATTTTTTTCATATAATATTATTGGAGCAATAACCCCGCTAAGTCTTAAAATGTTAGTATGTACAGTTTTTAAAATACAAATTTAATTATATTTAAAGATTTCCTCCCCTCCCATCTCTCCTACGGCTTGCGAGCGTTTTGGGTTATATTTTTTTCATAGCACATTATAGGAGCAATAACCCCGCTTAGTCTTAAACTGTTAGTATGTACATTTTTTGAAATAAAAATTCAATTATCTGTCAAGATTTCCTCCCCTCCCATCTCTCCTACGGCTTGCGAGTGTTTGGGGCTATATTTTTTTGATAGCATTTTATAGGGGCAATAACCACGCTTAGTCTTAACCTGTTAGTATGTATAGTTTTTGAAATAAAAATATAAATAACTTTCATGGTGTACTCCCCTCCCATCTCTTGTACGGCTTGCGAGTGCTAGGCGCTGTTTTTTTATGATAGCTTTTAACATTGTCAATAGCCTTGCCAAGTTTTAATCTGTTAGTATGTACAGGTTTTGTAATAAAAAGTGAAATATCTAGCAATACGCCATTTCTCATGCGGGTGTGAATGATTGTGGATACATTTGTTGCCAGCATTATATAGAAGTATTGATAACCCTGCTAGATTTTAATTTGTTTCCACATGCGTTTCTGATATTGTTAAAAAAATGTATCTTGCGCGTCATCCCTGTTACGGTCCTGTAAAACGTTCGGTTGTCTTCGTGAATCGGCTGCTGGACATTTGGCCGCTAAAATCACACCGGTCCCGGATATGATCTTCAGGGGGCCTAGTTTGCACTCATTTGAAGAAATCCTTTTAAAATTCAAAAGTCGCCGTCTCCTCATTAACGATTTTCTTCTAAGCAAGTTGCCTAAAATAGTCTGGACGCATCAAGTGCGTTATGGAGGTGACCTTTCATAAAATGTTTTTAATAGCAAATACGTCTCTCTAATGCAAGCAGGCATCAATCTGGTTGTATTTTTTCTTTAAATTCCCATAGCTTTTTGTCTTTAAACTTACGGACTTGGGTTTTAGTAGGTGGCTAACTCTTTATAATGAAAACATGCCCACCAAATTTGATTGCACTTACTTTGTTATTTCCGGAGATATAATTTTTTTCCGAAAGAAAACACAAAATTTTCCGGGAAAATTTGAGCCGATTTTCCTGGCTAACGAACAAGCCACTTGCAAGAGGATCGCCCCACTTTTTGGCGTTAGTTGTGTGATACAAATATATATATATATATATATATATATATATATATATATATATATATATATATATATATATATATATATATAAATTGAACTGATCCTGGATATGTATTCTAGGGGGCCTGGGCTAAATTGAAAAATTTTTTTAAAGTTTCAAAAGTCGCGATCTCCTTTTTAGTTAATTTTTCTACGAAAATTCACTAAAACATTGTTTCATCTTTAATATCAAACATTATACTATCAGACGAATGATCTGTACAATAAATCATGGCATAACGCTAACGAATATTTTAACAATTTTCTACTTGATGAAAACACTAGTTTGAGATATTCGGCGCATGCCAATCCAACCGCCGAATTTTAATTTCGCGCCGTATGGTAATGTGAACATTTGCATGCGTTTTGCCATTAGTTAGGACAATGATATAGTAATTATAAGATCATTGTGGTAGGTCTATTTATAATTACAATTATTATTATTCGTTCAGAATAATTATTTTATGCAAATTCTTTAGAGCTTTAGATTAAACTCATATATGTATGCATTTTGCACTGCACGTCCTACTCAATTTATGAATAGAATAATATAATTAGGGCATAATAAACATTTTAATATCATGCTAATATATCCTAACAGTAAGTAAATCTTAATTAAATATAATAAACTAGATTCAGCAGTCGAAAAGCACCTAACCTTGTTTTTGTTTGGTTCTGAGTTTAAAATCAGCCCGCTAAAATATTTATGTAACGACTAGAGATTCCGTGCGGGCATTACGTGAACTACCGTACGTTGATCAGCATTTAGCCCCCCCTACCTTTGACAGTCGACAGTTGTTTCTGAGTTTGCGCCGTAAGTGTAACATAACAGCGCATGCGGTAACTGGAGTTCGCTTTACCCTTGCCGTGATCTCTGTACTTTACGCACCACAGCCATTACTAACGTTGTGTTTTGTGATCGTCTCTAAAGTTTTATTTTAAAGCAGTTTTCTAATAGTGCTACGATTATTTATTTATAGTTATACAGACTTCTGAGTCTAGCTTAACTATTTTATAAAAATCTCTTACAGAGTTTTACGTTAACCGTAGTTTTCTCATCGCTTTGTGTCTAGTGTGAAGCCTCCATTTCAGTCTAACAGGAACCTAATCAGGTAGGTGTGTAGAAATTAGTATTAGGAGAAGTTCGCTTTTGCAACTGGAATATGCTGCCCTGCTATCTATAAATACCGTATCTCCAGTTAAAGTAGTTTTGAGAAATTCGCCATTGAAGTTTTACCAAACTAAATGACGTGTATCTTTTGCACTGTACTATATATTGACTTAATTTTTTTTGCATCAGTTCTAGATAGTGTTACACTATAGGTTCTGCTACAAGAAATAATAATAAATTAACGATTTCAGTATTTTTTATGGACATACGACTTTTTTGTTAAATAAATCTAATTTTTTACTTGAAAGAAGTAACGTAAGTCCATGTTTTGAAAGCTGTTTAAACTAAATGAAATGCCTTTATAGAATAAATGTTTTATTTATGTAAAATAAACATTGACACAACATATTATAACATATTATAACATATTATAAGTACGATACATTATTTTTTTCATGTACTCAGGTTTTCGTAGATAGCTAACAACAAAGTAAATACTAATCGAATGAAAGTTAACAAGAGTAGACACATGCTTGATCTAGAAAGAACTAACTATACTAATTTGACTAACACAAGAAAAACAAAAAAATTAGTTAAGTTTAGATTAGTGTGATAGTATTATATAGTGATTTAGATTCAATCATTAGACTTTGCATGATTAGGAACAGTAAAGTAGTGGAAAATAGTGCATTTCACTTGACTCGTCGTAAGTTTAATAAATATAGAATCATATGTTTCACATATAAAAATGCCAAACTAAATTTAAGTTTAACTAAATGAAACTCAAATAGAATACCATATTAAGGTCTAAATAGCCGCAAAGGAGGGCAGCAGCTCCTAAAATACGATACGCGTATTACTGCGGTGCAGAAAGCAACGGGAAGCTACTGCACTACATTCCCTAGTAGCGCAATCTCCATGGCCAACTTATGATTAAATAATGACAGACTATACAATCAAACCTGACATTTCACGAGTCGGAGCGTGGAATGTCAGAACAATGAAACAACCGGGAAAACTAGAAAATCTTAAATTAGAGATGGATAGGTTGCAACTAGACGTAGTCGGTCTTAGCGAGGTGCGATGGCCTGAAATAGGTGACTTCTGGAGTGGTAACTACAGGATAATCCACACAGCAGCAAATGAGGGAAATGCAGGGGTAGCCATTATTATGAACAAAACGGTAGGACGGAGTATGGAGAATTATGTGCAGAAAAACGAAAGAATCATTATGGCCAGGTTCAATACTAAGCCTGTGAAAACCGTAATCATACAGGTATACATGCCCACAACAAGACATGACGATGACGAAGTGGAAGAAATATATAGCGAAATAGAAGAAGTTTTAAAAATGGTAAAAAATCACGAGAATGTGGTTATAACAGGCGACTTCAACGCAGTGGTTGGGGAAGGAAGATATGAAAATATTGTAGGACCCTTCGGTACCGGTAACAGGAAGCGCATATTGATCTCCGAGACTGGTACGAAGAGAAAGAGGGGTAGACCAAGACTGGACTATTGCTCTCAGATCGTGAGGGATGTGGGATGTTCGACGTTTAGGGAGATGTACTGGAAGGCCCAGGACAGACAGGCATGGAGAAGTGCGTCCAACCAGTCTTTAGGACTGATGACCCAATGATGATGTACGTATAAAAAAAATACTGAAAACCAAACTCAAACTCCCGTTTTTACAGAAAATAGGTCAATAAAGTCCAGTTTAATATCATAATATATTATAATAAAGTAATTTACAGATCTTCTATATCAGTTATCAAGTTAGCAGCATCATCATTGACTGGCATGTTTTTCCAAAATTCTAATTTGTGTGCCGGAATGATGTCTGATAAATTATTTATGATGGCTTTTTTCCGGTTAGTCGTTATACCGCGGTTAGCACTTGAAGCCTCAGCCACTGGTAATTCATTCTTCTTGTATTTTGAAGATATGAAGTGAAACTCTTTTTCTTCTTGTTCTGAAAAATGAGTCTTGTAAAAAAGATGCCTGTAACCCCTTTTTACTTTAACAAGACAAATATCTTTCAGCAAAGGTCTCTCATTGGTTTTGTTTAACTTCTGTAGCTGGTATGCGGAAGTCAAATCCAAGAAATTTCGAAAATCAGAATGTCTCATTTCCTTTATTATATTTTTTTTCGAGTTGCAATCCCGAACAATATTTACAAAATCCTGGAAATCGTAGACTTTAGGATTTTTTTTCAAGGCAAGCTCTACTTGGTGATGGAAGCTATCTGCCGACATGAATGTGTGCCCTGCCTCAAAATATTTTAGGGTGATTGTGTTCGTACAAATTTCTTTGGAAGATATAATACTAATCAGCATCGAAAACAAACACCAGTTCTTATTCCGGCCCGCACAGTTATCGAGCCAGAGGGTAACTTCAGCAGCATCGCGGTTAAAAAGAAAAAACTGATAGAAGGTACTAGCCACATCTTCACGTTTCCGCCCAGAAATGCCCTCGTGCCATAAAACTATGTAAGGTGGATTTTTTTTCATGTCTCCAACAGGAACAAAGGATTCATTGAATGCAATAATTCTCGTCGTAAATATTGCACTTTTGAACATTTCTATTCTCGGAAGCATTATGACTTTTTGCATATCTGCCGAATAAATAGGATTTTTGCACTGTTGATTCTCACAATCCTTTCTATATTCACCTCGAGAAATCTTTGCTTTCTGAATGTGTTCGTTCCATTTAACACATTTTTCACAATCTGGTAAGTGCAAATTTTGTTTAGTATGCTCTGAATTATGGAGGCGGAAAGCCTCACACTTTTCACACTCTTCTTGTCCTAAACGAGTAAAAGATATATTTATTGTGTCAGTTACTTCTTTTCTGTATACTTCATACGATACTTGTATGTTTGGATGCTTATCCAGGAAGTCTTTGTGCATTTGGGTTATCGTAATGTCACTAGGTAAGTAGAGTTTGTTAGGAGCGTGCTCCCTTCTGTAATGAGAGACACAAGGAGAGAAAGACTTTATGTGAGTATGAAGTAAGTCACGGTTAATTTTCTTCTCTTTTGTTTTGGCTCCTCTTTGATCGTTTTTTGTGTAAAATTTCTCATCAGATATATTTTTCAATACACTGTCATTGTTAAATGCAAAACCTAACGTCGTCAAGAAAAACTTCTTACACACGCACTGAACTGCCTTATTCTCGTCTTTCAGCTTGTAACAGATGCTATTTTGTCTTTTGGAGTCGTTTCCTTTTTCACTTCGTCTTCTTTCTATAACTTTTACTTCACAATGGTTGCTGATAAACAGTCGCTGTTCTTTCAGATTTAAATTCCAATAGTAATTGTTTAGCTCTTTTCTTCTCTCTTCATTAATTTTTGTAGTACATGCTTTCTTACACTGGTCACAGGGAAGCTTGACTACATGTCTTTGTCTTTTTTTCTCAACTAAAAACTGGGTTCGTTCGTGCTTGGGTTTTAGATATTTCTGCCGTTTTCTCTTATTTCCAGATTTAGTATTTGTGGTATCTGTTAAAAAAACATCTGCTTCTAATAGCATAGTCGTGGTATCTTCATCGTTATTTTCACCATTTAGATTTTCATCATTATTTGTTTCTGTTTTATTGAGCAATAATAACGAATTTTCCTCATTGACACTACTAGTGTTATTATTATTAGTTGTGTTTTCATTGATATCAATAACTATTTCTATTGAAACATCTTCAACGTTGTCTGGCAGCACCAATGGTTGAAAATCTTCGTCTAGAATAGGAATTTTATTTATGTCTAATTCTGAAATGTCAATCGCTATTGTTACGATTCCATTTAATATTTTTCTTATAAAATCGGACACTTTTTCGGTTTCCAAAAACTGTTCTCTTAATAATTCAAAATTAATTTCATGTGAGTGTACTTCAATAAAAAAGTAGCATTTGGTGATAGATTGACTAGCCAAAAAATACTTTAAAATTCCCTCGTAGTTCTCAGACGCATCATTTTTCCTTGTTTTCTTTTCAACATTTAAGGTAGTACTGTTCATTGGCGGTTCAGATTCAGATTGGAGTTTCAAAGAATTCCCCGAGTCATGACCGAGTTTCTGATTAACGTTTGCAGCCATAATTGCAAGCTTCTTTCCCCTCGGGATATTGATTATGTCTGCACGAAAATAATATAAATTATTAATACTCAAGTATGCTTGTTTATCAGATTGTCTGCATCTTACCTTTGGAATTCATTATAAGTACAGTTAAATATTAAACGTATTTTGCATGCAATACCTAATAACAATAACAATATGTACATGTAGGTACGTATTATATAAAACTTATTTCGTCTACTTTTAACACAATTGTGTGCAGCCACTAACAGCTTAAACGATACTGAGAGACGAGTCGAGACTGGAGAAACGATGCAATTTCTATAGAAGATATTACAAAATGGAGGGGGAATGCTTGAATAAATCACCGCATGTTGGTTATTACGATATCATTTTGTAAACAAACCAATTCAGTCTTAGCTTTACATGTAAAATAAACCGTATGTCCGAGTATACAGCACATTTCACATGTATTTAACCACCTCTTGTACGATCAGTGCTTGTTAAAAGTACCGTAAGTCCGGAGATACGGTATTTCTCTTTAATGAATGATGGAGATACGGTAGTTCTCTTAAAATTAATGGTAGATACGGTAAATCTTATAAGCATGTCGACTGAAATTTAAGTGTCTACACAAACCGATGAATATAAAATTGCATGTTTTGAAGCTTTTCCCTGCATATACGGCAATTTTACTATGTATCTTAGTAGTAAACATCTGTTAGAAGCCTAAGACACCCCTCAACTCAATTTTCATAAAATGTGGAGATACGGTAGTCTTGCTTAGCACGGCAGTATGACCCAAAATTTTTAAGTAATCTACAGAAAAGGTTGTAGGTTTGCAAATTCTTTTATAATCGTGTTTGTAGGATTTTCATTTAGGCTGGTGGGATGATTCATCTTTGGGTGTGACAAAATTTGCTGCGTCATCATAGAAAAGTACAGCACCCAACTGCTAACTCGTCTCGATTTATAATAAACTAACAATGTATTACCATTTCGCATCAATTTTATAGGTTTAAAACATTTAGCCTAAGAAATTTAAAGTCTGACGAATGTGTAATGTAATTCAGTAAGTGTAAATGTAGAAAACGATATTTATTGCATCTGTAAAAGTTGATAGAGAATGTTATGACTCACACATTATGATTCACATGATATTTTATTCCGTATACTTATGTTTTGCCAGTTAGACGACAATACAGATACCTACAGAAATTGTTGTCAGTATTACTTTAAGTTTGATACACTTTTAACAAAAATTATTGAGCCATCGAAAACAAATGAGCACTGACTTCTTGAGGATCTTGGTTGCCATTATTTTTTTAATATAGCCTGTCCGTAGTTTATGATGGCAGTATTACTATCCCTGGAACTATAAAATGTAGAGTGACGGTTAAATGGGAAAGGTTTTCGGTTATTATGTGGTAGATTGATTGTTTCAATGAGTCGTATCTGCTTTTGGCCTCTCAGCTCTACGACTTAATGGGTCTCTTGTATGGGTGTCTCATTTTGGTTGCAATTTCTGGATATCTCGGTTATTAGTAAAGATATAACCTTGCGGTTTTCGCGAACCTTAGCTACTTTCTTGTGAAACGCAAGATGCCGCAAATAAATTTGTCATAGCCTTCTTAGTTTTCGAGCTACAGGGTGATATTTATTGCGTGAAGATAGGTATATTTGTGACTATGGCAGTACACCAACCTTCCGCACATTTTGAGACATACGATATGTTAGCTTGTTTTATATTGAAGCGGCATCTGGGATGTATTTTAACAGTTGAATAGTTGGGTTTCAGTTATGTTTAAATACTATTGCTTCGTTTTTATTAATATCTCCAGAAAGGGGGCAACCCAATACATCCACTTTTTACCGAATAAACAAGTTTTCACTTGGTCACGTATAATTTAACAAACCACATTCAAAAACGGATAATAAAGAAAATCGAGATGTTGAGGAAGTCATAGTTTTGGCTAATATAGAAGTTTACCCTACAAACTCCTGTAGGTTCAATAAAAGGAGCGTAGGGATTCTAGCTAAAGTTCAAATAATTATAAAAGAACACAAATACCACCCATACAAATTTAGGCTTGTCCAGCACCTTCACCCTGGGGGTGCTCAAGGTCGGGTAGTCTTCAGTTATGCTTAAATACTATTCCTTCAATTTTATTTATATATACAGAGAGGAGGCAACCAAGTACATCCATCTTTTACCGAATAAAAATATCATTTAACAAACCACGTTCAAAAACATATAATAAAGAATATAGAGATGTTGAAAAAGTCATAGTTTTGGTAATGTAAAAGCTTACCTACCCTACAAACTTCTGTAGGTCCATTGAAAGGAGCGTAGGGATTCTAAAAGCTAAAGTTCAAAAAATTTTACGAAAACACTAATACCACCCATACAAATTTAGGCTTGTCTAGCACCTACACCAAGGGGGTGCTCAACGTCGGGTAGTCTTCTGCAATTGGTATCTGGAAAGAGGTGTTATGGTTAGAGATTTTGCAATGAAGGTTATACGATCAGACGAAGCTCATTTTAGTACTTCTGGTATACTTAATTCGCACAATAGCAGATTCTGGTCCCAGGAACACCAACACTAAATATTTTCCAAAAAACAGCAGGGCAAGTTTGGACTAAATATGTCTTGCTTCAGAATAGGAACATAGATACAATTTTATATATTTGAGGGACAACCAACAGCCAGTCGGTACGTTAAAATTTTAGAGACAGCTATACCTGAATTGCTGGGCCGATTTTTCTCAGGCTAACGACCTTATCCAAGCCACTTGCAAAGGAAGGTACTCAGACAATTTCATCAAAATCGTCCCACTATTTTTTGAGTTAGCGGTGTTTTTTTTTTAAAGAAAATTCACTAAAATGATAGACCGTTGAACCGTAAACTTAACTAAAACTACTGCCAGAACATCAGAGAAAGGGTTTATTTAAAATGAATTATTTGGAAATATTTGAGTAAAATGAAGGACGATTTTCCTGGCTAACGAACTTGTCCAAGCCACTTTCCAGAGGAAAGCACGTACCAAATTTGATCAAAACCGGCCAATTATTTTTTGAGTTATCGGTGTAATATATATATATATATATATATATATATATATATATATATATATATATATATATATATATATATATATATATATATATATATATATATATATATATATATATATACTTATGCCTATGCGGAAGTAGCTGGACCAACCGTGCAATAGCTGGACGTCCAGCTATTAACATGCTGGTATTAATATGTACATGCGATATTGGCTGGACCTATTTCATGAGAACATTAAAAGTAAAAATTAATGCTCCTGTGCGGTGTTGCCAAATGCTCAAAATATTAATTCTATTTAAATATTTACATGATTTAGTGAATTTTATGTACACTAGGACCGCAAAAAGCATGAGGTTACTTAAGACTTTATTTAATAATAATATCGTCAGGATATTTCCTACAAATTTCTGGATTAAAAATGATTATTGCATAAGTTACTATTCATGTAATATAGCAAAAAATCTACAGGTGGTTTGTAAAAATAATGTTTTGGAAGAGACAAAATATGAATTATTTTTTGATATTTGCAGTAGATGTGCCAAAATCATAAAAACACAAAATGATTACCAAGGCCCTAGTGTATAATAAGATTGCGAATTATATTTTGTCACCCTTTGCAAAAGTGAGAAAAATGTATATGAAGATCGGGATAGCAATTAAGACCTTTCCGAAATATGAATTATTTTTTGATATTTGCAGTAGATGTACCAAAGTCACAAAAACAAAAAAATGATAACCAAGGCCTTAGTGTATAATAAGATACGCAAATTATTTTTTGTCACCCCTTGCAAAAGTGAGAAAAATGAATATGAAGATCGGGATAGCAATTAAGACGTTTTCCAAATATTTATTATCTTATCGCATTTGCAGTTAATGTGCCAAAATCATCAAAACAAAAAATTATTACTTAAGCCCTTATGTATGTAAAACCATGAAAATTGTTTTTTTGTCACCTTTTTCAAAAGCGAAAAAATTGCATATGAAGATCGGGATAGCAATTAAGACGTTTTCGAAATCTGAATAATTTTTTGGTATTTGCAGTAGATGTGCCAAAATCATAAAAACAAAAAATGATTGCCAAGGTCTTAGTGTATAATAAGATATTCAAATTATTTTTGTCACCTTTTGAAAAAGTGAAAAAAATTCATATGAAAATCGGGATAGCAATTAAGACGTTTTCCAAATATGTATTATTTTTTCGCATGTGTCAAAATCATAAACACCAAAAATAACTTCCAAGGCTCTAGTGTATAATAAGATATGCAAATGATTTTTTGTCACCCTTTGCAAAAGTAAAAAAAATGCATAAACAGATCCGGATAGCAATTGAGACGTTTCCGCAATATGCATTATTTTTTGACATTAGCAATTTTTTAAACAGGAATCTTTTTTTTATATAAACATTTAAAATCATAAAATCACAAAACTATTACCAAAGCCCTAGTGTATAATACTACAGCATACACAACTCTCAACTCGGACAGTTTTAGAATTAATTGAGTATGATTCTATTCCTATTTTTGAAGTTGCAGATTTTTTAACGCGCTAAAATCTAATATACAGTCACAACATAATAATTGATTGATTATGCTGTGCTACAGTTACTTTTCAATTTTTTCTAAACATATGTTTGACAGGTCAGGTAAAAGCTATGAAATGTACAAAAGGAGGGTACAGAAACAGAGCTGTAAAACTTTCTGGGATCAACGTCGTAAAAGCGGTATATCAAAGCCCAAACGTTCTTTATCTATGCCACGCTTTTATATACAAATACATAATATTTGAGAAAAAATGCTAGGTTTAATATTTGAATATGACCAGCCACTAACTGCTATACTAGAGTGATTAACATTAATTATATTCTCATAATTTTTATGTTGCATTGTTCAAGTATGCAGTACTGCATAAGAAACAGTCTTCTTATGCTATGTAACCAAGATTTATGCCACTAAAAATAAGTTGCACTTTAAACCTAATTTATAGCAAATTTTTATAATAAATATATTCTTATAACGAGATTGGGGTAGTTTCTTTGTATACACAACATGTTTATTAAATTTATTTAAATTCATCATTTTTCCAAAACATAATAAAAATAATCTGTATCACTCACTCACTGACTGAAGGCAAAGTCGCTTAGTAGTCGCAACGATAGGTTAAAATAAGGTGGTTTCCCGTTCCTTTCATGTGGCACATTGACTGAAAAAAAAATACATTCTTGGAAAACCTCTTAACTGCTATCCCGATGTTTAAATTCTTTTTTTTTCTTACTTTTGCAAAGGGTGACAAAAAATAAATTTGGTGTAGTATTACATAATAGGGCCTTGGTAATGATTTTTGGTTTTGTGATTTTACCACATTAACAGTAAGTATCACAGAATCATTAATGTTGAAATGAAAAACGTGGTAGTAACTATCCCGGTGTTCAAATCAATTTTTTTATATTTCCAAAGGGTGACAGAAAATTATTTGCATGAGCTTTTATGCGTCAGGCCCTTAGTGATATTTTTTGTTTCTATGAATTTGGCAGATTAACTGCAAATGCGAAAAAATAATACATATTTGGAAAACGATTATCCCGATTTTCATATGCATTTTTCTCACTTTTGCAAAGGGCGACATTTTTTTTTTTTTTAATGTCAACAACACACCACGAGGGCTTACAGCCTAAATACTATCGTACCGTGGGTGTTGACAAGGAGGAAAGAGGCAGCTTGTTAATTCCGGATTTGAAGGTTTGGAGGTTCGGGGGAGAAGGAAAAACATGTGCCGGCAAGGAATTCCACAACTTGGAAGTCCTCGGGACAAAAGAGCGGGCATAACAAGATGTTCTATGTCTGGTGACCTGGACATTAAAAGGGTGCATTCGCTCTGTTCCCCTGGTAGATCTGCTGGGGGCAGCAGGTGGGGGAATTATGGAGGAAAGCTCCTTTGAGCAGTGCCCGTGCAGATATCTATAAAAGAGAGAGAGGTCACCAACGGCACGTCGGTGGGCAAGGGATGGAAGCCTTTGGGTGAGGGTAGGGTCACCGATGAGACGTATAGCTCTCTTTTGAATGGAGTCCAGGATAGCGAGTGTAGAAGCGGCAGCTGCACCCCAGATGTGGGAGCAGTATTCGAGGTTTGGCCTTATTTGTGAGGTGTATAAGGTATAAAGATTAGTTGGTGAAAAGTATTTGCGAGCCCGGAAGAGGAAACCCAATTTCTTAGCAGCCGCTTCTGCAATTGATGTAACATGTTGGTGCCAATTAAGATTTCGATCCACAGAAATGCCAACAAGAGAGAAGGACTCATTACTTTGAATAACTTGGTTGTTCATTGTGATGGGTCTAGGGCTGCTGTATCTCTTGTGAGAAAGAAACAAAGACTTAGTTTTGGTGGGGTTGAATTGTACAAGATTTCTACTTCCCCAGTCTAATATTTTTTGGAGGTCCACGGAGACAGAATCCTCCATGATTCTGCGATCCTCATCTAATTGGGCTAAAGAGACAGGCTTAGAATATTGTATATTTGAGTGGAGGGTGCTGTCGTCCGCGTAACTGTGAACTGGGTTGGATGTGCTAGAGAGGAGGTCATTGATGTGGAGAAGAAACAAAGTAGGGGCTAAAGCTGAAACTTGAGGAACTCCTGCATTAATTGGATACAGTTTAGAGGAATGGCCATCCACAACAACAGATATGCTCCTGTTGGAGAGGAAATTTGCTGTCCAGGTACAAAGTTTTGGTGGTAGGCCATAGGCCGGAAGTTTATTAAGCAGCGCTGCGTGCCAGACCTGGTCGAATGCTTTGGATATGTCTAGAGCAACAATCTGGGATTCACCGTGTTGTTCCATAGACTTGTTCCAAGAATGGGTGACAAAGGAAAGGAGGTCGGCAGTCGATCTGCGCTGACGGAATCCATACTGCCTGTCGTGGATTAGACTGTGTTTTTCAAGGAATTTTAGTAGTTCGGTGTTTATATACTTTTCCATTACTTTAGAGATGACTGAAAGGAGAGAAATAGGCCTGTAGTTGCTAGGAAGCGCTTTGGATCCTTTTTTGGGGATGGGTTGTACTCGAGCAGTTTTCCAGTTACTAGGGAATATGCCTTTATTGTAAGATATCTGAAACAGGCGAGTCAGGACAGGAGCAAGTTCTGGTGCGCATTTTTTGAGAACAATTGCTGGGATCTCGTCAAGGCCAGAGGCTTTCCTGGTACATAAAATAATTTGCATATCATATTATACACTAGGGCCATGGTAATCATTTTTTGTTTTTATAATTTTGGCACATCTACTGCAAATTTTAAAAAATAATTCATATTTCGGAAACGTCTTAATTGCTATCCCGATTTTCATATGCATTTTTTTCACTTTTGCAAAAGGTGACAAAAAATAGTTTGCATCACTTATTATACACTAGCACCTTGGTAATCATTTTGTGTTTTTATGATTTTGGCACATTTACTGCAAATATCAAAAAATATGACATATTTCGAAAACGTTTTAATTGCTATCCGGAATTTCTTATGCTTTTTTTTTACTTTTGCAAAAGGTGACAAAAAATAATTTGCATGGTTTTTCATACATAAGGGCCTTAGTAATAATTTTTTGTTTTTATGATTTTGGCACATTAACTGCCAATGCGAAAAAATAATACATATTTGGAAAACGTCTTAATTGCTATCCCGATTTTCATATGCATTTTTCTCACTTTTGCAAAGGGTGACAAAAATAATTTGCATATCTCATTATACACTAGGGCCTTGGTAATCATTTTTTGTTTTTATGATTTTGGCACATCTACTGCAAATATCAACAAATAATTCATATTTCGGAAACGTCTTAATTGCTATCCCGATCTCCATATGCATTTTTCTCACTTTTTCAAAAGGTGACAAAAAACAATTTGCATATCTTATTATACACTAGGGCCTTGGTAATCATTTTTGGTTTTTATCATTTTGGCTCATCTACTGCAAATATCAAAAAATAATTCATATTACCGAAACTTCTTAATAGTTATCCCGATCTTCATATGAATTTCTCTCACTTTTGCAAAGGGTGACAAAATATAATTTGCAATCTTATTATACACTAGGACCTTGGTAGTCAATTTGTGTTTATATGATTTTGGCACATCTACTGCAAATATCAAAAATTAATTCATATTTCGGAAACGTCTTAATTGCTATCCCGATCTTTGTTTTTGTAATTTTGGCACATCTACTGCAAATGCGAAAAAATAAACGTGGTAATAGCTATTTCGATCTTCATATGTATTTTTTCACTTTTGCAAAAAGTGACAAAAAATAATTTGCATAAGTTATTATACATTAGGGCCTTGGTAATAGTTTTGCGGTTTTATGATTTTGCACATTAACTGTAAATATCAAAAAATAAGTCATATTTGAAAAAACTTAGTAATAAGTATCTCGATGTTCAAATGATTTTCTTTTATTTTCCAGAGTGTGACAAAAAATAATTTGCTTAGGTTGCTATACACTAGGTCTTTCGTAACTTGTTTTTGTGTCTATTTTTATATTGGGGCCTTGGCTTTATTGTCCAATATTTGTCATTTGGGTACATGTAACCAAAATAACAAATAATACATACTAAAATTTAGTTTTCCTCTATGACTATGTTAATAATAAACGATTGGTTTAGTGTTATTATGTTATTGCAAAACACTTAAGACAAATTCTTTTTTCTTCGGTAAGGTGTAGTAGCATATAGCAATATATGGCTGGCATCTATGGCTAGCCATAAATTTACTACGTTGAATCCGCTTCACTGATATTGTGATCGCGACGATCCATCCCGCTTTCTGCTGACCCTACGTGTAAATCTATGGCTTGGAATTTATGGATAACTTCACGCAAACTTTATCACAGTTATATTCAGCAAACATGTCTTATCTCTGCTGCATCGAACATGATGCAAATGCAACTATGTGAATCTTAAAATGCAGCGGCTTTCCAGATAATAAAGCTTTTAAGTTATTTACTTACCAATGCTACTATTTCTACCCCTACGACTTTTTATTTATAATGAAAATATGTACATTGTTTGCCTAAACCTGCCAGTATAATTTTTTGACAGCTATATACATCTAGCGCTAGTTTAAAACATGGAATAAGTTCAGTTAATCAGATACAGCTATCTTTTTCCAATAATTCGCAGACATGTCGATAGACATTTTATGTTGCGGTCTTTTCAAAAAATAAAATAAATATCATACAGTGTGTGCCATCATTGATATTTTTTTCAAATCCTACCCTAGTTTGTTTTTGTTAAATAGGTTTAACCTACACATTAATTTGAAAAAAAACAGCAGATTTTAAATTTTTATTTATTAGTGAATTTTCTTAAAAAAAATTCACTAATGAGGAGATCCCGACTTTTGAATTTTGAAAAAATTTCTTCAAATGAGCGCTAATTAGGCCCCCCAGAAAACATATCCGGGGTCAGTTTCAATTTTTATATGTTTATATATATATATATATATATATATATATATATATATATATATATATATATATATATATATATATATATATATATATATATATATATATATATATATATATATATATATATATATATATTTATATATATATATATATTTATATATATATATGTATCACACCGATAACTCAAAAAATAATGGGCCGATTTTGATCAAATTTGGTGAAAAAATTCCTTTTGCAAATGGCTTGGATAAGTTCGTTAGTCAGGAAAATCTGCCCAGGTTTTCCCGGAAAATTTTGTGTTTTCTTTCGAAAAAAATTTATATCTCCGGAATTAACAAAGTAAGGGCAACCAAATTTGGTACGCAGGTTTACATCCTTATAGGTAAGTTGCCTACCAAAATTTAGCTATGTAGGTCAAAAGGCAAAAAAGTTATAGGCATTTAAAAATAAATAAATTGGGGTTTTCCTCAAAACGTCAAAGTGGCGATTTAAAATGTCAAAATTGGCAACATTTAGGCAAATAACTTAAATCTAATACGGGCTATAGAAATAAAATGTCTCAAGAAGGATGTTTTACAAACCCTAAAGTCTTAGTTTCAACCGTCATTGTCCTTCATTTTACTAAAATATTTGCAGAAAATTCATTTCAAATAGACCCTTTCTCGGATGCTTAGCAGTAGCCTTAGCTATAGAGTTTATCATTTAATGGTATATAATTTTTGTCGAATTTTCGTAAAAAATTAATAAAGCTCAATATATCCGTTATTATATAAGATATGAAGAAAATTTGTATATATTAATTATAGGGTGTCTTGAGCTACATCTTAAAATAATATTTCTGCAATCACAGGGTGGTCCATAAGTCGTTGGTGATACAAATTTCCTTTTTTTTAATTAAACACGCCTTATGTTATTGCATTTTTGCATTTTCCATCGAAATATGATGCATGTTTGTAAGAAAATAAATTCTGGACGCAGCAAGTGCGTTATGGTAGCGAATTTTGATCAAATGTTTATATTTGAACAGCTCAATTTGCTATTAACCTATAAGGTTGACCAAGAAACGTGTTTTTTCGGGAACATTTTAAGTTTACTTTTGGAAATTTTTGTACATTTTCACACAATAAAGTTATTTTAATGGAACATGGCACATTGTTTTTACTATATAGGATATACTGGTAACCAAATTTAATGCCTGCTTTCTTAAAAAAAACACACATATTTGTTATTAAAAATATTTTTATGAAAATTCACTACCATAACGCACTTGCTGCGTCCAGAATTTTTTCTTATTATAAATCTAAAGGAATTAGTAGAACGAATAAGAAATGAATGTTGACTTAATTTCCCAAAATAACCAGAAATGTGTAAAACGAATTTCAATTGCGTTTATACTACTAACAAATAGTCAATCGACAACAACCTAAGCATTTATTAAAGAAAATTGATTTAGATTATCTATTTTTTATTTCTGTTTTTAAAATAATATAATGTATATTTGTGTGGGAAGGAATATAAACTTGGTGGTTTAGCATAACTTGACATGTACTTTAGAAATAGCCAACAAAACAGTAGGATTGTCGGTTAAACAAATTATCGACGTCATATCTCAAATTTGGGACAACTTCATATTATTAAAGAAAGATCACAGATTAAAAACCACTAATTGACGTGTTCGCGCATTTGAAAAAGGTGTATTTGATTAACTGAATGTATTCTAAGTTACCAACATGAACTGTGTAATATGGCAGTAATAATGCTGATAATTGTTTATCTTTTTTTGTCTTTTCCTAAACGGCGACGTATTTCTGCGACTATGGTCAATCACCGACGACAGGGAGCACTTTCAACTCACTTTCCTTTAAAGTTGGCCGAACCCTGTTTTTTTTTCTATAAGGAGGGTAGGGATATTCAGCGTGCCCAACCTCGTACGGTACACGGGACTAACGACTTCACGACTCCTGAGTGAATCGGAACCTGCAAAAATTCAACCTGCTCCAACTAAATGATAATTGAACAGTAGGGGCTGAAAAAATGAATGGGGAACCTTGGAAATCGAACCCAGTACCCTTGGATCCAGCGGCATACTTTCCTACCACTGGATCACTCAGGCTTCTTGATAATAATTGTAAAATATCTTTTGCAACAATTGGATACAATAATCTAAAATATATAACTCTATAACACTAAAAGTAGATCTCGTAAGTTTATAAAACAACAGTCATTATACACCTTGTCCTATTTTCGAATTAAGTTTTTGTGTTATCTTCTAAAAAAAACAGGAGTTGGATTAATTTTAATTCAAAATACTATATTACAAAACAAAACAAAAAGGTACGAAAGATGCTCTCTTCTCATAATACCAGGAAAGCCTCTGGCCTTGAAGAGATCCCAGCAATTGTTCTCAAAAGATGCGCACCAAAACTTGCTCCTGTCCTGACCTGTCTGTTTTAGACATCTTACAATAGAGGCATATTCCCTAGTAACTGGAAAACTGCTCGAGTCCCGTCCCCAAGAAAGGATCCAAAGCGCTTCCTATCAACTACATGCCTATTTCTCTCCTTTCAGTCGTCTCTAAAGTGATGGAAAAGTATATAAACACCGAATTACTAAAATTTCTTGAAAAACACAGTCTAATCCACGACAGGCAGTATGGATTCCGTCAGCGCAGATCAACTCCCGACCTCCTTTCTTTGTCACCTATTCTTGGAACAAGTCTATGAAACTACACGGTGAATGTCAGATTGTCGCTCTAGACATATCCAAAGCATTCGACCAGGTTTGGCACGCAGCTCTGCTTAGTAAACCTCCGGTCTATGGCCTACCACAAAAACTCTGTACCTGGACAGCAAATTTCCTCTCCAACCGGAGCATTTCTGTTGTCGTGGATGGCCATTCCCCTAAACTGTATCTAATTAATGCAGAAGTCCCTCAAGGTTCAGCTTGAGCCCCTACTTTGTTTCTTCTCCACATCAATGACCTCCTCTCTAGCACATCTAACCCAGTTCACAGTTAGGCGGACGACAGCACCCTCCTCTCAAATATACAATATTCTAAGCCTGTCTCTTTAGCTCAATTAGATGAGGAACGCAGACTCATGGAGGGTTCTGCCTCTGTGGATCTTCAAAAAATATTATACTGGGGAAGTAGAAATCAATTCAACTTCACCAACTCTCAGTCTTGCTTTCTATCTCATAAGAGATGCACCAGCCCTAGACCCATCACAATGAACAACAAAGTTATTCAAAGTAATGAGACCTTTACACTTGTTGGCATATCTGTGGATCGAAATCTCAATTGGCACCAACATGTCACATCAATTGCAGAAGTGGCTGCTAAGAAATTAGGTTTCCTCGTCTGGGCTCGCAAATACTTTTCACCAGATAATCTCTATACCTTATATACTTTACAAATAAGGCCAAACCTCGAATACTGCTCCCACATCTGGGGTATCGCTGCCGCTTTTACACTCGCTATTCTGGACTCCATTCAGAAGAGAGCTATACGTCTCATCTGTGACCTACCATCACTCAAAGGCTGCCATCCCTTGCCCACCGACGTGCCGTTGGTGACCTCGTTCTCTTTTACAGTTATCTGCACGGGAACTGCTCAGATGAGCTTTCTTCCATAGTTCCTCCACCTGCTGCCCCCAACAGATCTCCCAAGAACAGAACGAATGCACCGTTTTACTGTCCAGGTCACCAGACATAGAACATCTTGTTATGCCCGCTCTTTTGTCCCGAGGCCTTCCAAGTTGTGGAATTCCTTGACGGCACATGTTTTTCCTTCTCCTCAGAACCTCCAAATCTTCAAGTCCAGAATTAACAAGTTGCCTCTTTCCTCCTTCTCGACACCCACGGCACGATACTATTTAGGCTGTAAGCCCTCGTGGTGTGATGTTGAAAAATTAAAAAATAATAATAATAACCCTTTAAGTACGTTACGCCCCAACATCAACTATAATTACTGAAAATAGTCCAGGATCAGTTTGAGTGACTTATTAATTTAGACACCATGTCGATTTATAAATTTCGGTCGGAATATTTTTTGAGAATAAACTTTGGCAGAAAATTTTTAAAACAAGTTTCATTTCTTAGGCAGACTAAATAGTTGTAAGTTTTAAATTACCAGTGTTTTCTTTAGACAGAGCCTACAATATGTTTTGTTGGTGTACTCATTAATCAAATTACCTTCTGGTTAGAAAACATTTTATATCCGAATTTTCTTAAAGGGTTTCTTAAGCAATTACCGAGCAAGGGGGTTGGATACTGCCCACTAGACGATGTGCGTTAACTAAACGTTTATTATGAAGCTACTATAACAGTTAAATAATGTAAGTACATATATTTATAATCTCGGAACCAAAACACCCTACAAAAAAGCATTATGGGAGCCGAGACTATAATGTAAGGTATGGGAAGTGTCATCGTTGCATTTTGTATTATAAAATACATATGATCGTGTCGGATGACTCCTCCCCTGTTAGATGGGACTTTATGGGGTGCATAAAATTTAATTTGCAAAAATTTATATACTAAGGTAAAACATTTAAAATGATCAAAAATTTAAAACAATTACATCAATAGATCAATAATTCGATGAAATTTAGAAAATATAACATATAACATGGTTATTCTTTAGGCAAAGGAAAAGGCTTTTGTTTGCTGCATTTTCGTTAACCTGCACGGAAATTTAAATGTCAAGTATTTAAAGTTAACAATAAACAATGATTATGAAACACCCGTTAAAAGTAGCTTCCGCAGTATACACTCTATCACTGTTGCACTTCTTACTATAAGATTAGCATAAACAATAATCTACTGTTTTCCTCTAGGTAAAGGAATAATGTCTTCAATTTCTGCGTCTTCCTTAAAGTAATTTTTTAATTTTTAAAATTTGAATAAACTAAGTTTATTCATCCCCTTAATGACGCTAACTTTGTTAGCGATCGTCGGGTCAAAAAACTGCATTGTGATGAATTGGGTTCTCCAAATTGTACTTATCAGTGCTCATCACAGGTTCCAATCTTCACCCATTGTACAAAGCTAATTTCTATGATTATTGTTTCACAGCAGCGCGACCAAGATGGAGTTCTCCTCAAAGAGAAGCAGTTAAGGAGACCATTAGAAGACATTTAAAGGACGGAAGCAACCCCTCGATAGCTGAATGTGAACTGCTGATTGAAAATTGTCCAGTGTTAAACAAACGAACTCCCCAGTCTCTAAAACCTTACATTTCTAGTAGCACGAAAAAAGACAGACAATATGATAAATATTTCTTTTTAGCTATATTGAAATAAAATAACATAAAAATACATCAATGACTATTTATATTACATTTTACAAATTTGCCTACTTTGTACAAATTTTCTTCTACTAAATTCCTGAGTTCTCAACTTTTTCTGCATTTTCTATTTATTTACGACAACTATTTTCACTGATTTCTCACGTTCAATTCAAACCATAACACAAGAATTGTGTTTCACATGTGACTTATGCAAAAGCTTTGGTCATCATAGTTTTGTTAAGAGTTTGAATTATTATTATTACTTTCATTATGAAAACAGATCACATGCAATGTATTCAGATCCAGATAACTAATTAGAATAATTTTGTTTTCTAGGAACTCAGTGTATTACATTTTGAGATAAAACACGTGTGTTTTTAGACAAGACTGTCATAAATACATTTTTATACACAATTTATTTAATTTAAAATAACTGACTAACACAAAATTTGTCTTTTATCATTTTTCTGCTTTACCACATCGGTGTGACAATTTATGTAGGCAAATAATTTAAAAATAATTTGTAGTCACTTTTTATAATTTTAATATTATTCACGAAGTGCTTCACAGTAAAACTGTCAAGGTAAAGAGAATAAATAATGTATTAATTAAAACATATCATCTTTGTATACTAGCACGCAGACCTTAAAACCGTAATGCTACCTGTTTAAGCGTACAACATAAAACTAACCAGAAAACTTTTATATATCCTACTAAAAAGTGCGGCAACACTGTGAGGTTAGGTCCAGCTACTTCCTTTTGGACATATCAATTTTTATGGCTGAAATGTCCAGCTACTTCCTTATAAACATATATAAATCCCAAGAGAGAAAGGTCCAGCTACTTCCGCATAGACACAAATATATATATATATATATATATATATATATATATATATATATATATATATATATATATATATATATATATAAGTTATAGGTATTCAAACCAAAAAAAGGAGTTTTCCTCAAAACGTCAGTCACGATTTGAAAAGTCAAAATTGGCAACATTTAGACAAAACAACTGAAACCAATAGGGGTTACGTAAAGAAAATGTCGCAAGAAGAGTGCTCTGCAAACCCTTTACTTTCAGCTTGAACTGTTATTGTCCTTCATTTTACTAAAATATTTCCAAATAATTCATTTCAACTAAACTCTTTCTCTGATGCTCTGGCAGTAGTTTTAGTTAAGTTTACGGTTTCACGATCTATAATTTTAGTGAGTTTTAAAAAAAATCTCTAAAACACGCCATCAAACATACAGCACTTAACCTTAGCAAACAAATAACCATAACCACAAATTTTCACATGGTAAGTTCATAACAAGCATATACAACATGTTGTGAGGCTGTTGCCTGGCAACCAATAACCTAACAGCACAACAACACATACTTGATATCAACAAAAACATAACCTATACAAGACTTAACATTCAGCATGGGGAATCGGAAGTTCTAACCCCACATGCGGCTAGCGGGCCTGATCAACACGTGTGTATAACCACATGGCGGCACGCGGGAACTTGGTACCTGACACGTTTCTGTCAACATATGCTCACATGGCTAGTTATCAGGTTGCCGTTACCCGCCATCTGTTAACGCATGCTCACATGGCGACTGGCGGGAACTTGGAACCTATCAGCTGGCTCCCGCCGTCGTGACGTCATCTGTTAACGCATGCGCAGAAAAGTGGAGGGGGGTGGTTCCAAGTGACTCCCTATCTACTGGTGGGCTATGGCATTGTTGACAAAAAATAATGTGTTTCCTACAGTTCCACCATCTTTCCTTAATTTACCTTCTATGTATAGTTAACTGTCAGAAGGAAGGGTATATGCATCTAATTCTTGTATCGATATTCACATTTCATCGTTCTGCTCAAATTTTGAAGAGGAAAATGATTGATATGTGTGTAGTTGATAATCTACCACGCAATCATCAACAATCACCTTTTGCGCGACGTCTAGAATATTCATTGCGGTTGAAAAACTAACGATTTTAGAAAACGGCGATTACGTGCTGTCAGCTGCTTAGACGTTTTGATATTATGGATTTTTTCCTTTGCATACTTATTTTTATACTCTAGAGCCTGGCATTTCGTGTGAGAAACATTAAAGCGGACAACCATTTAGCTTTTTTTTTCAAATGCACTTTGACTGTGACAGTTTCACCTCTAAAGTGAACTAGGTTTGCGTCTTGATCCAGAATCTTGATGGTTATATTAGTAATTGTCTTTATGGTGACTGGAAAGTAAATGACATTCTGAGGTGTTTCTACTATTTTATACCCTGGCGGTACCTTGGGGAAAAACTGATGTATTGTGTGGACCGGTTTACCGTTATTATATGAGCCAAAAGAGGTGTTGCAATCAACGCATATAGCATTTACTTTTATAATTTCCACAGGCTTCTCCGATTCACGAACATTTGCTTTCGAAACCTTATTACTGAAGCCTAAAAGTTTGCCGATGGAATTGGGTTTTGAAAAGTCGATACTTTGACTACATTTTAAAGTTGTTTTAAGGGTGTTGTTATTCGCATTGAGCTCCAATGTTTCTTTTCCCATTTTACTCTGCAAATATTGATGTATATCTGTTATTTCGTAAGAACCTGTTGGAATAATTATAGTCTGTGCACCATAACAAAAGATTATTTGTTTAATCTATATTGGGGATGGCGTTAAATGTTTCGAAATTTGTTAAACCGATCACATATTCTGAATTCTCATCAAGAAATATTGGGGGATTGAAATTGGAACTTAACACTGATTGAGATTGCAAATGCGTAAGACATTATTCAATCGTTGCGAGTGATAAATTAAACGAATGTTTGCTTATTATATAGAAATCGTAAGCATAGGTGCCCGCAGATGAATAATTGAACGTTTTGATGTTTCCAGTAATTATAAGTCATTATAGTATCAACTCCATCACTAAAAAAATAATTAATTAGTTCTTGTGGCGGTCGCAAATTGCCATAACTATCGAAGTAGTCGACATTTTTACGTCGTTTTATATAAGCTGTCTCGAGCCCATTGGATATACTGATAAAGATTCGTACGACTATAATGACATTCTAAAGCGAACCAATGCAAATCGCAGGAACTATGATCTCAATGAACAAATTGCCGGAAATAAATCCTGAAAGTATAGGATTGTAATTAAACCAAATGTGAAACGCCCCCGCTCTGGTTCACAACCTACTTTTACGTTTCCTACAACAATGCACACCGGACAGGGACTTATGAGGTGGAATGCAAAGTCGACAAACTATCTTTACTGGGATGATCCTAACGAGATAGTTGATAGATTGAGACACCTTATGGCATCATTATTTCAATAATTGAAGAGTTGCGGGAAAAAGATATAATCATATAAATAAACATAATTTTTATTGCACATTACCAGTGCGACTATGACTTTGGATAAGTTCGGAATAAAAATTAATAAGGATGTGGATAAGTTAAAGAAAAAAATGTCGCAAACAATAATATAAACATATTTTGGCAAAAACTGATTTCATAACAGAGTCTTTCTAGCAACCAATTTAACGCATACAAAAATCTTTAGGTTTGATGCGGAAATAGATAAACTTAATATAAGACCTGCATCTGAAGTGACAATCTTTTTTAATGGAGAACAAACATCTGCAGATGACTTGGTTGGCAGGAAAATAAAGTCTGGCGACAGCATGCATTTTACCTATGTGGAAAATACTGCAACTGTGCTTTTTCATATTGAAATAACTTTAAGATGTCCTCTCAAAAGTGTCAGGGAATTGATCGCATGATTGCAATTATAAATAGAAGATAACTTAAGTTCATCACCAACATATAAAGCAAGCACTCGCTCTATATATGGCTTTGGATAAGTTTGGTAGACAAATTGATGAAGATGCTAACATGATAAGAAAAAAGCTATGGCAAACACTCATCATATCTAGCCGTGGAGGGAAATACCAAGACGTTCCCCGCAGAATCTTCCTGGTCGACCATATTCCCACAACTATATTTTTGAATTCGATGCAGAAATAGATGAGGTTATTGGAAATCCTAAATCTGATGTGATCATCTTTTTTTAATCGAAAAGAAACGCCAGCAGATAATATAGTTGGTGTGAAGGTTAAACCGGATGATGATATATAGTTCAAATACATTTCGACAAGCAGTTGAGTTGAATATTTCTTAGAAATAACATTAAGATGTCCCCTAAAACTGTCAAGGAATGGGTGGTGACAGAACTTCACAAACCGGCAAGGAGAACTTATAGAAGAAGACGAGTATTAGTGAATAGTTAATAGAAAGAATTCAGCATGCAAGAAAACTATAAGTGGCTAGATTTACTTCCCAAAATTGTTTCGCAATATAACAACCGGGTACATAGAACCATTGGAATGGAACCTGCTGCTGTGCTGAAGAAGCATGAAAAAGCGCTTTTAAAATCAGCTTTTAGTCATATGAAGACTGTTGATCCGAGGAAGCAGAAATTTAATGTTGGAGACCATGTCCGTATCAGCAAACATCGAGAAATTTTTGTCAAAGGTTATACGCCGAATTGGTCGAATGAAATTTTCCACATTATGCAAATTAAACAAACTAACCCTCGCATGTACTACATCGAAGATGAAAAACAGCAGTCCATAAAAGGAGGATTTTATGGAGAGGAACTACAGAAAATAAGATATCCTGACGTACATTTGATTGAGAAAATTCTCAGGAGAAAAGGTGATAATATGTTTGTGAAAAAGTTGGGTCTCGACAAATCGCACAATTCATGGATTCCTAAAAATCACATTGTATAAAATTATATTCTTTTTGATGTTATGTTTTTTTTTTCAATAAAATTTTTTTTCAACAAATTCAACAGAAAAAATTTTTTATTCCTAAAATTGTATTGTAGAGAATGAACAATGGATAAATGAGAGTTAAGTTAATTAATAAAAAACTGTAAATTTTTTTAACATATTTATTAACAAAGTAAACGTAAATGATACATAATTAAGTTACAAAATGTGACAATAGTAACATGTGAAGTGCACAATCAAATGTTTACGATATAACATTAAATATGTGGTTAGATTTTAAAATATTACAATAGTTTTACAAATATAAAGAAATTTTTTATGCACAATCAAATGTTTCAAAATTAAGTGGGTTACATTTTTCAAATATCACTAGACAATCATAGATTAACACTTTATGTAAAACAACATCTACAACTAGTTAAAAAAACGTTGATTGTAAAAATTATAGAAATAATTCTTAATGGGTCCTTCACAATCCCGAAACTCTATCCAACCCTCTTCATTAAAAATTACTGAATCACCTTTAAGACCTTCTATTCCAATAAATGGTTGAAAATTGAAGTCATAGGCTAAACCAACACACACAAATTTAGATTTCGAACGGTTAATATGGTATCGCTTTTCCCAAATTGTGGTCAAAATGTTTTTTCTGGATTTTGCTTTCTGAACACTGTCTTTTGGAAGTATCAGGAGCGGCATTTTTAATTGTATTTGAAACACTGCATGTATTCATTGTCAACAGTTGAATGTGCACTGATGACGGCAATTTTAAACGCAGAGCTTTATACTGTATTAAGGCTCGAATTTTTGTGTGAAAACAACAATAACATACCCTCTAACCACTATGGGTTTAGAAAATGATTAGGAACTCAGGATGCAATATGTCAATTAGTTACGGACATCCAGTGCACATTTTGTGCATGTTCGTGGACATTAAGGGTGCATATGACTATGTGGATTTAAAGCTACTGCATCAGGATTTAGTCGAAATTGGCATCCCGCAGAACTGTGCAGTCAGTATAATACAACTATTTCATAACCGAAAAGTCTTCATTAGAGATAGCGATAATAAATTGCATGGACCAAGAACAGTACACCAAGCACTACCACAAGGTTCTACTTTGAGTCCAATTTTATTTCATATATATACACGCAATCTTCACACGATGTGGGCTCAAGATATAACAACCATACAGTATGCCGACGACATATGTATTTATTTGGAAAAAAATTCGTACGAAGAGTGTATCCTGGCTTTGTGACATATTGCAAATGCCTTGAATATGTGGACAGAAGAACGAGCATTTACTTTTAGTGAGGAGAAAACAGCAGTTATGTTTTTTACACGGCACCGCATACAGATCCCTGAAGAAATAGAAACATCTACGTATCGCATCAAACTAGTTAAAACCTATAAATACTTGGGGCTGCATCTGGATAGCAAACTACTTTGGACCTAACACATAAATGCTATAAAAGTAGATGTGAACGTGGAATGAACATTCTGAGAATGGTAGTCCACAGGAGCTGAGGTGCAGACACTGAAACAGCTTGTCTCTTCTACAGAAGCTATATCAGAGCCATTTTAGATTATGGATGCAGTTATTATGGATCGACATCCAAAAGCAACTTGAAAAATGTAGATACCATCCAGCTCAAA
Source organism: Tillus elongatus (assembly GCA_964006375.1). Taxonomy (NCBI): domain Eukaryota; kingdom Metazoa; phylum Arthropoda; class Insecta; order Coleoptera; family Cleridae; genus Tillus; species Tillus elongatus. The sequence goes on from OZ023271.1 coordinate 8,408,981, forward strand.
GCGCTTCGCATATGTATAAGTGCGATGAAATCAACACATCGATCAATTATATTTGCGGAAGCAGCAGAACCACCTTTTCATATTGGGATCAAATCAATAGCAAAGAAAACTATTATAAAAAATTCAGTCAAAAAGATCCAGTGTGTTATAAGTTATTACAACTAGCTATAGAAGATTTACATAATCCCTTCTGGAGACTGAAGAATAGTCCACCCTTGGCAGAATCAATTATAAATAGTTCTAGTATACAAAATCATATAGCGTGCACAAACAAACCAGCAATAATTTTTGATAACTTCGAAATAGCATTAGCAAAATTTTTGGTAATAATTCCAACATATACAGATTTTCCTAACCTCAACAATATGATCGTTTTAGATCTGTTGAACCAACATGAAGACTTCACAAAAATATATACTGATGGAGCAAAAAACGAGGAGGGAGTTGGTTGCGCTTTCTTTGAGGCAAAAACAAAATTTTCAGCCATATTTAAGATTAGCCCTTTTACATCAATATATACTGCTGAGCTGTATGCAATAAAATGCGCTTTAGACTGGGGTGAAAAACAAGTATAAAAATACTTTTAATTTTAAGTGATAGTCAGGCAGCATTGCTGACACTAGCAGGCTTTGGCCCAAAACACTATACCAATCATATTGCCTGCGACATAGCCAAAATATGTCATAACTTAAAGAAGCAAGGTTGTGTCGTAAAGTTTTTGTGGATAAAGGGTCATGAAAATGTTAAAGGTAATAAAACGGTTGATAAACTTGCAAAAACAGCAATAAACAAAGTTACAGCAGACCTAACACAGGTGCCTTACAAAGACATATCTACAAATAAAAATAGATCAAAACAAAGAATGGGCCCTAGAGTGGAAAACATACGTGGAAAAGTGATAAAACCCATATGTATTTTTATATCCTGAGCTGCCAAAAACCTATTAAGGAAAAAAGAATAACAAATTGTAGAGATTACAATGCCACTATGGTCAGACTAAAATCCAGTCATGGTGCCTACCCCTCTCACCTTTATCGCATAGGATTGGCAAATACATATATTTGTGGTTGTGACGGTAGTTATGTTTGTGACCTAAATCATATATTTTTTCAATGTTCGTACTTTGAGCAGCCCCGTAAAAAGATGCTTGAGCAACTCTGCAAAACATATATATTTACCCTTAACCTAAGTCACTTCTTAGCATTGTTAGATTATTTGGTATATAAAGTAATATCTAAGTTTTTAAAAGAGCAAACTAAAAATTTAAAAAGTGATTAGTTATAAGGAGGTTAGTATTTTAGTATTAAGAAACAAATTGTGAACTAGATGTAAGTAGAGCCTTGTATGTCCAATGTCCACCCCTCTTATGAAGTACGTACCAAACCGTGGTGTAATTCATGTTTGTCTAGTAAGCCATGACGGACCCTTTGGCTCCAAGTGTCCCAGTTTCAATCCCCATGTCTTTTAATTGAAAAAAATAGTAATTAAAAAAATAACAAAAAAATAATAATAAAAAATAAGAAAATTATTAACAAAAAAATAAAAAGATAAATTATATATATATATATATATATATATATATATATATATATATATATATATATATATATTTGTGTATATATTTATGTAAAAACATAATAATTATGTATTTAGTTATGTAGTAATTACCTGCTGTACATATTGCTTGATATGGGTGCCGTCGTGTTCGAACAGAACCAAAAATTGGCGGGAATGAAACGATATTTTAATTTACAATTTGTGGCTAATGAGAAACAGTCTCAATGCCAACAACAATACCACACACACATACTGTGTTGCACCTCCTCTCACTACATTGCACATGTTAATTTACATCCCCTCCCCCTAACTTAAAGGAATTCTTAATAATGTACCACTACAGCTAAGTTGTTAACAATAAAAGTGCTGTTATTTGCAGTCACGATGTTATACTAAATTTATAAATTACTTTGACAAAAAATTGTACAGACATTTCAATGATTGAACATAATCTTCAGATTTCGTAGATGGCCATTTACCGCAGCATCCAACGTTCTCATTGGAGCCATTTTAAAACTTCGTTATATCGCTGATTGCGTTCCGGATCGAAAATAAAACTTACACCGTGACGGCTTGCAGATTTAAAGATTGAATTTAATAGGTTAATACCCGCAAAATTCGCAGTCTCACAAATGCACTCATCGAGCAGTTCTTCAGTATTATTATAAAAATTGGAATGATTTTCAAAGGATATTTATTGTTGATGTCTTCACAACGATTTTGGCTGAGCAGTGTTATCGAATAACGCTTTTCATACGCTGTGGTGTCAATGTCAGATTCCTTACAAAGGTCAATAAGCTCGTCCGAAGTTACAGATTCCAAATTATTATCTGTAAGCGCTTTCAAAGTGTCTGCAATCAGTTTGTCAAGTAACTGCTTCTTCTCGATTATCAATCATACAGTCTCCGCGGCACATTTGTCAGAGTGTGGAACCCACAGGAAAGTTTCATTAGGTACAACAAGTGTGTCTGAAATGATTCTGAAGAATCTAAAATCATTTTCAGTCACACAATTCTTTAAAATTTTTCTCAAATCATTTTTAAGAATTTTAAGTGTAGCTCACAGACGCAAAAATAAAGTAAAGTAAGCGTTTTCACTCATATTTGAAATTAAACTAAGACATATTTAAAAGTAAGTCTTTTTTTGAAGAATGCAGATTCTCCCAACCCCCCCTCCCTACGAATCCTCGTTCTGACTTCATTCAATAAACGTATGAGCATATCTAGAGCCTCTTCATCGGAGGGATTTGAAATCGTCTTTGTGACCCCAGGCTAAACTGCGAAACGAACAACGGAGGAAGTATTTCTTATCATCGGTATTGGACAATGCAATTGTATATAAATAGTTTGTAAATATTCTGTAACATTCCGATTAGAAAACGTACATGTTGCAGTAGACCTGGAGGCGATCCTCCTCTATTATTTCTTTATAATGCACCAATTCTAATTGTTTTGCAATGCTATATTTACTAACTCCTTTAGCTTTCTTACAAACATCATTAATTGATTTTATGCTATAAGCTTATGCGCCAGTGCCATAAAATTCCATCAACTGTTTTCCTTTATATTCATCTCTCATTTTGCCAATATTCGAATTCGTTACTGGCATATCATGCGTATTTGTATGAGGATAATTTGAAGTGTCAAACTCGCTAATATGTTTTTTTTATATCTTCAAGAACATTTTCAGTTTTCACATATATTATTCGTGAATCGGTGTCCGTGTATAGCAAGACTACGTTATCTTTATAGAGAGGTTTAAGAAAATTGTAAAAAAAGTTGTAAATGACTGTTTTTGAGATGTCCAGTATTGAGAATCCGACATATATTGGCCTATTATAATGCACGAGACTTCTTTTCATCTCAATACCCATTAAATTTTCACTTAAAATTTTAAAATGTTTAAAATTTGGCTTGCTAATGTAATTTTCAGCGCCTCTTTTTTGACGGTTTATACTAAATTGTGTAGCAAGTTTTATCTTAACTTTTTTTCCACATTTTCTGTTGTTTTACCATATATACAATTTATCATTTTCTTAAAGCTATCCTTCTCGAAACTATTTCTGGCAGAATTTCTCAGATTAGTGTTGAGTTCTATGTAAGGTTTCAAAAAAAGTGACTGAAAATTTTAGCGCTCTGTGAATTCGAGTGAGTTTTAAACCATTTTGCAGGCATTGTTTCAGAGCTCGATAGTGAGTTATGTACCGTTTTTTATCTTCCAAGTCTGGTATTAATTTTTCACTTTTACTGCCAGGAGGTGTATAATTTTCTGGGCAGAAGGGTAAATCGCTGAAGTGATCGTGAAGGTGTTTGGGCATAATCAAGTCAACTTCAAAAACATATCCTGTCGATGTATCAGATAAATCAAAAACAGACTTTTGCAAGCGTTCCATTTCTTGACTCTAACCATTCAAAATTTGCAATTGGAAGATACTGTTGCATACTATATCCGTATAAGTTAATGGCGTCAAAGTATACAAGATATGATGATTCTTTTGACGGGTCATAGTTGGGAAGGAACTTATTGTTCGCTATGGCTCTTCTACTGACACATGTGCTTACTCCTCCACGTATGCCCCGTTTGAAAAAGTGGATCATATCGACGTCGGTGAGCGTTTCCATTTCGATCTTTGTATATCGCAACATGGCAACCCAACTTACGCCTGGAGCCGTATAATAATGCGCCGGATCAGGCTTGTAGGTCTTCAGACACAAGTCTCTATAATTTTCAAAAACATCTGCCAATAATAAAACATCAGCTGTTAAATACAAATCTGAGTAATCTCCAAACGTTTTACATTGGAATAAATTCCAAACATTAGCGACTCTGGAATACTCTTCATCTGAAACAGATTCATCCCGTATTTCATCATAAAAACATTCTTTATCGGGCAGAACATGTTCCTCAAATTTAGAAAAATCCGTAACATAGGTATAAAGATCAAATACCTTTTCGTCTCATACATAAAAATTTGCCATTGTCTGGAAAAATGCTTCTAACCTCGCGACACTGACTATCATCTAAAATTGTTGAAAGCTCGTCAAGAGAAGACGTTAGAAAGTAATACAGGTCCAGGAATATCATTTGCAGATTTATAGTTTTAATATCACCTTGCTCGTTTTTGTACTTGTCAACAGGTAGAAATTTTGAAAAGGATACATATTTTTCATATCTTTTCGGAATTACTGTCAATTCTTAACACTTTCGCGAACGTGAAATAAAGAGATGAGCATCATAATTTTTCAAATTGTGGAAAAAAATTGGATTTTTCAATTGTGTCTTATAAAGATGATTGCAGTTGTTATGTGCAGCACCTCTGAAACGGCCCGTCAAATGACAATGATCCTTCACTTTAGTGTCTGTAGGAAAGAACGATTTTTCACAGATGTGGCAGTTTGAAAATTTAAACTATCTTACTTCGACATTCTTATTGGAAAAATTCTTTTCAAATACCTATTATATAATAGTTTTAAGTGTTCCTCATGTTTGGAAATAAACACCTCAGCAGCATCTTCGTTTCTGTATAGAATAAGCTTTGATTCGGAATCATAGAATGAACACTTAACGTAATATGCAAAAGAGCCAGGCTTATGCTCATATTTCTTTATAGTCGTTTTGTCATCATCAGACGGTTCGCTTTCAACTGGGCTAAGGATGCACTCAAAGTCTGCATATATGGAGAAAAGCGCTCGAATTTGCTTTTGGAAGTTTTCAAATTTTAGCACATTTTCCATGACCGTTGGGCCTAATCTATCCTTTTTAGCAATTTTGTCAGGCAATTTTTTAACGATAAAATTGCAGTCGTAAGCCATGTCTGTTGGAAGATTTTCTTTAGAGGAAAAGTATTGCAAGCATCCATCACATAAATGTTTGACAGCTATATTTTTTGATATTTGTGAAAAAACTAACCTTGAGAATTTTTTTATATAACAATAATGATATTTGCCAGCAGAGTCGTCAATGAACAGCAAGTTAATATGAACGGGTAGCTTATTTCCAGTATAATGTAACGGACTTGATGAGTCCATTTACCGTTTAGAAAAAGCCTCTCTAAGCCATAAACATTAATAGAAGTATTATTTTTATAAGTCTTTGATAGATTCTACAGAAACTGGAAATTTCAAGTCTTCGAAATGTAGGTTTGGAACATTTAAAAAGTGAAGATAAGAATTTGTAGAAGTGCAAGAACCAATAGGTTCAATGAGCGCTGCCACTATTGCCCACGTAAAGCAGCATTCATCATTATTCTTAATATTAATTACCGCCTTCTTCTTTTAAACCTCTTTTGGCAATGGTGTGATGAAGCTCTTAAAGGGTTAAATTTGCAAATATTAACTTCTAAGTATATATTTTTTTCAAGCGCCCACCCCGAGTCTCTTGGCAAAGTCAGAAGCTTTCTGATCAATTTCTTCCACATATAAATCAAAAATTTCATTCAAATTTGTTGACCGACTTACAATTTTATTTGCAGTACTATGTGATTTTATTTCTCTAACAACCTTAGAGGGAAGGTAATACAAAGCGAAGAGTTCCATATTACATTTAAATAAAGTGTGCTTCATACACATTCAATTTTTAATAATTTTCAATTTTGTTTTTAACACTATTTAAATAATCTCGAATAGATAACCCCGCATATTCAGATGTCACTTGATAGCTACAAATGCGCGTTTTAAAGGCGCTTCTGCAAATTTTAACGTCATTACTTAAGGGTTTCCAAAGGTGCGATCTATGTTTAACTGATCTAATGTGAGTTGAATAACAGTTATATGGAACAGTTCGATCACAAGGAATACAATATTTGGTACCTGGGTTTCCAGATGATGCATATCAGCAGCACCAGTTGATGCTGATGGCTGCATCGGATCAGTAGACGTTGAGGCCGATTATGCACCAGTCTGTTGCGAACGGGCTGATGGAGAAGTATCAGCAGCGGTTGATGTCGATGAGGTCTGATTCTGCATCGGATTAGTAAACGCTGATGTTGATTGTGCACCACGCTGTTGTGAAGCGGATGGTCTGTTGGTCGATAGCGTGTCTGAAACAACAAAGAGAATAAAAATTTTGTTCAAGTATTTTTACAGGTGTTTTTACCGCTCGGTGAATTGTGGAATCGGGCTCGCTTAGCAATCGGCTCTCCGACGCAATGTCAATTCAGAATATGCCTTCTCATGTTATCACTCCTTGTAAAGGTGGTGTAACAAGAACCATTTTTCTTATCGTTGCTACCGGTAAGGCGCTCTTTTGAAATCTGAAACATTGAGGAGATATATCGCATCTATATATGCTGTCTCGAGAATTTCCATTCACCCTGGCTGCAAATAACTGAATCTGAAGGCCGTTCTCTGTCTAAACCAGTGGGTCCGCTAGGTGACGGCCGTTCCTACAATTTACTCGAACTTGCCAATCCTGAAACAAACAAAAAATTAATATAGGTTCTGACGACTACAAAAAAATATGTGCTTTCTCTCACCATTACACCTTGGCAAGTTCTGCTCAGACAAGTTTCTTGTTTAGAAGCACAGAATATTCAGTCCAGAAGCATGCAGGGAGCAAGTCCAGAAAAAAAAAATGTCCACGCGCGATCCTAACCTAACAGAGTCCTATAAACGTCCAACAGTCCCAGATAATATATACTCTCATAAAAGTCGCACACTTTCTCTATCGCGTCATATAAATGTTCATCCAAAGAGAGTTGTTTATTAATGTCTTCATTTTGTGTCCATGCAACCCCGTTAAAGGAAGCATCGTTCGAAAAAATGTCACCTCCCGCACTGTCACCGCCAACCTGGGAATTATTGTTCACACTACCGTCCCCACTGATGCTGGTCAACTCTTCCTCAACACCAACCTCAGCGGGGACCTCATCGTTCACAACACTACCAACACCAGATGAAACCGTGATGCGGGATGAAAAGTCCCTGAATTGTCCCATCAGAATGTTCCACTCACTGTCAAAAACATCAACCCCAATGTCCACTTCACCATCCAAAATACCACTATTTCCCCACTGATGCTGGCTAACTGTCCGTCACCACCAATTTCAGCGGGGAAATCACCGTTCACAACATTGTCCCCACCGGTCCCAATGTCTTCTTCATCACCCATCATTGATCCCCCCTCACCATAATCGTCGCGAACCCTCGAGTCTTCTGCCAGAAACAATTGCGTGTTGAATGATGGTGCATCCGGATGACTCTGACCATAGTTTTCAGCAATAAATTCTTCTAAAAACTCTTGTGATGTAGCGTCAACCATGACACCTACGCTGACATAATTCACCATTTCTCCGACATCTTCAGGAAGTTCTCCACCAGCCCTGCTGGTACTTGCTCCATCTCCCTGTCGAACTACCACGTTCTGGAGAATCTTAATCCTCTTCGGCTCCTGACAATCTGCACAATTTTCGCGTAAACATCAAAATGGTAATCGACGTTTCTTCGGAGTTAAAACTTTCTCCAAAACAGGTCGATTACTTTGTGACAGGACACAATATTTACACCTATGTAATCCTGCATAAAAACACGGGAGCGCCATTCTCACACTTACTGTTGAGCTTAAACTTGTCAAGAATTGAACTGAGGCTCCTGTTCTCTTGATTCATATTTTAACATTTTCCGAGATAAATTGTGCGGGGAACTCGAGGTCAACGTCAAGTCTAAATTAATTTTCAAGGCCAAGGTTGTCTACTTTTTCTAATGCTGCCAGTTTTGTATAAAGTTATTCATTTGCGACGCATTCACTCATTCATTCATTGTTAGATCGTCATAATGTTTGAACCCCTCGTAATACTTGCCGAAATTGCGAATGCCTTCAGCATCGTGTTAGATGATGAAGCTGTCGGCAACGCTCTACTTCAAGACCTAGGGGATGAAGATATGAAAGATGAAGATACGGATGCTGAAGAGATGTATGATGAGATGGAGAACCTGTTGGAAGCTCTCTAGGACCTGGAGTAAGAAGAGGCGAATTGGGAGTTTGAGGATTTCGATATCGAGATGGTTTCTGATGACGATAGTTTCGTGGAAGGGAATTATATAGGTGCAAGTGTCATGTTCGTAACGTTAGCACATTAGTAAAAAACTTTTTTCTTTGGGAATGGCGGTCATTCTCTGATGAAAGGGAATCGGGATGTGATAGTTTTTAGAATTAAAATTGTATTGTATGGCTGTGATAGATTTTAGAATTAAAATTGGATTGTATATACTGGACGTAATAAATTATAACTCCGTGAATTGTCTTTCTCTGTTATTATTTTGCTGCATATTTGTAAATAATGATCGTTGCAAAAAAATCATTTCTATGAAAATTCATTACCATATGTATATATATATATATATATATATATATATATATATATATATATATATATATATATATATATATATATATATATATATATATATATATATATATATATATATATATATATATATGAGACATGCTTGGTTCTCGGGTTAAACCGCGTCCAGAATTTATGGAAACTCGACGTTTAGGCTCCTGTTTTGGAGCCATTTTCAAGAGGTAAAGGAAATATGTAAGGACACTCTAAGGCCTCAATCTGCCTACTCCTTAGAGTGATGGACAAAGGTGGGTAAAGGAAATATGTAAGGACACTCTAAGGCCTCAATCTGCCTACTCCTTAGAGTGGTGGACAAAGGTGGGTAAAGGAAATATGTAAGGACACTCTAAGGCCTCAATCTGCCTACTCCTTAGAGTGATGGACAAAGGTGGGTAAAGGAAATATGTAAGGACACTCTAAGGCCTCAATCTGCCTACTCCTTAGAGTGGTGGATAAAGGTAGGTAAAGGAAATATGTAAGGACACTCTAAGAGCTCAATCTGCCTACTCCTTAGAGCGGTGGATAAAGGTGGGTTGGGTTGTTGTAGCTCGATTACGGGGCCTCAATCTGCCTACTCCCCAAATCTCGCCGGAGATCGTCTGTGAGGTCTTAGTGTGTTCAACCCTAGGCCTCAGAGAGATCTGGCAGTTCGTTGCAAGTCTTGTCTTATATATGTCGTTCCGTCTACCTGTTGCGTCATCAGTGAAAGTAGTGGGGTCACCGTCAATTAAGTGGGGGGCTTTGGTCACGGTATCTAGGGGAGGATTAAGAGGGTCATTTCCCTTTTGTGTGTTTGCAAAGAAGATATAATAGGATTCCAAGTAGTCGGAAGGCGAAGACCATCATCTCTCTTATTTAAACAATCGGGACGTTTTTCAATCTCGATTGCTTCGCGGATAATTCTCGTTTTGAAATTGTAAACCGGTGCTATTGTTTTGGCATTATCGAAGTCTATTTTGTGCCCTGTATGAATATGATGCATGGCCAGCGCCGATGAGGGGTCGGATTTTCTAACTGCGAGGGTGTGTTCGTATATTCTATTGTGGATGCGTCTGTTTGTTTGTCCTACGTAAGTTCGGGAACAGTCGGAACAAGGAATTTCGTAAACTCCGTGGGATTCGTTTGGAATCGTATCCTTGGGAGTTTTTATAAGATTTGACAGTTTTTGGTCTGTTGTGAATACGGTTTTAATATTATGGGTTCTGAAAATTCGGCTGATTTTGTCGGTGACACCTTTAATGTATGGCAAAAACGCTGTGTGTTGTTGTGTGGACGCTGTTTGTTCTTGTTGTGGTGTAGTGGTTTGTTGTTGTGCGTTTCTAATGTTTCGTAGTATGTGATTGTTGTCGTATCCGTTTTCTATCAATGTCTGTCTTAAAAAGTTTAATTCTGTCTGTTTGTTGTTGTTGTCCGTTAGTCTAAGGGATCGTGTTACTAATGTTCGAACCACGGAATTTAGTTGCGATGGGATATGGTGAGATTGGGCGTTAAGATACCGATTAGTGTGGGTTGGTTTTCGGTAGACAGTGTAAGAAAATCCTCTGACTGGGTTTTTAGTGATGCGTACATCTAAGAAAGGCAAAGAAAAATTATTTTCCATTTCCATGGTGAACTGGATTTGGGGGTTGATGTTATTTAGGTAAGAAAGGAATTCGTCTAGAGATTCTTTGCCGTGTGGCCAGACGGTGACCCCACTACTTTCACTGATGACGCAACAGGTAGACGGAACGACATATATAAGACAAGACTTGCAACGAACTGCCAGATCTCTCTGAGGCCTAGGGTTGAACACACTAAGACCTCACAGACGATCTCCGGCGAGATTTGGGGAGTAGGCAGCTTGAGGCCCCGTAATCGAGCTACAACAACCCAACCTACCTTTATCCACCGCTCTAAGGAGTAGGCAGATTGAGGCCTTAGAGTGTCCTTACATATTTCCTTTACCTACCTTTGTCCACCACTCTAAGGAGTAGGCAGATTGAGGCCTTAGAGTGTCCTTACATATTTCCTTTACCCACCTTTGTCCACCACTCTAAGGAGTAGGCAGATTGAGGCCTTAGAGTGTCCTTACATATTTCCTTTACCCACCTTTGTCCATCACTCTAAGGAGTAGGCAGATTGAGGCCTTAGAGTGTCCTTACATATTTCCTTTACCTCTTGAAAATGGCTCCAAAACAGGAGCCGAAACGTCGAGTTTCCATAAATTCTGGACGCAGTTTAACCCGAGAACCAAGCATGTCTCACATTAAAGACCGCAGAAATCATTCTGAACATATATATATATATATATATATATATATATATATATATATATATATATATATATATATATATATATATATATATATATATATATATATATATATAATATATATATATATATATATATATATATATATATATATATATATATATATATATATATATATATATATATATATATATATATATATATATATATATATATATATATATATATATATATATATATATATATATATATATATATATATATATAATATATATATATATATATATATATATATATATATTATTATTTGCGAGCGCGCAGCGCGAGGCGTCTGTTCAAATTTCTTTTATTTGAATGCACACCCCAAATACCTTCCTTTCGACTGGCTCTAAACACTTTTCCAGAATCTCACCTTTGACACTTTTTACAATAAAAACAATATGCAACTTCTTTCGAGTGAACATGGTATCTATTGAGGCCTTAGAGTTTCCTTACATATTTCCTTTACCTCTTGAAAATGGCTCCAAAACAGGAGCCGAAACGTCGAGTTTCCATAAATTCTGGACGCAGTTTAACCCGAGAACCAAGCATGTCTCACATTAAAGACCGCGGAAATCATTCTGAACATATATATATATATATATATATATATATATATATATATATATATATATATATATATATATATATATATATATATATATATATATATATAATTATTATTTGCGAGCGCGCAGCGCGAGGCGTCTGTTAAAATTTCTTTTATTTGAATGCACACCCCAAATACCTTCCTTTCGACTGGCTCTAAACACTTTTCCAGAATCTCACCTTTGACACTTTTTACAATAAAAACAATATGCAACTTCTTTCGAGTAAACATAGTATCTAGCTATATAGCTTTGGTTAAAGAATCCATATACTACATATCTTGCCGACGGCAGACATTCGTTACAAACTGTAGGCTATTTATTTGAAGCAACTAACACGTTAATAATCTGACACTTTTTGTAACACATTCTATACCTCTCTTCAATGATTCATAGAGCGCTGCTACTTCCAAAAATATTTTCCTTTGCACAGCATGGCTTTCACTTACATAATACGGAAACCGTTATAAATTACCTTCTTTATTTTTTTCCATTCTATCATAGACTTTCCATAAAACATATTACTGCCAGAGAACTTTTCTACTTCACGTGTATGACTATACTAAAACTTCAGAAATAAAATTTGATTGCCTATATTCAAAGTGTCCTTGAGAGGAGGAGGAGGCTGTCTTGAGAAGAGAGTTGACCTTGAGAGGAGTAATGACCTTGTGATGAGTGCTGGCCTTAAGAGGAGTAAGTGTCCTTGGGATGAGTGAGAAGAGTGCTGGCCTTGCAAGGAATTAGTGACCTTGGGAGGAGTAAGTGCCCTTGGGAGAAGTGACTGGCCTTGGGAGGAGTTAGAGGAGTGCTTGTCTTGGGAGGAGTGAGTGACCTTGCGAGGAGTAATAACCTGGGGGAAGTGCTGTAGAACCCACTATTATTATCTAGTGGTGTGTAACGGTTATGTTTTATCCATTACCGTAACTCCCTTACTGACATGACGAGAACCTCAAAGGAAGCTTAAATAAGGAATATGACTTTATTTTTGAAGAGCAATTTAAGTTTTGGTTTTGAATTATTTTTTTTTGAAAATTCACTATTAACATTTACTATCGTAGTGCCCTTACTGCATTCCCTTTATATACGTTAAATTAAAACATCAAGAAACGGAATATTTAAGGAACAAGAGCGTTATTTATTACAATTTCCTACTAAGATGTTTGTAAATTGGAATTGCAGGGGAATCTCGTTGCAGAGATGAATATTTACTCCACGATGACGTAATAACATGTTCTAAGGTATTAAAAACTAGAGGTGGAAATATGAACAAAGATACCGAGAGTCATAAAGTCGGAAATTTATGGAACTAGTTGGCAACTTAAAGAAAGGCCGTTAAAGCAAGCGCTATCGTTAAGCAATAAAGTATATTTGACAGATACTGGTCGCATGTAACCGTTGATACTGCGAAGCTCCAACTTGGTGTCTGCGTAACCTGGCGCGAAACACATGTATCTCTCTCATACACATGGAGGTAGATGGGTAACTAAGGACAGAGATAATATCGCCAGGAGAGATCGACGCACCGAACAAACCCTGCCGAGTACCTAGGCGCGTGCAATGCCTGAATTGCTCTCGGTTCGCCGGCAAACACTACTGAAGCAAGGGTTGCGCTGCCTCCTGAGTTCAGTTTAGGAGAGTTTTCTATCGGGCAATGAAGTAAAACGTAACTTCCTCAGGGCATATAGGCCTTGTATAATTATCGTGCAAGTGCTACGAATAATTTTAGTGTATTATAACCTCCCACTTGAAAGAAAAATTGATTGAACAGTGAGTCTTTAATAAACATATTAATGCAGTGACAAGTTATCGACGGCAGTTTTAAGTGAACACTTTCACGTAAACAGTTTCAAGTTTTCACTTTCAGTTCTCGGTTTCAAGTTTGCCTTTGGGTCCGAACTTTCCGTATACGTTCAAACATACCCGTGTCTCAGAAATTATCGTTAAAATATAGTTTTGCTGTTCCGATTCAAGTACATCAAGTTTCAACCGCAGTGTCTCCCTAGCCCATTGATTGCACGTACACTCTCTCCTGTCTCCACTTCTGCAAGCGTTTTATACCAGTTCCTGACTCCTCTCTTGAGGAAATGAAGCGCCTATGGTAAGCGCTAAATACAGATGTTACCCTATACAGTTTCTACATTTCGTCTGCAGGAAAGTGAACACCTATGGGACCTCAGATGTAGGTCCAGACCAGCTGGGGAATCTTTGGAAGCGCGAGCGCCCTACATGTGAGTCATTTGCAACTTTTTGAGTGATCTTTAAGACTAGACAGGCATAAACTTTCCTACAGCATTTAAATTTCTCATTAAATTGCAACAAATTTTAAATCAGTCAAAATCAAAATTTTAGTCAGTAAGACTGATCGTTATATAACTGTATTTTGTATTTTCCTTCTGTATAATGTCAAAATATGTAAATTAGGAAGATTAGTATGATATTAATTAATTGACATTTTGCCCACGAATTTTACAAACCTTCAAATGTTTTAGAGTACAAAAAAGTAGCTTGTAACCGTTGATTTAAACAATAGTAAATAGTTACTTAATTTCACAATATCTGAGCTTCTCCCACAAACTTTTAAGAAAACAAAACATATTCTGGCCAGAACAATTAACTAGAAATTTACCAAACAAATCTAAATTGAGAGCATTGGTAGAATTAATAGAAAAACCTTTAACTTTGCATTTGATATTTATTTTGTTTGTTTGTAATGCACAACTTATATTTGATTTTCCAGGAGTCTTGATTTAAATAACTCCCATTATTAATGTATGTCATTAAGTTTAAATATTTGAGTTTTTAATATCTGTTTTGATTGAATAACAAATTCTTCATATATATTATCTATATCTCTTCAAACTAACTAACTAACGTAGTGCCGGTGTTTTGAGTTTAAGATCGAATAAATCTAGGACTTTGGTCAGAACAAGATTAAAACTGAGTATGTATTTGATTATCTTTTCATCTTCAAACCAAACAGTGTGTTCTTTATCTTACAAAATAATAAATCTGAGAGATAAGTGCAAATAGGTTAGGGTTTGGGAGGTGATTATGGCCTCACTATTGATCGGATTTAGATCCAATTGAAATCTGTCACGGGTTATCAATTGCGGACCAACATCAAATAAATACACTCGGGATTTTAGGCTTAAATTGGCACAGTATGTCGTAGTAGACCTAGTTCCGGGTCATTTGGAAAATCTTTTTAAATTTTAAGAGTTGCGGTCTCCTCATTAGCGAATTTCGTTTACGAAAATTTGTTAAAAATTATAGAAAATTAAACCTTAACCTCTATAACTAAAATTACCCCTAAAGCATCAGAGAATGCATCTATTTAAAATGAATTTTCTGGAAACATTTTAGTAAAATGAAGTAGAATGACGGTTGAAGCTGAAAGTTAGGGACTTATAAACACATTTCTTGTGACATTTCTCTACGTAGCCCCTGTTAGCTTTAGGTTCTTTGCCTAAAAGTTGCCAATTTTGAGGTTTCAAATCGTTACACTGAGTTTTTAAGAGGAAACGTTATCAAATTTTAAATGTATTTTTTCTGGAAATTCTTGATTTTTTTGCGCCAAACAACTTAACCTTTGACTGTAACATACAATAGATTTTGTTATCTACACAAAATATTTTGCTTTTGTGCGTTTATATGGCACACAATTTTTTTCTTTAAATGATTATTACTTTTTTCGTTCACCTCATAGATCTAACTTTTGGTACTTAGTACGTAAACCAGCGTCTCAAATTTGCTTGGCTTAACTTTCTTACTTCTGAAAGTATAAAAAAGTTACGAACGAAAACACAATCTTACGGGATAAACTGGGAAGATTTTCCTGGCTAACGAACATATCCAAGCCATTTGCAAAAGAAAGGCACCCACCAAATTTGGTCGAAATCGGCCCAATATTTTTGAGTTATCGGTCTGATACCTATATAGGGGCCTATATAGTTCGCGCTCCAATGAAGGAATGTTTTTTCAAAATTCAAAAGTTGGGATCTTCCGATCAGTGATTTTTTTCTACAAATATTCACTAAAAGATCACACTATGGTTAGACTTAACGTTGCCTGAGAAATAAAGTGAGTTCTGAGGGTTTGTTAAATAAAAAACCGAAACAAAACTCGAACTGCTATAATGGAGTGATGGACAGCTAAGTTAACTAAGTGGAGATTTGAACCTGTGATGATCACTGATAAGTACACTTGGAGAACACAAGAAATTGTTAACTCCGAAAATACCAAAGCTATAGTAACCAAGTTTGAGACGTAGGTGAACGTTATAAAAGGTAAACTGTACATCAAAATTTAAATTTCTATGTTACAAGAAAAAAGTTGTAAGCATTTAATTTTAAAAACGTTTAGTGTCAGATCATTTATATGAAAATTCACTACCACGGCGCAGTTTCTGCGTCCAGATTTTTTGATATTAACAGAAAAAGGGCTAATTATAAAAAATTTAGTGACTAAGAAAAACCACCTTTGTTATTTATTTGTGTGTACAAAAGTAAAATATTAAATTATTAGTTGTTTTTTATTAATACTATCAAAAACCGAGTGCATCAGTGGTATCTTCTTAACTTTGTGAATTGGATGTTATGAATTTTGTACTACCTCTGCGCTAAAACTTCTAGAATTTAGTAGTGTAAATAACAGAGACAGGCAGTTTTTTATATTCACTATCAAAAATAAAGGGGGCTGGCGATAACAATTTCAGTGACTAAAGTAAAAACTTAATTTAATATTCATCCCATGTGAAATATTTAATTGATGAATATTAACGAAACTTGTTATGCTATTAAGAATATAATATTATGTACCTCATTTAGTTCAAATAATGGTATCTGTTGTGATTTTTGTTAATTAGGTTTTATTGATATTGTTTTACCTACATGCGTGTTAAAACTTTGAGAATCTAATAATATGTTAAATATATTATTTTAAAACTCAAAGGTGAAGTAAATCATATATGAAAAAAACACAATAACATGAAGCAAATCATGTTTACCACTCAGACTTTATACCACTTCTCTAGCCACAGCAGGATATCGACGCTGTTTGACAACAGCGCATTGCGTAAGTACGTTGGAAATACACACGTACTTTTTACGTTATATGGACATCCCGCACAGTGATAGAAAATCATTTCTGTAGAGGTTTTTTTTAAAGCGTTAATCGGTAAGGGAGACCCAGTAAATTCATTCAAATTATGTTTTAACTTGTGGGGACGAGTGCAAGTCCCCTCAAGTTGGTCATGTCCACATTCATCTGTTGCATTTACCGGTCACCTTCTGCCCAGCTCTGCGACTACCTTTCTGAAAAAAACGACCATCTGATTTCTGAATATCCTTCCTCCGAGGTCACTATTCTTGGTGACTTCAATGTCCATAATAAGGAATGGCTAGGATCATCAAAAACCGATCCACAATGGAGAGCAGCGGAGGCCTTTGCATTCAGCAATTATTTAGCCAATATGGTTCAGCAATCTACTTACTTCCCTCGCATCCCAACATACAGCTCAAATCCCTTCGATCTCCTTCTTACTACAAAATATAAATGCTATAAGATGTCAGTCACCGCCCCCCTTGGTGACTCAGGCCAAGGCATGGTCACTGCTTCCTGCGCAATGTAATCCGATGTCACACAGTCATCACACCCACGTTTCGTTTGGCACTACAACTCCACGAACTGAGAAGAAATGCGGGATTACTTTTCCTCATTTCCAAGGCCGTATGTCTGCTTCTCTCATCCTGGCCCCTCTGATATCTCACAAAACGCCACCGAAATGATCCAAGCTGGCATGGAATTATTTATACCACGTACACAGCCACTCTAAAACCTCTTCAGCCCATCAAAAGCCCTGGTTCTCTAAATCATGTGACAAGGCCAGGCTTGAAAATGTCAAAGATCGCAAAACGCTTCTACACAATCCCAGTCAAGAAAACCGTCAGGCATAAAACTCGTTTAATAACCACATCAAAAACAAAGTCCTCTTAAGCTCCAACGGCAGCAAACCCTTCTGTACTCTTACTAAATCTATTGGGAATAATTTCTGCAAGAGCACGTTTCCACCTCTTGTTTCAGTGGATGAAATTGTTTCTACCGCCCTGGGCAAGGCTAAACTTTTTCCATCGTTGTTCGCCAACAACCCACCTCCAAATGTTCAACCACCAACAGTCCCCAATGTCGCGCATAAAATGACGGATATCATTTTCAAAACTAAAGAGGTGCGCAAGATGCTCCCTTCTCTTGATACCAGGAAAGCCTCTGGCCTTGACGAGATTCCAGCAATTGTTCTCAAAAAATGCGCACCAGGACTTGCTCCTGTCCTGCCTCGTCTGTTTCAGACATCTTACAATAAACGCATATTCCCTAGTAACTGAAAAACTGCTCGAGTACAACCCGTCCGCAAGAAGGGATCCAAAGCGCTTCCTAGCAACTACAGGCCTATTTCTCCTTTCTCTCGTTTCAGTCGTCTCTAAATTGATGGGAAAGTATATAAACACCGAAGTAGGTATTGCGCCACTTTGGCCAGACAGTGACGTCACATTTCACATCTCGCCTTGTTATGTAACTTGTAAACATTCCAAGGTCACTGGCCTTTCAAGGTGATTCACCTGTTATTTCTAGGAAACTTTGGCCAGACACTGACATCACATGACTTGTGCCAGACAGTCACATGTAACATGCAAATATTCCAAAGTGTCTGACCTATTAATTCTAGGGAAATTATTCTAGGGATAATTTAAAAAACCATTCGGATTAGGTGAGTTTCGAACCCGGGGCATTCAGATGAGCGGCCGCGCTCCTTACCCCTCGGCTGTCCGTGCACTTATTATTTTACTGTTTGAGGTTTGTATATATACGACTAAAATGCAATTAATTAAATTGTTTAAACCATACATGTTTATCTAATGTTCATGTAACATATTTAAAGCTTTTGTTATTATTAGACATTGGATGATTTACAAAATAAGAATTAATATGTTTTAATATTATATGACTGGAGCATAGTGTTGTATATATAAATGCTAAACATAAAGCAATTGACATAGGACGTAATAATTAGCTCCGTCGCTTGTCACGGTCTCTCCCCAGTTGCCGAGAGAACCAGAGAGTGAGTCCCGCTCTCCACCTGCCGCACTACATGATACTTTTAAAAACAACATATCACAACAGACGCGAAACGTGAGTATTTATGTAACTAAATGTATATAAATCAGATGCTATTAATATAAATAAAAATTTTAACAAAATGGAAAACCGACTTCACAAAAAAATATTCTAAAACAAAAAATGCACTAAAAAGTAAAAAATAATTGCGTATTCTTCTGTCTACAACTTACAATCAACTTATTTTTTCCACCCAATGTACAATCTATGCATTTACCACGCAAGAATGTAGGTACCCACTTAAACTTAACCTCTAACTCAACACATAACTATGACTAACAAACAATTATCAAAACATTTATTTAGAGTTCACCTAAGCAGAAAGTTTTAAATATATGTGTAGACTGTTAAAAGACAATCAAATTATTAGGATCATATAATGTAAAATTATTGTTATTTTTGGAGTCGGTGTCAGCCAAGATGGGTTTGTAACTACTTAAACGTGAAATGTCTTACTATATAACAATTGGCATACACACTTTACACACATAGACGCAGCACGCGGCGCCGGCGAGTCGATTGCGCGCGCCGGAAGAATGGTTGGAGGGATATAACCGAGTGAGCGAGGCAAACGCGCACGCCGGCCATACGCCAGTCAGTCAAGAGATGATGAGAAGCGATAGGAGTTAGTTGATTATAAACCGATTGCGATTCTTTTTCATTCTACACCGTCTTTCTTAAGATAATTCTTTATGTTTATTATTATAGCTACATTTTCGTATCAATGTTGCTTGATATTGTCGTATTAAATTTCATTTGTAAATAGGCTGAATTAGGTAATGGTACTTTGTCTTGAGAGAGGAATTGTCACAGCATAATATCTTATTTAAGTTCATTTGTAAATAGGTTTAATTAGGTATTGGTATATTGTCGTTCCAAGGTCTCAGGATATTGTATAAAATTTCATTTGTAAAATATATTTCATAAGGTATTCTCGTATTATTAATGTAAGGTATATTGTCGTATTTCCTTGGCTGACACCGACTCCAAAAATAACAATAATTTTACATTATATGATCCTAATAATTTGATTGTCTTTTAACAGTCTACACATATATTTAAAACTTTCTGCTTAGGTGAACTCTAAATAAATGTTTTGATAATTGTTTGTTAGTCATAGTTATGTGTTGAGTTAGAGGTTAAGTTTAAGTGGGTACCTACATTCTTGCGTGGTAAATGCATAGATTGTACATTGGGTGGAAAAAATAAGTTGATTGTAAGTTGTAGACAGAAGAATACGCAATTATTTTTTACTTTTTAGTGCATTTTTTGTTTTAGAATATTTTTTTGTGAAGTCGGTTTTCCATTTTGTTAAATTTTTTATTTATTTCTTTATTTTTAGTGAATCTGAAGCTTTATATTTGTTTTAAATAGTCCCAATATGAGTAGACCTAGTAAACGCGCTGCTCATATGAGAGCGCCGTTTAAATGAGACCAACGGAGAAGAGGAGAAACGCCTATCTCAAAATAGGATATCCACCTCCAGGGCCATTTAAAAAGAGAGTTGTGAAGAGCGCGAAAATAGACTTTCGAAAATACAGGCTTACATGAAAAAAGTTTTGAACAAGAAAAATTTCCAAAAACGTACTCAACGTCTCGGCTTGACCCACGACCGTCAATCCAATGAGACGAAAGCGCAACGTGCCCACCGCCTCGGTGTGATCAACAATCATCATCAATGTAGTCGAAGTCAATTAAATACGCATTATTAAGGATAGCTGAAACACTATTGGTCAGATCTTGATCACATTTATATGAGACCACACGAGAAGCACCAGCTCTCAAATAAAAGAAGAACCATCAAAATAGGTTCAACTAGAAAAAAGTTCTGAGATAACACACAAGAACATCATCAATGTAGTCGAAGTCAATTAAATACGCATTATTAAGGATAACTCAAAAACTAGATCAGATCCTGATCACATTTATATGGGACCACACGACAAGCACCAGCTTTCAAATATAAAAAAAATCTGGACGCAGAAAGTGCGTTATGGTAGTGAATTTTCATAAAAATGTTTTTAATAGGATATTTTTTTTAAGAAAGCTTGCATGAAATTTGGTTACCAGTATAACCTATATAGTAGGAACAATGTACCATATTTTATCAAAATAATTATTTGAAAATGTACAAACATTTTCCGAAAAAAAAACTTTAAATATTTCCGGAAAAAACTGGTCTCCTAGCCAATGACCCTTAGGTTAATAGCCAATTGAGTTATTGAAATTTGAAACATTTAATGAAAATTCGCAAACAAAACGCCCTTGCTGCGTTCATACAAAAATTTTCCGAAAATAAAGTTAAATGTTGGTTTCCTAACCAACAAAACTTACGTTAATAGCCAAATGAGTTATTGAAAATTGAAGGATTTAATGAAAATTCGCTACCAAAACGCACTTACTGCGTCCAGATTTGTTTCTTACAAACATACATCATATTTCGATAAAAAATGCAAAAATGAATTAACGAATTTGTTGTATGAAAATTAGCTAAAAATTATAGACCGTTTAACCATAAACTTCACTAAACCTACAGCGAAAGCATCAACTTAACTAAACCGACAGCCAAAGCATCGGAGAAAGGGTCTACTTGAAATGTATTTTCTGTAAATATTTTAGTAAAATGAAGGCCAATGACGGTTGTATCTGAAACATAAGGGTTCGCAGAACACTCTTCTGGCATCGTTTTCTTTTCACAATCCGTATTTGTTTAACGTTCTTTGCGTAAACATTGCCAATTTTGAAGTTTTAAATTGGAAGTTTGACGTTTTGAGGAAAACTCCAAAATTTGTTTCTTCAGCTGTCCGTAACTTTTTTGTCCTTAAACTTAGAGACTTGTACATGGTTTACTCTTTATAATACAAATACGCGTACCAAATTTGGTTGCCCTGACTTTGTTATTTCCGGAGATATGAATTTTTTTAGAAAGGAAACACAAAATTTTCCGGGAAAACCTTATCCGATTTTCCTGGCTAACGAACATATCCAACCCACTTACAAAAAGAAGGTACTCAACAAATTTGCCCAAAATCGGTCTATTATTTTTTTAATTGTCGGTACGTATATATATATATATATATATATATATATATATATATATATATATATATATATATATATATATATATATATATATACGGATCTCCCCATTAGTGAATTTTTTAAAGAAAATTTGAATCACCAACGACTTATGGGCCATCCTGTAATTGTAGAAATATTTTTTTAAGATGTAGCTGAAGACACCTTATAATTAATGTATACATTTTTTTCCGTATCTTGCATAATAACGGATATATTGGTCTTTAAAGATTTTTTACGAAAATTCGACAAAAATGATATACCTTTAACCGATAAACTCTATAGCCAACACTACTGCGAAAGTATCAGAGAAAGGGTCTACTTGAAATGAATTTTCTGGGAATATTATATTAAAATGAAGGACAATGACGATTGAAACTAAGACTTCAGGCTTTGTAAAACATTGTCCTTGAGACATTTTCCTTCCATAGCTCATATTATTTTCAGGTTCATTGCCTAAATATTACCAATTTTGACGTTTAAAATAGCGACGTTTTGAGGAAAATCCAAATTTATTTTTCTTGAAATACCTGTCCTTTAACTTACAGACCTAAATTTTGGTATGTAACTTACCTAAAATGATGTAAATGCGCGTATGAAATTTGGTTGCCCTTACTTTGATAATTCCGGAGATATAACTTTTTTTCGATTTTTTTCGAAAGAAAACACAAAATTTTCCGGGAAAACCTCGGTAGATTTTCCTGACTAAGGAACTCATCCAAGCCACTCGCAAAAGGAAGGTACTCACCTAATTTTATCAAAATCGGTCCATTATTTTTTTAGTTATAGGTGTGACACATAAATATATAAACATATGGTATATGTATATTATATATATATATATATATATATATATATATATATATATATATATATATATATATATATATATATATATATATATATATATATATATATATATATATATATATATATATATATAAAGTCTGAAACCGACCTCGGATTTGGGTTCCAGGGGTCCTAAATAGCGCTCATTTGAAGAAATTTGTTCAAAATTCAAAAGTCGAGATCTCTTCATTAGTGCATTCTTTTTAAAGAAAATTCACTAAAAGAATCATCAAAATGGGTTTACCTAGAAAAAAGTTCTGAGGTAACACACATAAAAAACTCGGGACGCAGCAAGTGCGTTATGGTAGTGAATTTTTATTAAATGCTTCAAATTTAAATAACTCAATTTTCTATAAACTTAGAGAGTTTAATTTTTATGTAGTAAGGTATTTCCTAAGGCAAGATATCCACAAAATTTCATTAAAATAACTTTGTAATTTTCGGAGAAAAAATTTTTTTTCGAAAGAAAATTTAAAATTTGAAAAACTTAATTTTCTTTAAACTTAGACAGTTGAATTTTAATACGCAGTACAATCTCTCCTGAGGCAACATATATACTAAATTTCATTAAAACAGCTTTGTTACTTTTGGAGGAAAAAAAATTTTTCGAAAGAAAACTTAAAATTTTCCCGGAAAACCCCGTCCGATTTTTCTGACTAACGAACTCATCCAAGCCATTAATAAAAGAAAGGCACTTGCCAAGTTTCATCTAAATCGGTTAATTATTTTTTGAGTTAGCGGTTGGATACACACACACACACACACACACACACACGTATATATATATATATATATATATATATATATATATATATATATATATATATATATATATATATATATATATATATATATATATATATATATATATATATATATATATATATATATATATATATATATATATATATATATATATAAACATATAAAACTTGAAACTGACCCCGGATATGGGTTCTAGGGGTCCTAGTTCGCACTCATTTGAAAGAATTTTTGCAAAGTCTCACCATCGATACCTCTCTATTAGTGAATTTTTTTAAATAAAAATTCACTAAAAACATACAGGCGAATTGAGAATCTCCTCCTTGTTTGAAGTCGGTTAAAAAAAGCAAATAAAAGGTATTTGGACTCATCCGGGATTTGAACCTGGGAGCTCCCGCACTCTAAGCGGAAATTATACCTCTGGACCATCGAGTTATTTGCTGGAACTTTGTTTTAATGTCGTATTCCAGCGGGCGTTGTAGTCATTTTAGTCATAATTAATGTTTAATGATTTATATAAAGATTATAATGTTTAATGATTTATATAAAGATTATAAATAGTATCTAGTTATTAAATTAAATACTGAAATCTCGGATAAGTTTTGTTTCCGCGGAAACACTGTTTCTTCCACAACAGAATGACTGAATCGTTGGTTGTGATGCACAATCATCATCAATGTAGGTAGTCGAAGCCAACTAAATACGCATTATTAAGGATAACTCAAAAACTACTGGTCAGATACTGATTACATTTATATGGGACCACACGAGAAGCACCAGCTTTCAAATAAAAAAAGAATCATCAAAATCGGTTCACCTAGAAAAAAGTTCTGAGGTAACACACATAAAAAAAAATACAGGCGAATTGAGAACCTCCTCCTTTTTTGAAGTCGGTTAAAAATATGTTAAATAGTTTGAGTCAATAACATTTAACATAAAATAACACATAGGCAATAGAGGTCGCTCCTTAACTTATTATTGCCGAACAAACAAATACGGGGGTCAATCATATACGAGGGGGTACTGAATATGTGTAAACATCAAACTTGGGTTTTCCTTACGTGAAACTAAGAAGTTAAATATTTTGATTTTATTTTAAAGAGATACAGATTCTAATCCTGATATACGCTCCAACAGGATCAGAACAGACGCGAAACATGCGAGTATTTATGTAACTAAATGTACGTAAATCACGTTGTATTAATATAATATGTTAAAAAATGTTTGAATCAATAACATTTAACATAAAAGAACACATAGGCAATAGAGGTCGCTCCTTAACTTATTATTGCCGAACAAACAAACACGGGGTGTCAAACATATACGAGGGAAATACGTGTAAACACCAAGCTCAGGTTTTTAGGTAAAAGTAATAGAGTTTAACATTTTGATTTTATTTGAAAGAGATACAGGTTCGATTCCTGATATATGCTCCTTTATATGGTAGCATTAAACAAATACTGAATAACGAAACAGTAAGCTCAGAAACAATGGTTGTTTACAGGTTCAAATCCTGATGTTTACAACTTGTTTAGTTTTTGCTTTAGGCCTTATGTGTGAGGTATCATTTTACTAAGCTCGATGAGTAGAATACAAAAATTAGCATATGCGCATGCGGAAACTTTACAGTTTTTGCTTTAGACCTGAGGGCACTGAGTAAGTATAGACAGTAAGCTCAGGTTTTGAAGTAAAACTAAGAAGATATGCAATCAACGCACAGTCAACCTGACTTGCTAAAAATAATAGTCTAACATTTTGATTTTATTTGAAAGAGATACAGGTTCGATTCCTCATATATGCTCCTTAATATGGTAGCGTCAAACGAATATGAAGCGGTACTGAACGACTAAACAGTAAGCCCAGAAACAATGGTATGCATGTGTGGTTACAGGTTCAATTCCTAATGTTTACAACTTTTTTAGTTTTTGCTTTAAGCCCTAAGTGTGGGGCGTCATTTTACTCGGATCAACAAGCAGATTACAAAAATAGGATATACGCATGCGCAAACCCAACTTCTAGAGTTTTTGGTCTAAGCCACGCATGTTTGATATCATTTTACTTGGATCTATGAATAGAATACACAATTTAGTATATGCGCATGCACAAACCAACTTTTTTAGTTTTGGGGTTAGAGGTCATATGTAGGGTATCATTTCAAACGTCTTGATGTCTAGAGTTCAAATTATGTTTATGCGCATGCGCGAACCAACTTTTTTAGTTTTTTGATTTAAGGGGGCAAGTGTGGGGTATCATTTTACTCGGCTAAGTAAGTAGAATTCAAATAAAACATATGCGCATGTGCAAACCAACTAGAAATAATTTGGAAGTAACTCACAACTCAAACTTAATGTCTTGAAGTGTAGAGTTCAAATTTCAGCTCACTCTCCATCATTTCAGAGTAAACTTAATCATGTGACCAGTCCAATCAATTGGTTTGAGGTATAGCTTTCAAGTTTGTAAGCCATCACATGTCATTCGTTTTTACAGCAGCAACGTTTCCATGTAACCCCTCAAACTTAATTTTATACGTATAGTTCATTCTGCTAACATTCATTTATTATGTACCTTAAGTCTATTTAGGTAACATTAATTTAATTTAAAAAAAATAAATTATACCAAGAGTTATAAAGTACAACTCTAAGAAAAGAACAGTTATTTGTTTTAAAACATTCATGCTAGTTTACCTACTAAGTCAAACTGAATGTCTGAAAGTGTAGAATGAAATTTTTGCAAACCAACACGTATCTACTATTTTAGAGTAATCTTAGCCATGTGACCACTCTAATTGTCTTGAGGTGTAACTTTGAAGTTTTATTTGTTTTCAAACATTCATATTGTGAGCAAGTTGACCTAACAAAGCAAACTAAATTGTTTGAGAAGCAACCTTCAATTTTAAAAAGCCAACACGACTAGCATTTCAGAGTAATCTTAGTCATGTGACCAGTCAAACTAATTGGTCTTGAGGTATAGCTTTTCAAGTTTTTTTTGTTTTCAAACATTTATATTCTGAACTAGTTCACCTAACCATACAAGCTAAATATCTTCAAGAGTAGTCTTCAACTTTCATCAAACAACAGGTCTCTATCATTTCAGAGTAATGTTAGCTACATGACCACTCAAACCAGTTGACTTGAGGTGCAGCCTTCAAGTTTTATTTGTTTTCAAACATTTATATTCTGAACTAGTTCACCTAACTGCACAAGCTAAATATATTGAAGAGTAGTCTTCAATTTTCATAAAACAACAAGTCTATCATTTCAAAGTAATCTTAGCCATGTGACGAGTCAAACCAATTGTCTTGAGGTGTAGCTTTAAAGTTCTATTTGTTTTCAAACATTCATGTTCTGAGCTAGTTTACCTAACAAATCAAATTGAATGTCTTGAAGTGCAACCTTCAATTTTCGTAAACCAACTCGTCTCTGTCATTTCAGAGTAATCTTAGTCATGTAACCAGTCAACTGATTGGTCTTGAGGTTTAGCTTTTCAAGTTTCATTTGTTTTCAAACATTTATATTGTGAACTAGTTCACCTAACTATACAAGCTAAATATCTTAAATAGTATTCTTCAATTTTCATAAAACAACAGGTCTCCATAATTTCAGAGTAATCTTAGCCATATGACCACTCAAACCAATTGTCTGGAGGTGTAGCTTTCAAGTTTAATTTTGTTTTCAAACATTTATATTCTGAACTAGTTTACCTAACTACACAAACTAAATGTCTTGAAGAGTAGTCTTCATTTTTCATAAAATACAGGTCTCTACCATTTTAGACATATGACCACTCAAACCAATTGTCTTGAGGTGCAGCTTTCAAGTTTTATTTTGTTTTCAAACATTTATGTTCTGAACTAGTTTACCTAACTACACAAACTAAATGTCTTGAAGAGTAGTCTTCATTTTTCATAAAATACAGGTCTCTATCATTTCAGAGCAATATGAGCCATGTGACCACTCAAACCATTTGTCTTGAGGTGTAGCTTTAAAGTTTTATTTGTTTTCAAACATTCATGTTCTGAGCTAGTTTACCTAACAAATCAAATTGAATGTCTTGAAGTGCAACCTTCAATTTTCGTAAACCAACTCGTCTCTGTCATTTCAGAGTAATCTTAGTCATGTAACCAGTCAACTGATTGGTCTTGAGGTTTAGCTTTTCAAGTTTTATTTGTTTTCAAACATTTATATTGTGAACTAGATTACCTAACTTCACAAACTAAATATCTTAAAGAGTAGTCTTCAATTTCTATAAAACAACAGGGCTCTATCATTACAGAGTAATCTTAACCATGTGACTACTCAAACCAATTATCTTGAGGTGTAGCTTTCAAGTTTTATTTGTTTTCAATCATTCATATTATAAGCTAGTTTACCTAACAAATCAAAATGAATGTCTTGAAGTGCAACTTTCAATTTTTCGTAAATCAGCTCGTCTCTGCTATTTCAGGGTAATCTTAGTCATGTGACCAGTTAAACTAGTTGTCTTGGCATGTAGCTTTTTATGTGTGTATGCAATTCAAATTTTGATAGTGTAAAAAATTAAAGAAGTTTGTTATATAAAAAATAAGAAAACCAAATACTTAATTGCTTATTACAACAACAAGCTGGTGGAACATTTGGACTAACGGAATTCCGTTGGTCCAAATGTTCCAGCAGAAGGAGTTAACTTAGTACCTACAACTGCTACATACTTGGTAAAAATGGGTGGAGCTCAGACTGTAAACGACTTGATATGTGGTACATATGTTTGCAAGGATTTGATTCTAAAGATGTGACGGCAGCAACATCTCAATTAACACCAACAACAACGTTAGATATCCAATCATTTCTATGAAAAGTGCAAACAAAATTATTTTTGATTTTTCGTAAGCAAATGTAAAGAAAACTAAAGAGTCGATTGTCTATTACAACAACAAGCTAGTGTCACATCTAGAGTCACATCTAGGGGGCCGGAATACCGGCATCCTAGATGTGGTGGAAGCAACATCTGAATTAACATCAACAGCAGCCACATACTTGGTGGACTTTGGTGGAACACCAGTTGAAAACAACTTGATATCTGGTACATTTGTATGTAAAGATTTGATATTAAATTTGGCTTGTTGGATATCCATTCAATTCTACAGCCAACCAACCAACGTTAAGGGGTGTAGAAATAGCAAGCTACCTACAAGTGGCCCCTCTGAATCTATGATGTTAATGATGTCTTAGGAGATTTAATTGACATTATTAAAGGATTGCGAACTACGTACAAGTGGCTCCTCTGAATGTATGATGGTGACGATGGGTTAATAGATTGAATTGACATGTATTGAAGGCTTAGTGGTGTTCACTTGAGTCATTGTCATTCTAAAAGTATCAGAACAAAAACCGGGTCCTTTACTCTGATATATCTTGCTCAGTAGATCCCAAACGTCTTCGAAAATAAACATTCTTTGCTTTTCTGAATGGAAAGGGAGTAGCCCCCCTGTCGAATCCTTCCACCCTATCTTCGGGATCGACATCATGGACTATATGGCTCACAACATATTTAATACGATCTTTGATCCACTTTTCTGGATCGGTGACATCATAAGGTGTATCTTGGAGCCTAAAGCATACGCTTCGTCTATCAAGTTTAAACTTCTTATTGGAGCTCATAGTGTCTTCAAGTATTTCGAATGCCATTGTTTCGTGTTACACAACTGACTGTTGGTTAACGACTGACGCTTAGCTTCGTGTTTGTTAAATACTAAAGTTTAGCAGATACTTATTGTTTTCACCTTCACTGTTGGATGCCGACTGAACCTTAGCGGCTGCTTCCCGTTTTAATATTCGACAGACAGACAGGACAGACACATGTGCCTGACAGCACAGACACCTGTGTCTGACAAGACACAACCTGTTTGATAACCTTGGTTCTACTGGGAAATTTGTTTTTGCTCATAATTGGACAGCTGTTAGCCAGCTGTTAGCCAGCTGTCTAATGATGAGCAAAAAGAATTTTCCCAATAGAACCAAAGTTGTCAGACAGGTTGTCAGACAGGTTGTCTGTCCTGTCAGGCACAGGTGTCTGTCCTGTCTGTCTGTCGAATATTAAGACGGGAAGCAGACGCTAAGGTTCAGTCGGTAACCAACAGTGAAGGTGAAAACAATAAGTATCTGCTAAACTTTAGTATTTAACAAACACGAAGTTAAGCGGCAGTCCTTAACCAACAGTCAGTTGTGTAACACGAAACAATGGAGCTCCAGTAAGAAGTTTAAACTTGATAGACGAAGCGAATGCTTTAGGCTCCAAGATGTACCTGATGGTGTCAGCGATCCAGAGAAGTGGATCAAAGATCGTATTAAAGATGTTGTCAGCCACATAGTCCATGATGTCGATCCCGAAGACGGTGTGGGGTTTACCTTTAACTCGACAGGATTTGACAATGGGGCTACTTACTTACCAATCAGAAAAGCAAAGAATGTTGTTTTTTAGGCATTTGGGATCTACTGAGCAAGATATATCAGAGTAAAGGACCCGGTTTTCGTTCTGATACTTTTAGACTGACAATGACTCAAGTGAAAACCACTAAACCTTCAATACATGTCAATTCAATCTCTTAACCCATCATCACTATCATACATTTAGAGGGGCCACTTGTACGTAGTTTGCAAGCCTTTAATAATACAAACATGTCAATTCAATCTCTTAACACATCATTAACATCATAGATTCAGACGGGCCACTTGTGGGTAGCTTGCTAGCTCTACGTCTCTAAACGTTGGTTGGTTGTAGAAATGAATGGATATCCAACAAGCCAAATTTAATATCAAAACTTAAATACAAATGTACCGTATATCGAGTTGTTTTCAACTGGTGTTCCACCAAAGACCACCAAGTATGTGGCTGCTGTTGATGTTAATTGAGATATGACTCTAGATGTGACACTAGCTTGTTGTAATAGACAATCGACTCTTTAGTTTTCTCTAAATTTGCTTACGAAAAATCAAAAATAATTTTGTTTGCACTTTTCATAGAAATGATTGGATATCTAACGTTGTTGTTCGTGTTAATTGAAATGTTGTTTCCGGCACATCTTTAGAATCAAATCCTTGCAAATATATGTACCACATATCAAGTCGTTTACAGTCTGAGCTCCACTCATTTTTACCAAGTATGTAGCAGTTGTAGGTACTAAGTTAACTCCTACCGGAACATTTGCACCAACGGAATTCCGTTGGTCCAAATGTTCCACCAGCTTGCTGTAATAGGCAATTAAGTCTTTGGTTTTCTTATTTTTCGTATAACAAACTTTTTTAATTTTTTACATAATCAAAATTTAAATTGCACACACATAAGAAGCTACACCTCAAGACAACTAGTTTAACTGGTCACATGACTAAGATTACCCTGAAATAGCAGACATGTTGATTTACGAAAAATTGGAGGTTGCAGTTCAAGACATTCAATTTGATTTGTTAGGTAAACTAGCTCATAATATGAATGTTTAAAAACAAATAAAACTTGAAAGCTACTCCTCAAGACAATTGGTTTGAGTAGTTACATGGTTAAGATTACTCTGAAATGATAGAGCCCTGTTGTTTTATAGAAATTGAAGACTACTCTTCAAGATATTTAGTTTGCGTAGTTATGTAAACTAGTTCACAATATAGATGTTAGAAAACAAATAAAACTTAAAAAGCTATGCCTGAAGACCATAAGTTTGACTGGATACATGACTAATATTACTCTGAAATGACAGAGAGGAGTTGGTTTACCAAAATTGAAGGTTGCCCTTCAGGACATTCAATTTGATTTGTTAGGTAAACTAGTTCATATTATTATGGGGTCCATAGAATTTATCATGAAAGAAGGATATAGTACAGGAAAAAGATATTAAAATAATGTGTAATACCGACAAATATATTGTAATGTATATTTATTTCAACTGCAAGCCACCCTACCAAAATGTGATTGTACGGGATACGGGTATTAACTTCCTCCACCGTTAAAATATTTGCCTAGCATAATATTGAGGCCAATGCTAATATTGGAAAGATCTATTACAAGTACAATTCTATCACCATACTCTCCTAGACAGACAAAGATATACCAAAGGTGTTGTATTGTAACAGAGAACACGAGAGAGAAACAGATGTGGTTACAGCCTATTGTCTATTACGTTCTGGAAGTTGTTTCGGGAAATTCCTAAATCATCAAGCATCCTTTCATATTACAGGCCATTGTAGTATAATAAAAGGACATTAAATCTGCAGACTATAGTGTCAAACAGCGAACTGATCTGAAATGTATGTACCTGGCCCTTGGCTGTGTTGCCGCTGTTCAGAATTTTTCCCCGCAATGGAAAATATTTTACTCCCTGTAACTGTATATGTTTAAGTAACATTAAAATGTATTCGCATCACCAGTTCTTATATAATGAATATTAAGTTATATTTAAAAAAGATATAGTTATATAAATGGTAATATGGTATTTCAGGAAACTTTATATAGGTATGATAAATATTATGATCTCCAAGAGAGATATGAAAGATAATATCGACTAGTACCTATTCACATAAAATCAATGAAAATGTGGACAAAGAGGTACCCATCGTCATTTTTTAGTAAATGTTCTTGAAAAAATTCACTAATGAGGAGATCCCGACTTTTAAATTTTGAAAATATTTCTTCAAATGAGCGCAAACTAGGCCCCCTAGAACCCATATCCAAGGTCAGTTTGAATTTTTATATGTTTATATATATATATATATATATATATATATATATATATATATATATATATATATATATATATATATATATATATATATATATATATATATATATATATATATATATATATATATATATATATATGGCGGTCAACATGGCGGGTACTACAGACGTGCTAGTAAATGAGTTAAACAAGCTTCGAAAAAGTGAACTGATAGATCTGATAATTAATAATAAACTTCCCAGTAACAGTGAGTTGGTGCGTAATTTACTTCTAAAACATAGCGAAGAGTGTAAAAAACAACTCGTAATGGTGATAACGAAGTTTTTCATGATTCAAGTGATTCAGTGAGTGTGGAAGAGACTTACAAATCGAGTGTGCAGGAGAGTAGAAAGGCACTATGAGACACTTATAAATGTAGTGCAGATGTTGGAGAACACAATGTCGTCACAGAACAAAATTATTAGTATGTTGGAGAATAATTCAAATAACAAGGTTAGAAATAGTTTAGTTTCTAAGAAATAAACACATGTAACGCCATCTAGGGACCGACAGCAGTCTGGCTGGAAACAAAAGCAGGCTAGTGTAACTGAGAGGACGACGCAGGAGAAATCTGCAGATGTACAAAATGAAACCACGATGGACTATCCAGTCGATGATACGGCACAATCTCACAAGATACAAATTATCAGTCGAGAGGTCGATGACTGGAGAAATAAAAACAAACACAAATATAAGGAAAAAAATATTGTGATAGGAACCAATAACAGAACATCGGCTAAATTAAATTTAAAAACAGTGCCTAAAAATGGTTACATACATCTTTTTAGGATGCATTCTACGACCACTGAGAAAGAAGTGCTTGAGTGCCTGAAGCAAACGGCAAATTCTATAGACTATAATAGACGACCGAGGATACGTCGTCATTTAAGATCACTTATCCACTGGATCGCTTACAGGATGTTTATGATCATAATATTTGGCCAGAAGGCGCTGCAGTTAGAAGATTTTTTCTATCTAAAAATTTTCAACAGAGAAAGACGGAGGGACACAACTTATAGTTTCAGTCAAATCAATGAATTCAATGACGACAGATCCAAAGCTTGACGTGAAAGAAAATTTTCAATTTAAATTACTTCATATAAATGTTCAGTGTTTAGTCAATAAACTCAATCATATGGAAGTTATTATAAGTAAACGTTCGCCTCATTTTCTGTGTTTCACGGAACACTGGATTACAGATGTAAATTTAGTAGCGGGGTTGACAATTGAGGGGTACGTTCCTGTCGCTTGTTTCGTTCGGAAAAAGCACGTACATTGTGGTGCGATCATTTTTGTTAGGAATGAGATTCAGCAAAGTTGCAAGGAAATAAAGTATATTGCAAAAATGTATGCGGAGCTGCATATTGAATGCTATGCGTTGGAGTTTGAGGGTAAGACTTGCTTTATTGTGGTCTATCGTCCTAGCACTTCCCGTGATTTTGATTTGTTTTTTTCTGTTTTGGAGTGTGTTCTCAGTAAGGTCTGTAGAAAGTATGAACAGGTTGTTATCACGGGCGATCTCAACATTTGCAGTATGAATTCTCAATCTAAAGAATCTAAGAGACTAAACGGTCTGTTGGACTGTTATCACTTAAAATCATTAGTAAACACACCAACAAGGGAGGGTAGATATCGGGGAATTCTGGTTCGTTCGTCGATAGACTATCTTATCACCAATATTGCAGATAGTGCTGCAACCGTGTTTGACCCTGCAGTGTCTGATCACAGTGCTCAAGAATTATTGTTTAACATGCACATGATTAACCTTTCTGTATCGGGTGATCGCTCTTGTTTTATTAGGCGTAGAGTGTTTTCTAGCCGGACCGCTGACTTATTTGGTAGGTTTTTGAAAGAATATCCTATTCAGGTTAATTATTCGGAGGGCTAATATCGATCAGGTTTTTGGTGTTTTTTTTATCAGTGTATTAGATTGTTTAATTCAGCATTTCCGGTGAGACTGGTCACACTAGGGAACCCCCATGATAGAATGAATAGGTTTCAGTATTCTCCGGAACTGAAGAGATGGTCTGAAAATTTAAAATTGTTTAATCGACTTAGAAAATGGTGCAATTCAAAAGATATAGACTTGAAAAAACAATTTAATTTGCGCATTCGAGAAGAAAAGCAACAATTTTACTTAAGCTTGATAGAAGGCTCGGCTAATAAGACAAAAACTTTTTGGTCACTTGTCAACAATAATAAACCTACAAAAAATATAAAAAATGGGCCTAATAATATTAAAATAAGACATAATGGTCAGATTATTTCCGATACAAAAACCATAGTTGACTTGTTTGGTCATGTTTTCTCTTCGGAAGTTCAAAATCAGGTGAGATCTCAGTATGGTGGTCAGGCTTTCGGTGGCACAACGGGTAGAGTGAATAATCGGTCAATTTTTGTAGAACCGTTCACTCCTTTTGAAATTGGAAACATTATAAATAACTTAAAAAATAAAAAATCATCTGGTATTGATGAAGTTCCCATATCGGTAATAAAGCAATATCCAGAAACAGTAGCCGGTTGCATCTGCCATATAATGAACTTGCCACTTGTCGCCGGTGAGTTCCCAAGTCAGCTAAAGCAAGCCAAGGTAATTATATCTGCAAAAAATGGAGACAAACAAGATATTTTCAATTACAGGTAACTCTCAATACTTAGTGTATTTTCTAAAATAATGGAAAACAGCGATGGCTGTACGATTAGAGAACTTCTTGGAAGATCGGGGAATAATATCGAAGTGCCAGCACGGTTTCAGGCCTGGACTATCAACGGAAACGGCTGTTATTGACATGGTGCAGTACATATGCGACGAACTTGATAGGCGTCAGCGCGTGGTGGCTTTTATGTTTGATCTCTCTAGGGCGTTTGATACGCTAAATCCGCAACTGCTTGGGAAAAAGCTGCAGTGCCTGGGTGTTCGGGGTCCTGTTTGCGACTGGCTGCTCTCGTTTCTGACAAACAGACAAATGGTAGTATCGGTGGATGGAGTTCAATCACGACCTTTTGATGTATAGCTTGGCACTCCGCAGGGAACTGTTTTGGGCCCGTTGTTGTTTGTCTTGTATGTGAATGATCTACCTGAACATATTGGGGAGGGGAGGTTGTTCATGTACGCGGACGATACGACAGTGGTTGTGTTGGGGTGGGATACACACGAGGTTAGCCGGGAGGTTAACTCGTTACTTGAACGGTTCGGTAAGTGGTGTGAGGCCAACCAGCTCCTTATAAATTACCAGAAAACCGTATTTCTTGAATTCAGAGCCCAGCAAAAGCAGGGAATTAACCTTGATTTTCAGGGCACTGTAGTGTCTCAGGCCACAAGCGTGAGAGTATTGGGGTAACTATTGACCAGTATCTTTCAAGGAAAGAACATATTGAGGTTTTGTGCGGTAGGCTTAATCAGACCCATTTCCTAATATTTCGACTAGCAGAGTTCCTGGTGACCAAAGCTCTGATGACTGTCTACTACTCGGAAGTTTATTCCTTGATATCTTACAACATTGTTGCTTGGGGACAGTCGGTTGAGGTGGAAATAGTTTTTATGCTGCAAAAAAGAATAATAAGGGTGATTTTTGGTATGAGAGTAACACAATCTTGTAGGGTGCCTTTCAAGGACGCAAAAATAATGACACTAACATGCGTTTACCTATATAAACTTTTAAATTATATTCATGGTGTCAAAGATGGGCTAACAAGGCAGTCTGAGATGCACTCTTACTCCACTCACCACGGGAATCTGTTTAGAAACAGGCAGTTCTGTAAAATGATGTACAGAAAGTCGCCCTCTTTTGCGGGGGTTGATCTATATAACAGGTTGCCGGAAACTATAAAAGGAATTCAAAATGTGAATGAATTTAAAGCATCGCTAAAATCATACCTAACCAATAATTGCTATTACTCCATTGCGGAGTATTTGTCTGATACCCGTGGGGCACAGAGCTGAGACGAACGAAAATTTTATTGTGCTTGTTTGTTTGAAATGTGTTTTAGTTTATTTTTTTAATTGTTTTCATAGTTTTGTTTTTATTTTAATAATTGACGTGCTCAACCATTTGTAAATGGAATTAAGGCAAAATAAATTATTGACTATATATATATATATATATATATATATATATATATATATATATATATATATATATATATATATATATATATATATATATATATATATATATATTGATATATATTGATATATGGTTTCTATAATGGGAAAGTAAACATACACACAACAACACCCTCTTAAAACCACCCATACATAGCCTGAGACAAATATATTTTGCTTACTTTTGGTGTATGCAATGCTAATGCAGCATATAAGCAACGTGGCAAGCGAAAAACTAAATTTTACAGGCATATCGTAAGACCTAATATAGAATTTGAAAGCTCAGAATTGATTCCCAAAATAATGACAGATATATGTGTTAAAAGAAGGTAAAGGCAAGTCTAAATTATTTAGTAGAAATTATTTAAATAGTTTAAGCTGTTCATGTTTAGTAGAATTACGAAATTTATGGTGTTAATATTTATTAGGATTAAGTTTGTCAAAATTGCATGTAACCTAAATATAAGTCAGCTGTTCAGTTACCACAAATGTCAAAACTGACAATAAAATTGTAATAGGTTAAGGAATGCTGTCAAAAATAGTGTTTATAGTGCATTGAAAGATGTAACAAGGTGTAACAAGGTAACCCAGGAAATGGGGATACAAACAAACAAAAAATTTGTTATGATGAAAATATTTGGAAGAGGGCAGAAAGCGGTTTTTACTTAGTTACGCTGATGACAAAGAAAAAATTAATAAACAAGAGAGATTTTTATCAAATTTTTTGGAAGAAGCTGAAATATTAGGAGAAAGTTAAAAAAACAAGTAATAAAAAGTAAAACAGCGCGGGAAATGAAGTAAAGGTTCGACCAACATCAATAACAGGTTAATAGGTCAGTTTGTGGCAGCCGAAACCACGTCAGGAAGAAACCACCGGTAACAAAACAGTGAGTTTAAACCATTCAAATATTTACGTTTTTTCATGTAGTCCAAGTACTGCCACAGAAAATTATAATTTGAGGCATTAAAATTGTGACAAAAAACGTAAGTGCCACCACATATTTGAAAGCAACCATTTAAAAATTAGAAGGTGCTTGTCCAGCCATCTGTTAACAGCAGACATCAATACGCACCTCATTTCCAAGAGACACCATCGAAGAGTACATAGTATAAGTTAGTTTTAACATCTGGATCTTTGTAGGTAGCATAAGAGCGGTTATATATATATATATATATATATATATATATGGTGCTCAACCATTTGTAAATGGAATTAAGGCAAAATAAATTATTGACTATATATATATATATATATATATATATATATATATATATATATATATATATATATATATATATATATATATATATATATATATATATATATATATATATATATATATATATATATATATATATATATATATATATATATATATATATATATATATATATATATATATATATATATAGAACAAACAATTTCGTTGACCTAAGAACAAAGTTATTTCTTAAAGTCATAAATTTAA
Organism: Tillus elongatus; assembly: GCA_964006375.1. Taxonomy (NCBI): domain Eukaryota; kingdom Metazoa; phylum Arthropoda; class Insecta; order Coleoptera; family Cleridae; genus Tillus; species Tillus elongatus. The sequence continues at coordinate 8,446,951 of OZ023271.1, forward strand.
TTAGATAAATACTGATCAGATTAATTAAAAGGGGGTAATATAAAGATTCAATAGTATTAGGCATTTGTCATTTGTTTCAGTTAAATTTAATAAAGATTCTAGTTTTGTATTAAGTTGAAATCCTTGCTTTATTTTTGATTTATACATATAAATATCTGGGGAAACAAATATTATTAAAAAGGGGTAACATCTTCAAACTGTAAAAAGAATAACGGATTTGCAAACATAAAGTAAAGAGCAATCTTATTGAAATTTTTAGATAGATATATTTGGAATTATAATAAATTGATAGGACTTGAACCCACTAGCTTAAAGAAGCTCCCTGTTTTAAGAGTAAATATATCCATGCTATCAATTTGTTTATGTCACATGCAGCAATAAAAGACATTGGATACACCGGGGTGTAAGTCAAAGACACATATATTTAATATACACATTTTTTTACGATACATTTCAGAGTACTTTACAGATAAGATCTAAACAAAAACTAAAAACAATAATAATAATATATATCCTATAATTAAAACTTTAACTTATATATATTTCAATTTAAATACCCAATAGTGGGACTAAAACAACACTAGCTTAAATTAACTTATCATTATCAATTGTCGCCTAACGTGGGAGCTTTCGAGGTCCACGAGTAAATATATATATATATATATATATATATATATATATATATATATATATATATATATATATATATATATATATATATATATATATATATATATATATATATATATATATATAATAATAATAAGAAAGTCGAGAAAATGCCTAGAGGAAGAAAAATGACCACCTCAAAAGGACAGATAGGAGAGGGGAGACGAAAGAGAACATGAACAGCAGGAAAGTAGGGAAATGGAACAGGAGAGAAGATATGAGCAAGAAGTTGGTGTGAATGTGGAAAAACAAGCAGAAGGAATGGTACAAACAGGAGAAGAAACGTCAATAGAAGAACAGACACGTGACGGAGATAAAGTAGACGACACAAATACGACAAACGAAAAACCTGACAGTAACAATGAAATGTTCATGAAATTAATGCAGAGCATGAATAGTATGAATGCAAATGTTAATAATATAAATGAAAGCAATAAAATTATGAATGAGAAAATGAATGAAAGCATAAATGGCCTAAAACAAGACATAAATGAAAGTAAGAAAGAAATGAAAGGGGATATGTATAGCATGAAACTAGATATGAATGAAATGAGGCAAGATATAAATGAAAATATGAATGACAGGTTCGAAAGACAAGAGGATAATATAAACAAGATAAAAGAAAGTATGACTGAGAAATTTGTTGAACAAGAGCAGAATATGAGGCAAGTGAATGTGAGATTGGATAATATAGAGGAGAAATTAACACAGAAATTAGAGAAAAGTGTGCAAGAGGTGAGAAAGGAGCTGATACTCAAAGTAAATGACGAAGTAGAGGCCAAAGTGCAAGAAAAATGCCAGGGTGTCATGGAAAGAATGAATGTGGCTGAAGACGAGATAGGAGGTATTATACAAATAGGGAATGAGAGGTATCTGAGGATGATTGGAGTGAATACGGAAATAGAGAGGAAAGTAAAGAGCTATCAGAATGAGATAGGTGAGAAACTGACAGAGACAAATGAAAAGGTCGAAAGAGTGGAGCAAGTGGCCAGAGTAAATGTGGATGATTTAAAAAGATTGAAAGAAGAAACGGAACGGAGATTAAATTTAGAAAGTACCAAAATAAGAGAGGGAGTAGAAGAGAATGTGAAACAAAAATTAGAGAGAATGGAGCGACAAATGAGAGCAGGTATGGGCAATGAAAGAATTATGTACCAGACCACGAACGATACTGGACTTAAATTCACCGGACATGTAGACAAACTACACCCCAAAGTATTTATTACGAGCCTCCTGAACAAGCTCAGGAACATATATGATGCGCAGGACATGAAGGAAATTATAAGGCAGAGTTTAAAAGGGGATGCATTAATATGGTTCACCAGTAAGGAAGAAGGAATTGAGGATATGGAAGACTTCCAGGAGAAGTTTATAAGCCATTACTGGGGAGAAGCACAGCAGGCCATAGTCAGAGAAAAGCTGTACTTTGGCAAACACGACCCCAGAGAGTTGTACAGCTATGCGTTACACATTTATGACATGGCACAGCACCTGACGCCAAGAATGAAGGAAGAGGAAATAATAGTATACATTGCCAGGCACTTTAGAACCGAGATATCCGAAATAATAGGGATACAAAATATAAGAACCTTGGACCAACTCATAACTTACCTACAACGGGTCCAGAGAACAATGAGGGACAAAAATAATGAAAGGAATACTGGAAGAGAAGAGTGGCGAAGAAGGAACCAAGAAGGATCAAGAAGGAATGGGCATATAGGGGCACGAAAGGTATGGATGGTATTTCGAGAAAATTACATTACGAAACGAGACCTAACGCTAATAAAGGAAACATTGCGAGTTTGTAAAACATGCCAAATAAATAAACACAAAAATCGACACAATGTGGGAGTACCAAAAACTATAACAGCCAATGAGTGTTTAGAAATAGTGGCCATAGATTTCATTTGTGAGTTGATACCCAGTAAACAACAAAACAAGCATAAAATGGTCATGGTCGATGTATTTTCTAAATACATCAAATTATATCCCACGAAACATACAAACAAACAGGTCGCAATGAAACTGCTAAGGTTATATATACGACAAGTAGGTACACCGAAAATAATTTTGCTGGATAACGCCACATACTTCCAGAATGAGGCGATACAACAGTTCTGTGAAAGTAAAGGCATTCAAATGCAATACACAAGCATAAGACACCCCAGTAGTAACCCAGCAGAGCGCTATATACAGGAGGTAGTCAAGTATTTGAGAATGTTGATAAATGATGACCAGAGAGAATGGGAGAGTCAATTGGTGAATGTTGAAAGAATCCTGAATGAATGTTATAACTTGAACACGGAAGAGACACCTATGTATGTGATGACTGGAAGGAGGCCTGAGAGAAAATGGGTAATAGAAGAGAAATTGACGTATGAGAAAGTGGTTGAGAATGTGAGGAAGAGAATCAGGAGAAAGGCACAGAAATACTTGAGCCGGCAGCGTAAGAAAATAAAAAAAGGGGTGAAGTTCAAAAAAGGAGATATTGTGATTGTGAGAGCACACAGAGTTGGAAATCGAGAGTTGGAGAAATGTGCCAAGCTTCAACCTATATTCGAAGGACCTTATAAAATAGAAAATGAGAAACCAGTGAACAGCTGTCTACTGACAGACCTCCAAACGGGACAGATCAGAGGTGTTTTCAACATTACAGACGTCTACAAGTTTGAACAATAGGAGGAAATTAAAACAAAACTAACGTAAGACCTGGGAGTCTTTAAACTCACCAACATTTTCTTGAAACAACGATAACACTCAAAATTCAAAATTTCAGACCTGGATTAAGTCTATAAACTGAACCAAAACTAGTTCGACCAAATAACACGTCAAAATTCAAAACAAATGTTAAGCATGAAAAAAGAGTATAGGCAAATTCAAAACCGAGGTAGATAAGGTTAGTAATCAGACAAGCGTGGGGAAGGATCGTACAACAAACAAGCATAAGAATTGTACGCCAAACAATAAATGCAATCGGATGCAAAAGAAGTAGTGGGGACAAGGTTAAACCCAAGATAAGAGGACCAGAGCTGTCAACGAACAAGGAAAAAATAACAAAACTATGAAGTAAATAAGGTCAATTAAGTGAAATTTGGATAAAATTATGGAACATTCAGTATGATGAACAACTGAATATGAAGACGTCTGAAACAAGGAGTAATGGGAAAAGTCAAAAATATATATGTACGAACAGTGAAATAAATTTAATAGATGGAGAAGCTAACCAGTGAATATGTACACCCATAGAGGGCATATTGAGATAATAAAGAGAGTAATGTAGATGATTATGTGCACAGTAGTTGCAAGAAAATATAGATATTAAAGCAGAAAAGAAGTGAAATGCGGTAAGAAATTAAAAATAAGCGGAATTATAGGGGATTGAGATGAAAAGTCCAGTAATAGGAGCATATATCGACTGATAAATAGTAGTTTCAGACTAATAATAAAAATTAAAAAGTTGGTTATCAGAATAATCAAGCGAATGATAAAGAAAAGACCTATTATCTAATGAAACGTAAGGTAACTCGAAATGGCAGCTATAATAAATAAAAGGTTTAAATATTGCGGTGATTACGAACATGTAATAAAAATTGTTTGAATGTATGCATACGAACACACGATATTGGAAATTAAAATTACTCGGTAATGAATAAAGGCAAGTACGAAGCCCTAAATTATAAAAGCAAAGAGGGGCGAAAAATAAATATATGTATAACTATGAATCCAAAATTATGAAAATGACCAAAGAATTGTCAAAATTTTTTTGAAACTAATTTGTTTGTAACGTAAAGCGAGAATAAAAATCTTATCTAGCTTCATAAGGCAAGCCTCTATAGCAGTCAAAATTTGTTATTGGGGAATTTGATATGGTTTCTATAATGGGAAAGTAAACATACACACAACAACACCCTCTTAAAACCACCCATACATAGCCTGAGACAAATATATTTTGCTTACTTTTGGTGTATGCAATGCTAATGCAGCATATAAGCAACGTGGCAAGGGAAAAACTAAATTTTACAGGCATATCGTAAGACCTAATATAGAATTTGAAAGCTCAGAATTGATTCCCAAAATAATGACAGATATATGTGTTAAAAGAAGGTAAAGGCAAGTCTAAATTATTTAGTAGAAATTGTTTAAATAGTTTAAGCTGTTCATGTTTAGTAGAATTACGAAATTTATGGTGTTAATATTTATTAGGATTAAGTTTGTCAAAATTTCATGTAACCTAAATATAAGTCAGCTGTTCAGTTACCACAAATGTCAAAACTGACAATAAAATTGTAATAGGTTAAGGAATGCTGTCAAAAATAGTGTTTATAGTGCATTGAAAGATGTAACAAGGTGTAACAAGGTAACCCAGGAAATAGGGATACAAACAAACAAAAAATTTGTTATGATGAAAATATTTGGAAGAGGGCAGAAAGCGGTTTTTACTTAGTTACGCTGATGACAAAGAAAAAATTAATAAACAAGAGAGATTTTTATCAAATTTTTTGGAAGAAGCTGAAATATTAGGAGAAATTTAAAAAACAAGTAATAAAAAGTAAAACAGCGCGGGAAATGAAGTAAAGGTTCGACCAACATCAATAACAGGTTAATAGATCAGTTTGTGGCAGCCAAAACCACGTCAGGAAGAAACCACCGGTAACAAAACAGTGAGTTTAAACCATTCAAATATTTACGTTTTTTCATGTAGTCCAAGTAGTGCCACAGAAAATTATAATTTGAGGCATTAAAATTGTGACAAAAAACGTAAGTGCCACCACATATTTGAAAGCAACCATTTAAAAATTAGAAGGTGCTTGTCCAGCCATCTGTTAACAGCAGACATCAATACGCACCTCATTTCCAAGAGACACCATCGAAGAGTACATAGTATAAGTTAGTTTTAACATCTGGATCTTTGTAGGTAGCATAAGAGCGGTTATATATATATATATATATATATATATATATATATATATATATATATATATATATATATATATATATATATATATATATATATATATATATATATATATATATATATATATATATATATATAGAACAAACAATTTCGTTGACCTAAGAACAAAGTTATTTCTTAAAGTCATAAATTTAATTAGATAAATACTGATCAGATTAATTAAAAGGGGGTAATACAAAGATTCAATAGTATTAGGCATTTGTCATTTGTTTCAGTTAAATTTAATAAAGATTCTAGTTTTGTATTAAGTTGAAATCCTTGGTTTATTTTTGATTTATACATATAAATATCTGGGGAAACAAATATTATTAAAAAGGGGTAACATCTTCAAACTGTAAAAAGAACAACAGATTTGCAAACATAAAGTAAAGAGCAATCTTATTGAAATTTTTAGATAGATATATTTGGAATTATAATAAATTGATAGGACTTGAACCCACTAGCTTAAAGAAGCTCCCTGTTTTAAGAGTAAATATATCCATGCTATCAATTTGTTTATGTCGCATGCAGCAATAAAAGACATTGGATACATCAGTCAAAGGCACATATATTTAATATACACATTTTTTTACGATACATTTCAGAGAGTACTTTACAGATAAGATCTAATCAAAAACTAAAAACAATAATAATATATATCCTATAATTAAAACTTTAACTTATATATATATTTCAATTTAAATACCCAATAGTGGGACTAAAACAACACTAGCTTAAATTAACTTATCTTTATCAATATATATATATATATATATATATATATATATATATATATATATATATATATATATATATATATATATATATATATATATATATATATATATATATATATATATATATATATATATATATATATGTATGTCTGTATGTATCACATCGATAACTCAAAAAATAATGGCCCGATTCTGATCAAATTTGGTACATACCTTCCTTTCGCAAGTGGCATGGATAAGTTCGTTAGTCAGGACAATCGGCGCAGCTTTTCCCAGAAAATGTTGTGTTTTCTTTCAAAATAAAATTTCTATTTCTAAAAATAACAAAGTAAGAGCAACTAAATTTGGAGTGCTGGTTTCTGTCATAAAGAATATTCTATGTACCAAAATTTAGATCTCTACGTTAATTAAATCTGAATGAAGAAAGTTAAAACGTCAAAATTGAGAATTATGGTAGGAGTACGAATATGAGTGAAAAATATAACAATAAATGACTAAGAAGCTCCTACATATGTGTCTAAGTTTATTTAGTTGAAATATGAGCTAAAAATCCATTGTAAATCAATATTGTTTTATGTAAATAGTAAAGTTAGACGCTTAACATGTATTACGAGAGATATACCTGCTAGCTGTTTGTACATATATGTACTATGTGAAAACTGGAACCTGTGATGAGCACTAATAAGTACACTTGGTAAGACCCAAATCACCACAACACATATTTCAGAGACCTTACGATCGTTTCGTTGACAATGTCAACATCTTCAGAGGAAGAAAATTCTAACATAAAAAACTAGAACCCGTATATTTATATCGCGTCAAGGTCAACGAACTAGTCCGAAGTAAAGTTGTCGTCCAAGAACGATCGTTTGTTTATTGCGCAGTGAAACAGGTCGGAGACCTGCTTTAATCTTTTGGTTGACAAATTTATGACCCTTATCTAATATACATTTAAAAGGACCAGAGTTATTTAAAGAATCAGCATGTTTCCTTTCGAACTAGAAATTTACTATGTGGATATTGGTTCATGCCGATAAAGACATCTGGTGAGATAAACAACATCAACTCAACTCATCTCTTTTAAAAATAGAAAACTAAAAACCTAGATGTCTATCTCATCGTGTTAACTCTAACAAAGGATAAATAGTTCAACTAAAATACTACATAAAAACTATATTTATAATGATTTTAATTCTACGTGAAAATATTTATATTGACTACATAGATACAAAAAACCGAACAGGTATTTAAATCAAGACAAACATAGAGATTAGTATATGTATAAACCAGTCGAGTTATTGACAATAATTTGTTATTCTACCAGACAAATTAGGAGTATTTAAGCGGTCAAATGCAAAGAGAAAATAAAGGGTTTGAAATTACAGGTGCCGCACGGTTTAATGAAGTTTTGTTCTTAAGAGTCCTTAATATAAAAATACTTTCTAATGAATCAAGCATAGTTTGATGTCTGACATTTTTGACAAGTTTCAAATTTTCTTTGTCAATGTGGTGGTTATTATCCCATATATGTTGTGCCACACATGATTTGTCCACCGTACCATATCGTAACTGTGCGAGATGTTTACGAAATCTGGTGGCTATGTTTCTCCTAGTTTGGCCCACGTATTTAAGATCACAATCTTTGCAACTAATATCATAAATTCCGGACATTTCAGTGACTTTGTCTTTCGTATTATCCAAAAAAATTTTTAAATTACTTTTCGTCGAAAACGTCAAATGTAAATCAATTTCTTAAAAATACTTTCCAAACCCTTTGTGATTCGTGGTTCATAAGGTAAACACACAAATTTTTTCTCGATTTTACCATTCTTAAATGTCGTACATTGAGATATCACCTTCTTTGTTCTGTGTTTGTTAACTCATTTGTCTATTAAACCATCCGAGTAACCGTTATATCTTGCCACATTTTTTATGTATTTTAATTCTGTAATAAATCTATTTTTACTCAACGGAAATTTGATCAATCTATTTACTAAGAAATTTAAACTAGCTGTTTTATTCAACCGTATGATGTGCGTCATTAGGAATATAACTAATAGTAGCCGTTTCCTTCCTATAGACATCGAATTCAAGCGAGCCATTATTTTTATTTTTAATAACTAGTACATCTAGGAACGAAAGTTTATTGTTGATTTCTATTTCGTGGGTAAATTTTATTTAATCAAATTGACTATTTAGTTTTTTAGTAAATTCTTCTACCTTACATGTATTTGTGTCAAACACTGCAAAAATATCATCGACATAACGAAACCAAACTCTAGGGAAATACCCATTTTTATTTTTTAAATCCGTCTCAAATCTACTCATAAACAAATCTGCAATAAAAGGCGATAATGGATTGCCCATAGCTGAAGGCACAGCCACACTGACAAAGAAAATTTGAAACTTGTCAAAAATGTCAGATATCAAACTATGCTTGATTCATTAGAAAGTATTTTTATATTAAGGTCTATTAAGAACAAAACTTCATTAAATCGTGCGCCATCTGTAATTTCAAGCCCTTTATTGTCTCTTTGCATTTGACCGCTTAAATACTCCTAATTTGTCTGGTAGAATAATAAATTATTGTCAATAACTCGACCGGTTTATACATATACTAATCTCTATGTTTGTCCTGATTTAAAGACCTGTTCGGTTTTTTGTATCTATGTAGTCAATATAAATAATTTCACGTAGAATTAAAATCAATATAAATATAGTTTTTATGTAGTATTTTAGTTGAACTATTTATTCTTTGTTAGAGTTAACACGTGAGGCAGACATCTGAGTTTTAGTTTTAGTGAATTTTTATTAAAAAAATTCACTATTAGAGAGGTATCGATGGTGAGACTTTGCAAAAATTCTTTCAAATGAGCGCGAATTAGGACCCCTAGAACCCATATCCGGGGTCAGTTTGAATTTTTATATGCTTATATATATATATATATATATATATATATATATATATATATATATATATATATATATATATATATATATATATATATATATATATATATATATATATATATATATATATATATATGTATCCGTCTGATAACTCAAAAAATAATTAACCGATTTAGATGAAACTCGGCAAGTGCCTTTCTTTTATTAATGGCTTGGATGAGTTCGTTGGCCAGGAAAATCGAACGGGGTTTTCCGGGAAAATTTTGAGTTTTCTTTCAAAAAAAATTTTTTTTTCCGAAAATTTCTTGGTCTACATATTGCTTTGGGAAATACCTAACTATGTGCCAAAATTCAGCTTTCTAGGGTTACAGAAAATTGAGCTATTCAAATTTGAAACATGTTTAATTCATAAGTATGTGGTTGCTGTTGGTTAGTCAATGCTTTTCTTATTGACTCATGAGATTCATTCATCAACCTTCCATTGACTTCTGCTTCTGCCGCTGTTACAGTCATTTTATTTAGATCTAGAGTTGTAAAGTTTTCTGTATCATTTGGGATATAATTTGTTGGGCTTTTGTTACTGACCAACAAAAGATATGATAAAATTGGACAAAGAAAGGGAATATGATATATTAACAAGGCTATTTTTGGCTCAACAGCATTTATTAGTTTTCGTAATTGTTTTTTTATCGGGTTTTGTTACTTTGACTAGACATATTTTTATTATGATTGGTACTACTAAAAGTAATTAAAGTTTGTCTCATTCAATATTAAATTTATTTTAGTGTTAAAATAGAAGACGATGTGATATGGTCCAAAATCTGATTGATATTTTGTTGGTATGTACAACAATAATAACAGAGTTATGCGCTATCTTTTTTGATACGTATTTCGACAACGAAGTTGTCTTCATCAGTAGCTGTAATTAACCGATTTCGATGAAACTTGGCAACTGCCTGTCTTTTATTAATGGCTTGGATGAGTTCGTTATCCAGAAAAATCAGACGGGGTTTTCCGGAAAAATTTTGAGTTTTCTTTCGAAAAATTTTTTTTTCTCCGAAAGTAACAAAGCTGTTTCAATGAAATTTACTATATATGTTGCCTCAACCTTACTACGTACCAAAATTCAACTTTCTAAGTTTAGACAAAATTGAGTTACTCAAATTTTAAATTTTCTTTCGAAAAAAATTTTTTTCTCCGAAAATTACAAAGTTATTTTAATGAAATTTTGTGGATATCTTGCCTTAGGAAAAACCTTACTACGTATTGAAATTAAACTCTCTAAGTTTATAGAAAATTGAGTTATTTAAATTTGAAGCATTTAATAAAAATTCACTACCATAACGCACTTGCTGCGTCCCGAGTTTTTCTATTTTTAAAAGAGATGAGTTGAGTGGATGTTGTTTATCTCACCAGATGTCTTTATCGGCATGAACCAATATCCACATAGTAAATTTCTAGTTCGAAAGGAAACGTGCAGATTCTTTAAATAACTCTGGTCCTATTAAACCTATATATAAATTTGTCGACCAAAAGATTAAAGCAGGTCTCCGACCTGTTTCACTGCGCAATAAACAAACGATCGTTCTTGGACGACAACTTTACTTCGGACTAGTTCGTTTACTTTGACGCGATATAAATATACGGGATCTGGTTTTTTATGTTAGAATTTTCTTCCCCTGAAGATGTTGACATAGTCAACGAAACGATCGTAAGGTCTCTGAAATATGTGTCGTGGTGATTTGGGTGTTCTCCAAGTGTACTTACATATATGTACATATCACACGGATAACTCAAAAAATAATGGACTGATTTTGATTACATTTGGTGAATACCTTCCTAGTAGGTATAGATGACGGGTTCTGGAGCCGCCACCATTAATTTAATTATATTGGTTGAGATGGTATAATGTTTCATCACCTAACCTGTATTCATGGGAAGCTTAATGAACTTTGGTGAAAACTAATGAGTGTTGTATCGGAGCTTCATTGATTGGCTTTCACACACCCCAACCTTTAGAGCCATCAAATGAGAGTGAGGTTGATAAGCGAGAATAATGGTATTGGTCGAGGACTCCATGTTAATTAATAAACTAATAAGTGGTTATCATTACATTGGTTGAAGACTCCATTATTTAAACTTACGTCACCACAACCTTTAGAGGCGACAAATGAAAGTGAGGTTGATAAGCGAGCATAATGGTATTGGTCGAGGACCACATGATTTAAAGCAATCGTTGGTTACAGGTTCAATTCCCGATGTTTGCAACTTTCTTAGTTTTAAAGCTAACCCCCCACGTGTTTAGTGTCATCTTACTCGTCTAAGTAAGCAGAATTCAAAAATTGCGACTAACGCTTGTGCGAAAATAAGATTAAAAAAACTTAAAACCCTTATCGCGGAAGATCCGTGAGATATACGATAGAACCAACACATGCACGGTGTTAAGGAGGCCAAACCAAAGTTGAATATACAATAAAATGACCACTTCCGGTCTAAACTTTATATCCCTATATCTTTTGAGCGGAAAGTGATAGAAAGGAACCGGCTTCAAAAATATATCGTTTCGTAATAAGGTCTACAGAAAAATGAGATAAAAAACTTCAAACCCTTATCGCGGAAGATCCGTGAGATGTACGATAGAACCAACATATGCACGGTGTTAAGGAGGCCAAACCAAAGTGGAATATACAATAAAATGACCACTTCCGGTCTAAACTTTAAATCGTTATATCTTTTGAATGGAAAGTAATAGAAATGAACTGACTTTAAACAATATCGTTTCATAACAAGGTCTACAAGAAAATTATATAAAAACTTCAAACCCTTATCGCGGAAGATCGGTGAGATGTACGATAGAACCAACACATGCACGGTGCTAAGGAGGCCAAACAAAAGTGGAATATACAATAAAATGGTCACTTCCAGTGTAAACTTTAAATGAACTGACTTTAAAAATATATCGTTTCGTAACAAGGTCTACAAGAAAATGAAATAAAATACTTCAAACCCCTATCGCGGAAGATCCGTGAGATGTGCGAGAGAACCAACATATGCATGGTGTTAAGGAGGCCAAACCAAATTGGAATATACAATAAAATGGTCACTTCCGGTCTAAACTTTAAATCGTTATATCTTTTGAACGGAAAGTGATAGAAAGGAACCGACTTCAAAAATATATCGTTTCGTAACAAGGTCTACAGGAAAATGAGATAAAAAACTTAAAACCCTTATCGCAGAAGATCTGTGAGATGAACGAGAGAACCAACACATCGACGGTGTTCAGCAACTCTATAAGCATACCCAATAAAAATGTTACTTCCGGTAGTCACTTCCGGTATAGCTATTCTTAGAGCTACATACATGTGTGGCACCTCAAAATAATCGTCTTGTTGAACAGAAGAAAGAAATAGTAGACCAGTATTCAATAGCGTATTTAAATGTTGACTACATCAAGTGATGCGTGCTACAGACAAATTTTAGTACACCCTCTTAGACTTATTGAAGTTGACGACACACTGTCAAGTGTACCTAACAAACTAAATATGTCTTGAAGAACAGTCTTCAATTGCCCTAAACCAACACGTCTCTATCATTTCAGAGTAATCTTAGACATGTGACCAGTTAAACTAAGTATCTTGAAGTGTAGCTTTTATGTATATGAGATATAAAATAATAAAACCAAAGATTTTATTGCCGATTACAACAAGCTAGAGTCACATCTAGGGGGCCAGAATACTGTAGCGAAAGCAACATCTCAACTAACACCTACAACTGCTACATACTTGGTAAAAATGGGTGCCACTAGCATTTCAGAGTAATCTTAATCATGCAACACTCTAACTAACTGTCTTGAGATGTGGCTTTATGTATCATTGGGTGGAAAAACAAGAAAACTAAAGAGTTGATTGCCTATTACAACAGTCAGCTAAAGGAACATTGGGGGGTATCAGAATAGGAATCCACTTAGAGTCATCTCCAGGGGCTCGGAATACCGATGCCCTAGAAGTGATGGAAGCAACATTTCAATTAACACCAACAACCGCTACATACTTGTTGGACTTTGGTATGTTTGGTATTAAATTCGGTTTGGTTGAGCCGACCGAACCCGTCCACCACCTTGTCATGGAGCTAACCCGGTATTAGCCTGGAAAGCTTAGAGGACTAACCTGGGCACCTACACCACCGTTTCTTGTGACGTCACTCGCTTCCACTATCGTTTTTATTTATGACTTCAGCGTAGACTGACCTGGATTGTTGATCAACTAACCTGGCCGCATATATTTTTAAAATTGTTTAAAGACCATGTCCTTTGTCTCATGGTCGTCGTAGATGTGTTTTAAATTGTTTTCGTCTTGTTTGACTAAAAAACATTCAGCTTATGTTCCGTTAAAGAGTGACTGTTATACATCTGCTAGACATCTGTTAGACATCTGTCTGCCCTGTTGGACAGCTTTCCTGCTAGACAGCTGTCTGACAGCTGTGGCAGACAGCTGTGTTAGACAGCTGTGTTAGACAGCTGTGTTAGACAGCAAACATATGTACCACCTATCAAGTCGTTTACAGTCTGAACTCCACCCATTTTTACCAAGTATGTAGCAGTTCTAGGTGTTACTTCAGATGTTGCTTTCGACACTTCTAGGGCATCGGTATTCCGATCCCCTGGAGATGACTCTAAGTGAGCTCCTTCGGTTGAAATATTTAGGGTATCGGTATTCCGTTCGTCCAAATGTTCCGTCAGCTTGTTGTTGTAATGGGCAATTAAATCTTTGGTTTTCGTATTTTTCATATATCACACTTTTTAATTTATTCCACACTACCGAAAATTAAATTAAATACATACATACATAAAGGCTACACCTCAAAAACAGTTGGTTGGTTGGTTGGTTGGTTAGTTGTGTTGCCCTGGTTGGTTCGTACATTGGCTGTTATATTCGTATACTTAAAACTAAGTAAACTCAATAAGGTTCTGAATACGCTTCTCTTCAGATACATCTGTTATGTACGTTGTTTCTATTTGTCTTAAGGTATTTGACTTCTGTTTTTCTTCTTTTAAAGAGATTTACAGAATTTGCATCAAATGGTGTGTTTAGGATCACTTCTGTATCGGAATGTTTATTCTTAATGTTCTTATCATTTTACTTCGGTTCCTTGAAGATTGGTTCTATATTTCTGATTAAATTCGCTTACGCAGAAATAAAAATTGTTGAATTTTTCATAAAAAATGATTGGTTATGTAGCAAACCGAATTTAATACCAAACATACCAAAGTCCAACAAGTATGTAGCGGTTATTGGTGTTAATTGAAATGTTGCTTCCGCCACTTCTAGGGCATCGGTATTCCGAGCCCCTGGAGATGACTCTAAGTGGATTCCTATTCTGATACCCTCCAATGTTCCTTTAGCTGACTGTTGTAATAGGCAATCAACTCTTTAGTTTTCTTGTTTTTCCACCCAATGATACATAAAGCCACATCTCAAGACAGTTAGTTAGAGTGTTGCATGATTAAGATTACTCTGAAATGCTAGTGGCACCAATTTTTACCAAGTATGTAGCAGTTGTAGGTGTTAGTTGAGATGTTGCTTCCGCTACAATATTCTGGCCCCCTAGATGTGACTCTAGCTTGTTGTAATCGGCAATAAAATCTTTGGTTTTATTATTTTATATCTCATATACATAAAAGCTACACTTCAAGATACTTAGTTTAACTGGTCACATGTCTAAGATTACTCTGAAATGATAGAGACGTGTTGGTTTAGGACAATTGAAGACTGTTCTTCAAGACATATTTACTTTAGTTTGTTAGGTACACTTGACAGCTGTCTGTGCCGTCAACTTCAATAAGTCTAAGAGGGTGTACTAAAACTTGTCTGTAGCACGCATCACTTGATGTAGTCAACATTTAAATACGCTATTGAATACTGGTCTTTATGGTATGGTTGAAATTTTTTCTGAAAGTAACTTCATTAAGTCTAAGAGAGAGTGTTGTTTTTAGGTGTTAACACAACTTGTTCTGATTTACTTAAAAACTATATTTCTTTCTTCTGTTCAACAAGACGATTATTTTGAGGTGTCACACATGTATGTAGCTCTAAGAATAGCTATAAGTGTCTACCGGAAGTAACATTTTTATTGGGTATGCTTATAGAGTTTGACTTGCTGAACACCGTGCATGTGTCGGTTCTCTCGTACATCTCACAGAGCTTCTGCGATAAGGGTTTTACGTTTTTTATCTCATTTTCCTGTACACCTTGTTACGAAACGATATATTTTTGAAGTCGGTTCCTTTCTATCACTTTCCGTTCAAAAGATATAATGATTTAAAGTTTAGACCGGAAGTGGCCATTTTATTTTATATTCCAATTTGGTTTGACCTCCTTAACACCATGCATATGTTGGTTATCTCGTACATCTCACGAATCTTCCGCGATAAGGGTTTGAAGTATTTTATTTCATTTTCTTGTAGACCTTGTTACGAAACGATATATTTTTAAAGTCAGTTTATTTCTATCACTTTCTATTCAAAAGATATAACGATTTAAAGTTTACACCGGAAGTGACCATTTTATTGTATATTACACTTCTGTTTGGCCTCCTTAGCACCGTGCATGTGTTGGTTCTATCGTACATCTCACCGATCTTCCGCGATAAGGGTTTGAAGTTTTTTATCTAATTTTCTTGTAGACCTTGTTATGAAACGATATTTTTTAAAGTCAGTTCATTTCTATCACTTTCCATTCAAAAGATATAACGATTTTAAGTTTAGACCGGAAGTGGTCATTTTATTGTATATTCCACTTTGGTTTGGCCTTCTTAATACCGTGCATATGTTGGTTCTATCGTACATGTCACGGATCTTCCGCGATAAGGGTTCGAAGTTTTTTATCTCATTTTTCTGTAGACCTTGTTACGAAACGATATGTTTTTGAAGCCGGTTCCTTTCTATCACTTTCAGTTCACAAAAATATAAGGATTTAAAGTTTAGACCGGAAGTGGTCATTTTATTGTATATTCCACTTTGGTTTGGCCTCCTTAACACCGTGCATGTGTTGGTTCTATCGTACATCTCACGGATCTTCCGCGTTTTTTATCTTATTTTCGCACAAGCGTTAGTTGCCATTTTTGAATTCTGCTTACTTAGACGAGTAACATGACACTAAACACGTGGGGGGTTAGCTTTAAAACTGAGAAAGTTGCAAACGTCGGGAATTGAACCTGTAACCAACCATTGCTTTAAATCATGTAGTCCTCGACCAATACCATTATTCTCGCTTATCAACCTCACTTTCATTTGTCGCCTCTAAAGGTTGTGGTGACGTAAGTTTAAATAATGGAGTCTTCAACCAATGTAATGATAACCACTTATTAGTTTATTAATTAACATGGAGTCCTCGACCAATACCATTATTCTCGCTTATCAACCTCACTCTCATTTGATGGCTCTAAAGGTTGGGGTGCGTGAAAGCCAATCAATGAAGCTCCGATACAACACTCATTAGTTTTCACCAAAGTTCATTAAGCTTCCCATGAATACATGTTAGGTGATGAAACTTTATACCATCTCAACCAATATAATTAAATTAATAAAGCTCCGATACATCCCTCATTTGTTTTCCCTAAAGATCATTAAACTTCCTAAGATTAAAGGTTGGGTGATGAAACTTCATACCATCTCAACCAATGTGATTATAACCACTTATTATTTTATTAATTAATCTCCAGAAGCTCCGATAGCTTTGCTTAAAAGCTTTCGTTAGCTTTTGTGTCTAGTTCGGGGACGGCTGGGTCAGTTCAGTGGCTCCGCCACCCCGCCACCTGGGTGGCGGGTGGCGGCTCCAGATCCTGTCATCCATACCTACTCTTCCTTCTGCAAATAGCTTGGATACATTCGTTAGCCAGGAAAATCGGCCCCGGTTTTCCCGGAAAATGTGTTTACTTTCGAAAAAAAATTATATCTCCGGATTTAACAAAGTAAGGGCTACCAAATTTGGTACGCGGGTTTATATCCTTATAGGTAAGTTAACTAATTTAGCTACGTAGGTCAAAAGACAAAAAAGTGATAGGTATTTAAAGAAAAATAAATTGGGGTTTTCCTCAAAACGTCAAAGTTGCGATTTAAAACGTCAAAATTAGCAACATTTAGGCAAAGAACTTGAACCTAATACGGGCCACGGAAATAAAATGTCTCAAGAAGAATGTTTTACAAACCCTGAAGTCTTAGTTTCAACCGTCATTGTCCTTCATTTTACTAAAATCTTTCCAGAAAATTGATTTTAAAACAGACTATTTCTCTGATGCTTCGCAGTAGCCTGAGCTATAGAGTTTATTGTTTAATGGTATATAATTTTTGTCGAATTTTCGTGAAAAATCAATAAAGCTCAATATATCCGTTATTATACAAGATTTGAAAAAAATTGTATATATTAATTATAGGGTGTCTTGAGCTACATCTTAAAAAATTATTTTTACACTCACAAGTCGTTGGTGGTACAAATTTTCTTTTTGTTGACCAAATACGCCTTATGTTATTGCATTTTTGCATTTTGCATCGAAATATAATGCATGTTTGTAAGTAAAGAATATCTGGACGCAGCAAGTGCGTTATGGTAGCGAATTTTAATCAAATGCTTCATATTTGAATTATCCTATAAGGGTGACCAAGAAACGAGTTTTTTCGGGAACACTTTAAGTTTACTTTCGGAAATTTTTGTACATTTTCAAACAATAAAGTTATTTTGATGCAACATGGCACATTGGTTTTACTATATGGGCTATACTGGTAACCAAATTTGATGCCTGCTTTCTTAAAAAAAACACAAATTTGCTATTAAAAACATTTTTATGAAAATTCACTACCATAACGCACTTGCTACGTCAAGACTTTTTATTTTTGTTAATCTCATTTCACTTTAAAGTTATCTAATCAGATTGTTATTCCGAAGATTTTTTAGCGACTTTTTGTCTAGGAAATAATCTGATAAAAAGGAGATGAAAGTTTTAAGACTTAATTCAATGTGAATAGCATATCTGGTTCTTTGTTCTTGCCCTAACTTAGTGAAACTGTTCCATATTTAATACAATCGTAGACTTTTCCCGTGACTTCACAAGTGCCTGTTTTAGTTAATGTTCTTAAAAAACTAATGAGGAGATGCTGACTTTTAAATTTAGAAAAAAATTCTTGAAAACAGCGCGAACTAGGCAGTTTCAATTTTATATATATATATATATATATATATATATATATATATATATATATATATATATATATATATATATATATATAGGTGAACCATTCACCAAAATTTACGTCTGTAGGTTTAAAGACCAAAAATCTAGAGGCATTTAAAGAAAGAAATTGGGGTTTTACACAAAAATTGTGCTATATATGTCAAATAAATGCACGTGTCATTGTATGACGATATTGTTTAAACATATTTATGGGAATGCACATAAATACGTTTATGCACACATGCATGCATGCTGGGGGGCTGTGCATTATGTGGGTTCTTGGATATGAAAAAAAAGCTCGTTTTAAGTTTAGAGCCATATAGACTCTTGTGGGTAAATACCTAAATGATAAATAGAAAAAACAAATAGTCGCAGAGCAACTTTTTCAAAATATCTTATTATAGCCTCCGATACCATAATTATTTAACTACCTGGTATTTTTATAACTGTATTGAACTTTGTATTGAGAGACTCATTAAGTAATATATTTTTTGTTTATTTTATAAGCAACACTAATTGACATGAGCCACTTCAAATGGAAAACTGTTTAATATTTATTGGAACATGTGTTTGGAATCAGAGTGGATATCTGAGTAAAACAGATTCAGTTTTCTTTGGAAACAAAAATGTCTTGTATTTTATCTCATTTTTTCCGAAAAGACTCTAAGAATTACATTACTATTAAACATTGAATGTGTCACCCGATCCAGTCTAGTGTGAGGACTGAGGAGATCCATTTAAGATTTAAGCGCACACATCACAGAATCCTGGTCTAAAAGAGCTCTACAGGCGCTAGCTACAACCCTCCACACCCCACAGGGTCTCACACTTGACATGATGCAAGTTTTGCTTCCTCTGAGATGCAACTCAATTTTAATTTCAATTTCTACACAACTCGGTCCTCAGAAATTCTACTACACCAGACGATGAACTTCAATGAAATCTGATATTTTTGAATTAATAAAAAAATTAACACATAAAAGTTACAATGGATTTATAGTATGTAACAATTATTTAACTCGTTTTTCTCGAGAACCGTACATCCCATCAAACTTAACCAAAAACAAATTTTTTTCTTAGAAAACTATCAAATATTTTCATGAGATTCACATCCAAAAAAGTTGAGGTAATATCTGCCTTCAACCAACGCTTCACTCAGGATATTTGAAGTTTCAATAATAAAATCTAATTCAGCACTAACAGTTTATAAAAGATATCAAATTTTATCATTTTAGTCTTGTTTCGCTTTGGATATATTATGAAAAAACATCTTCAGGATTATCCATTTTGAGGTCTACAGCTTCCTTAGGATCGATTTTACGTGACATAGTTATAGAACATTATTCATATTTTTATTGTTACTTTCACCCTCTGAAATTTTTTACACACACAGATATATATATATATATATATATATATATATATATATATATATATATATATATATATATATATATATATATATACATATATATATATATATATATATATATATATATATATATATATATATATATATATATATATATATATATATATATATATATATATATATATATATATTTATTTATTTATTTCGGCGGCTTCTCGTCGGGCGTGTTGGGCATGGGGGCGCCATGTTAAGTGTTTGTCGAGGAAAACTCCGAGGTATTTGACGGAATCTTGCCAGGGAATTAGACGGTTGTCTAATGAAACGTGTTCGTGAGGTGCATGTCTCCTCTTGGAAAATAGGATTGCTGAACATTTATCGGGGTTTATGGCTAGACAAGATTACCTATACCAGCCTTGCAGCTCGTCTACGGCGGTCTGAAGTCGTTCGGTTATTATCCTCGGCTGAGTGGAGCTGCTGAGGATGGTAGTGTCGTCTATGTACAGTGCGTATGTCACGTTTAGGGGCGCTGTCGGAATGTCTACGACACATACATTGTACAACAGAGGGGAGATAGCAGAACCCTGCGGGAGACCAGCCGTGGCTGAGTACGTTCTAGATCTGGATCCCAGATGTTTGACCTGGAACTTCCTCTGTTGCAGGTATGACCTGGTTAGCAGAATCAGAGAAAGATGATAAATAAATGATATAAGTTTATTTAGGAGGCCCGCATGCCAAACTCTATGAGCAATGCCAAGAAATATTGCACCAGTTTACTTGTTTTTATTAAATCCTTCGGTGATATTTTCCACCACACGGAAGACTTGGTCTGTGGTGGAGTGCTGATGTCTGAAACCGAATTGCTCGTCTGGGAGGATATGATTTTCAGAGGTGAATGAAGCTAGACTTTTCTGGATCAGTTTTTCGGCGATTTTGCAGATGACTGGTAGTAGGCTAATGGGCCTGTCGTTCTGAGGGAACAACGGATCTTTGCTGGGTTTCGGAATGTTGATAATATCGGCAAGTTTCCACATCGAAAGAAAATGTTGAAATCGCACCATGGCATTCATAATCGTAACTTAGAATACCACGACTTTGCGGGGGAGGTTTTTCAGGGCTACGTTGGAGATTCCATCGTATCCCGGAGCTTTCCTATTTTTTTATGATTTGACTATTTGGTAAACCTCTTCGAAAGTTGTGGACTCGATAGTTGTGTCTGGGGTGGCGCGAAGCGCACTTCTGACGTGGCGGTTCTTGCTACATACGACGGATCAACGTTGTCATAAATCGGGCTGAATTGCAACTCCAGATCTGTGAATGCACTTGCTCTTTCCGCATCCGTGTATACGACACCGTTGCGGCCGTGAAGTGGGGATATCGGAAGTTTCCGGGAGCGATGGGTTTTTGCCATTCACCAGATGGACTTGTCTTGGGCAGACAGGGTTTGCAGGCGTTCCTCCCAACGGTTATTACTTTGTTATTTTCGATATATATATATATATATATATATATATATATATATATATATATATATATATATATATATATATATATATATATATATATAAATTGAAACTTACCCCGGATATGTAGTCTAGGGGCCTAATTAGCGCTTATTTGAAAAACAATTTTCAAAATTCATATCGCCCCATTACCGAATTTTTTTAAACAAAATTCACTGAAATGACGACAACATTATCATCAAAAGAAAATGTATCAAAAAAATAGGAGTCCATATTCTTTAGGAGTAACGTTGGATTAGGATTAAGGTACAGCTGACTTTATGTTTAAAAAAAAAGAACAACAGTTCTTCAAGTGCTTGATGAAGTTGTTGAAACTCTCAAATTATCTGATAAAGAAGTATTTCGTGATATAGGTACATCTTGCACTCAGATTTTTGCAGTTTTGCCTGCCAGTGTGGAATCTGCAGAAATGTTTTTTCCACGTTAAGAACGTTTAAAATTTTGCTCAGCTTAACAATGGGACAACAGAGGTTAGATGCATGAGGATCAAAGCATTCCTACAAGTTACGAAAAGATTTTGGAGGGATTTGTGAAACGAAAAAAAATACAGAACCTTGGCATTACTCTGATTTCGAGTTTGATTTTTTCATTGTTTGTAGTAAATTTTCGTAGAAAAAATTCACACGAGAACTTAAAAAATAATGCTTCGATTCCTATGACATTTGGCAGGTACCTTCCTTTTGTAACTGGCTTGGATAAGTTCGTTATCGAGAAAACTTGGATCAGGTTTCCCGAGAAAATTTTGGTTTTTCTTTCCGAAAATTTTTATTCCGAAAATAACAGACCTATGGTAACCAATCAGGGTTACGTTGGAGATTCCATCGTATCCCGGAGCTTTCCTATGTTTTTAATGATTTGACTATTTGGAATGTAGGTTTATGTTATAAACATTATATTATATACAAAACTTAGATCTATATATTACAAGAAAAAAAGTTATAAGCATTTCATACAAAAATATTTGGTGCAGATTTTTTCTATGGAATTTCACTACCATAACACACTTGTTGCGTCTACACTTTTTATTTCCTAATGTGGGAAACACTTACTTTTTTTTTTATTAATATTTTCGCAATTTTTTTGTTCAATTGTTGTAATTCAATATAGAGCGCTTGGGGTCCTTCTACACACCGATCTGGGACCGCTGCTCTTTAAACATGACAGTTTCTTGCATTTCTAATGATTTATAAGAAGGTCCCTTTTATCAATGGTACATGGAGACGTTCCAATAATAGAATGCAGTGTAATAATCCCTTTATCTCATAATGGCATATGCTAGATACTACTAAATATTGTCCTAGGTACATATTTTAAAAGAAGAAAAGGTTCCTATATTTGTCTCTTACCAGGAGACTTTCATACTATATTTTCATCTTAATGTCAAAGGATCTTCCTGCTTATTTATGGTTCTTTTAAAGTATTTCATATATATCTCCGGTGGTGTATATTTATTTGTAATAGATTCGGACTGTACAAAAAAAACTGTAATAGGTTATTCCTGATGTTAACAAATATCAGTATGGGCAAGTTAGGGATAATGCCATAAAATGATGCTACCAATTTTCTGTACTAGTAACTGTTGTATGCTGCTATATTGCTGTATTAGGAAATACAGGAAATATAATTTTGTTTTTGCGGTGTTATTGCTGTAATAGGAGTTTGTCGGTAAGATGTTTCTAGTGTATGACAGCGTCACGGCATGATTTTGTAAATAATGTTAATTTACTTTACTGTGCCCTTCCTTTAGGATAAAGTACGCACCCCCAGATTATGAATCTGTGAAAACAAATAAAACTTGAAAGCTACACCTTAAGACAATTGGTTTGAGTGGTCACATGGCTAAGATAACTCTGAAATGATTAAGACTTGTTGTTTTATGAAAATTAAAGACTACTCTTCAAGATATTTAGCTTGTGTAGTTAGGTGAACTAGTTCAGAATATAAATGTTTGAAAACTAACAAAACTTGAAAGCTGCACCTCAAGTCAATTGGTTTGAGTGGTCACGTGGCTAAGATTACTTTAAAATGATAGAGACCTTATGAAAGTTGAAGACTACTCTTCAAGATATTTAGCTTGTGTAGTTAGGTGAACTAGTTCAGAATATAAATGTTTGAAAACAAATAAAACTCGAAAGTTATACCTCAAGACCAATAGTTTGACTGGTTACATGACTAAGATTACTCTGAAATGCTAGAGTCGTATTGGTTTATTAAAATTGGAGGTTGCTTCCCAAACAATTTAGTTTGCTTTGTTAGGTAAACTGGCTCAGAATATGAATGTTTGAAAACAAATAAAACCTCAAAGTTACACCTCAAGACAATTAGTTTGACTGGTCACATGACCAAGGTTACTCTAAAATGGTAGATATGTGTTGGTTTACAAAAATTACATTCTACACTTTCAGACATTCAGTTTGACTTATTAGGTAAACTAGCATGAATGTTTCAAAACAAATAACTGTTCTTTTCTTAGAGTTGTACGTTATAACTCTTGGTATTATTTTCATATTTTTTTAAATTAAATTATTGTTACCTAAATAGACTTAACATACATAATATAATAATGTTAGCAGAATTAACTGTAACTATAAGATTAAGTTTAAGGGGTTACATGGATACGTTGCTGCTCTAAAAACGAATGACCTCTGATGGCTTACAAACTTGAAAGCTACACCTTAAACCAATTGATTGGACTGGTCACATAATTAAGTTTACTCTGAAATGATGGGGAGTGAGCTGGTTTACAAAAATTTGAACTCTACACTTCAAGACCTTCAGTTTGAGTTGCGAGTTACTTCTAAATGATTTCTAGTTTGTTTGCACATGCGCATATGTTGTTTTTTTGAATTCTACTTACTTAGCCGAGTAAAATGATACCTCACACTTGCCCCTCTAATTCAAAAACTAAAAAAGTTGATTCGCGCATGTGCATCAACAAAATTTGAACTCTACACATCAAGACGTTTGAAATGATACCCCACATGTGACCTCTAACTCCAAAACTATAAACGTTGGTTTGCGCATGCGCATATGCTAATTTGTGTATTCTACTCATAGAGCCAAGTAAAATGATACCAAACATGCGTGGCTTAGACCCAAAACTCCAAACGTTTGTTTTGCGCATGCGTATAACCTTTTTTTTTGAATTATGCTTGCTGAGCCGAGTAAAATGACACCCCACACTTAGGGCTTAAAGCAAAAACTAAAAAAGTTGTAAACAGGATTTGAACCTGTAACCACAAATGCATACCATTGTTTCTGAGCTTACTGTTTAGTTGTCCAGTACCCCTTGGTATTTGTTTGACGCTACCATATTAAGGAGCATATATCAGGAATCGAACCTGTATCTCTTTCAAATAAAATCAAAATCTTAGACTATTATTTTTAGCAAGTCAGACCGACTGAGTGTTGATTGTATATCTTCTTAGTTTTACTTCAAAACCTGAGCTTACTGTTTACACTTACTCAGTGCCCTCAAGTCTAAAGCAAAAACTCTAAAGTTGGTTTGCGCATGCGCATATGCTAATTTTTGTATTTTACTCATCGAGCTGAGTAAAATGATACCTCACACATAAGGCCTAAAGCAAAAACTAAACAAGTTGTAAACATCAGGATTTGAACCTGTAACCAACCATTCTTTCTGAGCTTACTGTTGAGCTATTCAGTATTTGTTTGATGCTACCATATTAAGGAGCATATATCAGGAATCGAACCTGTATCTCTTTCAAATAAAACAAAATGTTAAACTCTATTACTTTTACCTAACAACCTGAGCTTGGTGTTTACACTTATTCGGTTCCCCTCGTATATGTTTGACCCCTGTGTTTGTTTGTTCGGAAATAATAGGTTAAGGATGCATACAGAGCAGGATTCTCAACAGAAACAGCACTGCACCAACTGGTGCTGAAACTGGAGAATACGCTGGAGAACAAGGAGCTGGCGCTGGGGGCCTTCCTAGACATAGAGGGGGCCTTTAGCAACACCTCGTTCGGATCGGTTCTGGCAGCTGCCCGGGAGCGTGGAATAGAGGAGACCTGCTGCAGGTGGATCGGTTCCATGCTCAGGGACAGGGCGGTGTTCACCTCACTCGCGGGAGGGACTCTGCTGGCGGGGGTCGCGGCGGGGTGTCCGCAGGGGAGCGTTCTGTCTCCCTTGCTCTGGTGTCTAGTCGTGGACGGCCTGCTGGGGAGGCTCTCGGGAGGGGGGTATGAGGTACAGGGCTATGCGGACGACATTGTCATCATAGTCCGAGGAAAGGTCACACAGGCAGTGTGGGAGCGTATGCAGACTGCACTGAAAGGTGGACGGTTGATCAAGGGCTCGGGGTGAGCCCCGAGAAAGCAACCGCCGTGCCGTTTACGAGGAGGAGGAAGTGTGAAAGCCACAGAACTCTCACTCTATACGGTAGGAGCGTTCCAATCGCCAGGGAGGTAAAATATCTTGGGGTCGTATTGGACTCTAAGCTAACCTGGAATGGTCACATTGGAAAAATACTGCGTAAGGCAGTCATGACCTTAGCCGTCACTAGGCGGCTATATGGAAAAACGTGGGGACTAAGACCTAGTATGGCCCACTGGCTGTACACAAGGGTGGTCAGACCATCGTTAACATATGCGGCACTGGTCTGGTGGCCTAAGGTGACACAATCCAGTGCCAAACAAAAACTAGGCAAGATCCAAAGGATGGCTTGCCTAGGCATCACAGGGGCCATGTCTTCAACCCCAACAGCCGCCATGGAGGTGTTGCTGAATCTACCCCCCCTACACTTAGTTATTATGGGAGAGGCCAGGCTAGGACTATACAGACTAGCCTGCAATGGTAGACTGAAGATCAACCCAGGCTTCAGGGGCCACTGCAAAATTCAGGAGATCGTGAAGGAGCCCATGCTTGAAATGAGGTCAGACTTCGCGAGCCCGCGAATGTGCAGGGAAAACAACTTTACAGTGGAAATCCCTGATCGCGAGGCATGGCGGGAGGAGACGCCGGGCATGCCACGGGACGCGCTCGTCTGGTTCACGGACGGAACTGGCGGGGAGCGTGGGACGGGGGCAGGTGTTTACTCGGAAGGACCGAGGGTAAGTCATAGTTTTTCCCTCGGAGCCCATGCAACGGTGTTTCAGACCGAGATGTACGCCATCCTGCACTGTGTGCGGGAGAACAAGAGGACGGGCTACACCAACAAGCGGATCCTCATAGCCACAGACAGCCAGGCAGCCCTTAAGGCACTAAGTAGCACACGGGTAAATTCCTGGCTGGTAAGTGAGTGCCGAGACGAGACGAGCGACCTGGCTGGGCAGAATGAGGTGACCCTCATCTGGGTGCCGGGTCACTCGGGGGTTAAAGGCAATGAAGAAGCTGACAGTCTCGCGAAGAGAGGGTCAGCAGAACCATTTATGGGACCAGAACCGGCTCTGGGCGTGTCAAAGAGCACTGCCAGGGGAGCCATTAAGTCCTGGGTCAGAAACCAACACAAGGTGTACTGGGCGGACTGTCCAGGGCTCAGGCATGGGAAGTCAATAATTGACGGACCCAGTTCAAAGAGAGCTGTGGAGCTGCTAAACCTTAGCAGAGGACAGCTCAGAAACACAGCAGGTCTCTTGACGGGACACATGGCCGTCAAGAAACACCTGCATAAAATGGGGCGGTTCGAAGGGGACCTCGCATGCAGACTCTGCGGCGAGGGGGAGGAATCAGCCCAGCACATCTTGTGTGAGTGTATAGCTCTGGACCGGAAAAGACAACTGATCTACGGTCACTCTAGACCGGAGACAGAGCAATATAAAACTTCACCCTACCAATCGCTGTGCAGACTAGTTCAAGGCACAGTGATCTTGGAATGGGTGGAGTAAGACTAAGGGTATGCACAATCAACCAAGGGTTGCGGTGCTATCGGGGCGGCAAGGCCGCGGACGAGCCCTGAGGGAACACAAAAAAAATAGGTTAAGGAGCGACCTCTATTGCCTATGTATTCTTTTATGTTAAATGTTATTGACTCAAACTATTTAACATATTATATTAATAGCATCTTATTTATATACATTTAGTTACATAAATACTCACATGTTTCGCGTATGTTCTGACCCTGTTGAAGCATAATATATAAGGAATCGAACCTGCATCTCTTTCAAATAAAATCAAAATGTTAAACTTCTTTGTTTTACTTAAAAAAAAAACTAAGTTTGATGTTCACACCTATTCAGTACCGCCTCGTATATGTTTGACAAATATGGGGGGTATTTGTTTGTTCGGCAATAATAAGTTAAGGAGCGACCTCTATTGCCTATGTGTTAAAACACTAAGTGAGTGGTGAACGTGTCGTTACCTAGTTCGGAACCAAGTACTATGTTGTCACGCCCGCTCCAAATAACACAGAGTGTTAAAAATAGAGACAGTATACAACTAACAATTTAAAAAATTGTTAGCCCTGGCCCATTTCTACCCCAATATAGGGACAAAGTATGTAAGACTAGATGCATTCTCTCAACAATTAGAACCGTAGAGCGGTTTCGCTCTCATTAGAGCTCTTCAGTACGGCACACTAATTGTAGCAAAAATGCACCAAAATTAACACGGCCATCGTATAGCCAGTCTTAAAACACTGAGTGGTGAACGTGTCGCCACCTAGTTCGGAACCAAGTACTATGTTGTCACGCCCGCTCCAAATAACACAGAGTGTTAAAAATAGAGACAGTATACAACTAACTAACAATTTAAAAAATTGTTAGCCCTGGCCCATTTCTACCCCAATATAGGGACAAAGTATGTAAGACTAGATGCATTCTCGCAACAATCAGATGGGCCAGGGCTAACAATTTTTTAAATTGTTAGTTGGTTGTATACTGTCTCTATTTTTAACACTCTGTGTTATTTGGAGCGGGCGTGACAACATAGTACTTGGTTCCGAACTAGGTGGCGACACGTTCACCACTCACTTAGTGTTTTAAGACTGGCTATACGATAGCCGTGTTAATTTTGGTGCATTTTTGCTACAATTAGTATGCCGTACTGAAGAGCTCTAATGAGAGCGAAACCGGTCTACGGTTCTAATTGTTGCGAGAATGCATCTAGTCTTACATACTTTGTCCTTATATTGGGGTAGAAATGTGCCAGGGCTAACAATTTTTTAAATTGTTTGTTAGTTGTATACTGTCTCTATTTTTAACACTCTGTGTTATTTAGAGCGGGCGTGACAACATAGTACTTGGTTCCGAACTAGGTGGCGACACGTTCACCACTCACTTAGTGTTTTAAGACTGGCTATACGATAGCCGTGTTAATTTTGGTGCATTTTTGCTACAATTAGTATGCCGTACTGAAGAGCTCTAATGAGAGCGAAACCGGTCTACGGTTCTAATTGTTGCGAGAATGCATCTAGTCTTACATACTTTGTCCCTATATTGGGGTAGAAATGGGCCAGGGCTAACCATTTTTAAAATTGTTAGTTAGTTGTATACTGTCTCTATTTTTAACACTCTGTGTTATTTGGAGCAGGCGTGACAACATAGTACTTGGTTCCGAACTAGGTGGCGACACGTTCACCACTCACTTAGTGTTTTAAGACTGGCTATACGATAGCCGTGTTAATTTTGGTGCATTTTTGCTACAAATGGTATGCCGTACTGAAGAGCTCTAATGAGAGCGAAACCGGTCTACGGTTCTAATTGTTGCGAGAATGCATCTAGTCTTGCCTATGTGTTATTTTATGTTAAATGTTATTGACTCAAACTATTTAACATATTATATTAATAGCATCTGATTTATATACATAAATACTCACATATTTCGCGTCTGTTTTGATCTTGTTAGTTTTTAAAAGTATCATGTAGTGCGGCAGGTGTAGAGCGGGGCTCACTCTCTGGTTCTCTCGGCAACTGGGGAGAGACCGTGACAAGCGACGGAGCTAATTATTGCGTCCTATGTCAATTGCTTTATGTTTTGCATTTATATTGTTGCGTTTTCTCCGGGTTCTGGATAAGTGAGACTTTAAATTTTAACAAAACAACTTTATTTACTATCTAAATATGGATACAATAAACGTTCTAGAATGTCTCTCTCACAGAACACTTAATTTACTGTCTAAATATGGATACAATAAAGGTCTAGAATATATCTCTCACAAAACACTAAGTTTATCTGGCTTTACACTGGTTACTAATCTGCACACAAGTCTCTACACTGGTACTACAGTTTAACACTACACACTAGTTACTGCTTCTTCGAGTCACTTAAACATTATCTTACTGAACTCCCTCAACTGGCCTGCTTTCGCCTTTATATACACGTCGTACCTTCCACCTTATTTCGCGAGCTTTCCATTCCAGAATATTCCAGGACCTTCTTTTGCTAGAAGGTTCTGTGAATACAGATCGGCCCGGTGTGTATACAGGGGGATGTATATACAGGTGATCCAAATGTGGTCATCACTCCTATGTTACACAAGAGGTGTTTCTCGTACTATAAGATCTCTCTGCATATACAGGGTGTAAGGGGTCTCTGCGTATACAGGGTGTTTATATAGGGTGTTGGGAATGCGCAGACCACAGTTATCCTTTCGAACGGGGTACAAGTTGGTAACTTCGTTATTTTTGGTCCTAGAGGGTTGAGACTTCGCCTGTGGTAGGTCACCCCAGGGGGTGGGGAGGCGGTGTTGCCAGATTGTGCAAAAATTCCCAGCTGTTGGGGAAGTTCTGGAGATGTGGCAACGCCGCACCTACATCTATTAAAAGTGCTTTGTAACACTGTCCCCCTCCTTAAGACTGTTCGTCCCGAACAGTATTTACCGGCCGCCCACTTGGTGGTTCGTTGCCGCGATAGAGACTCAACCTCTCTATGTGAACAACTTTGGGTTTACTTCTTGGAGACAGCTGGATTCTGTAGACTAGGTCGTTAATTTTCTTAGTCACCAAGTATGGCCCTTGTCATGGTTTCTGAAGTTTGGGACTGAGGCCCTTTCTCCTTGTTGGTTGGTACAACCACACTGCATCACCTTCCTTGAATGTATGGGGTGTTGCTCTGCGATCCAAGCGCATCTTCATCCGGTCACTGCTTAAGAGGAGCCTATCCCTGACACATCTGTGTATAGTGCGCAGTTTTCCTTCTAAGTCGGCGACATACTCAGGTAACGTAGCTAGGTCCGCTATGTCATCGTTCGGTGGTGGTCTCATCATCATGTCGATTGGTAACAGCATCTCTCTGCAGGTCAACATCATGGATGGGGTGTAGCCGGTAGATTCATGCTGAGAGCTTCTGTAAGCTAGGAGGAACAGAGGTATCAGCTTGTCCCAGGTTCTCTGATTCTCGTCGACAAACATAGCAAGATACTGATTGATGGTCCTGTTATGCCGTTCTACCATGCCGTCTGATAGAGGGTGGAGTGGCGTTGTTCTTGTTTTCTTTATGCCTAGCAAGTCCATTAGGCTCTTCCAGACCTCTGATTCGAAGTTCCGGCCCTGGTCGGTGTGAATCTCCAAGGGTACGCCATGCCGTGATATGACATTTTCCATCAGGGCTTCTGCTACGGTCGTTGCCTCTTGGTTGGGGATCGGCGCAACTTCAGGCCATTTCGAGAAGTAGTCCATCGCCACCATTATGTATCTGTTCCCAGACTCTGTGATTGGAAAAGGTCCTGCGATGTCTACGGCAACTCTCTCCCACGGTGTACCTGAGATGTACTGCATCATTTTTCCTCTGGATCGGGTCTTTGGTCCTTTCTTTGAGGCACATTGGTCACACCTTTTGCACCATTCTTCCACGCTTCTTCGGCAGTTTATCCAATAGAAGCGGTCTCTGACTATTGCGAGAGTCCTGTTGACCCCAAAGTAGCCTCCACTCCTACTATTGTGTAACTCCTGAAGAACACAGTCTATGCACTCACTTGGCACAACGGTCTGGTATATACAGTCTCTACCATCGGCCGTTTCCCATTTTCGAGTGATCAAGTTATTCTTTAGACAGAAGGAGTCCCATTGTAGCCAGTAGCCTTTAACCTCCGCCCCAAACCGGGACACATCGTGCCACTCAGGTCTTTTCCCCTTTTGTAGCCATTCTCTGATATTTTTCAAGTCTGGATCTGTCTTCTGTGCGTCTCTGATGTATTCAAGATTTACGTCTAGATCGGTGTTATTCTTTCGTCCTGAGGATAAGCCAGTACAGGAGCAGGGAGGAGACGATGTTTGAGTTCTCTAAAAGACTGTTGGCAATTCGGTGACCAGATGAACTCGGCCTTATTTTCAGTTAGGCTATGCAGAGGTTTCGCAATGCTGCTGAAGTATTTCACAAAGCGTCGGTAGTAGCTGCAAAGTCCCAGAAAACTTCTGACCTCATGTTTGTTCTTCGGCACAGGCCAGTCTCTTACTGCCTTTATTTTCTCTGGATCGGTTTCTAACCCTTTCCCAGAAACGAAATGTCCGAGGAAACTCACTTTCTTCTGAAAGAGGACGCATTTCTTGAGATTGAGTTGTAGATTGGCACCTCTCAGCCTGGAGAAAACTTGCTTCAGATTCGACAGGTGTTCATCGAAGGTTCTTCCAATTACCATGACATCGTCGAGATACACCAGGAATGTTTCCCACGTCAGTCCTCTCAGAACTAACTCCATTAGTCGCTCGAAGGTGGCAGGAGCATTACACAGGCCGAATGGCATGACCTTGAGTTGGAACAATCCATTCCCAGTTGAAAAAGCAGTCTTCTCCTTATCGTCTTTATGGAGTTCTACTTGCCAGTAACCACTTTTCAAGTCTAATGTAGAGAACCACTTTGATCCGGCCAAAGTGTTCAAAGTGTCGTCGATCCGGGGCAGTGGATAACTGTCTTTCTTGGTGACATCATTCAGCTTCC
The DNA here is from genome assembly GCA_964006375.1 of Tillus elongatus. NCBI lineage: Eukaryota > Metazoa > Arthropoda > Insecta > Coleoptera > Cleridae > Tillus > Tillus elongatus. The sequence continues at coordinate 8,479,174 of OZ023271.1, forward strand.
TATAGTCCACGCAAAATCTCATAGTGCCGTCTTTCTTGGTGACCAAAACTACTGGAGACGACCAAGGACTATTAGCCTCCTCGATCACCCCATCTTCGAGCATTTCGTTAACCATCGCCTTGATTTCTGATTGCTTGGCAAAAGGCAGTCTCCTCGGCGGCTGTCTAATTGGTCTTGCGACGCCAGTATTAATTCTGTGTTGCACTAGACTCGTACGACCTGTGATTTTATCTTGAGCGAAAATATCGGGATCCTCCAATATGAACTTCAGGGCCATTTCTATCTCCATGTTGTTCAATTGGCCCCATGAATTCTTGAACTGCTCTACTATTTCTACTGGCAGTCTTCTGTCTAATGCAGTGGGTGTCACGTTTCTTGACAACGTCACTCGGTCAATGGGCTCGCAAGTGGAGATAACCTCACCTTTCTTCAGTGTGACCCTGTTAGTTTGAACGTTAGCCACTCTTATGGGTATTGTCCTCTTCGGGTCCACTAAGCATCGTGCGACGAGGGCACCATCATGTCTATCTTTTAGGGACTCCGCTATGAGAGCAGACATACCATCAAGTTTCTTCTCTAGTCTGGCTCTGACAATCTTCTCACTGTTACCAGGAATCCGTGTATCCTCGTCGACAATGAGTCTCACTCTGAGAGTAGCTTCGCCTGCTGCTTGAGATAAATACAACTCTTCGTTACCGATTTTCAAGATCTTATTCTGGAAGTCTACTGAAAGGACATCAAACTCTTCCATTAACCCCAGGCCCAGAATAAATTCGTCGACGATTTCTGCGACGACAGCCCTTACCTGTAGCTCAGTACTGCCCAGCCTAATGTAAACAGTGGCCTCTCCATGCACGGGTATCCTATCTCCTTTTGCCGTCTCCAACACAGGCTGTTTGTTGGTCGCGAGTAGCGACCTGTTTGGCAACATGTCTGGGCGTACAACGGATCTAGTGGCGCCAGTATCGATGGTGAAACTGCATTGTCTTCCGGCTATGCTGCCAGGTATAACGAGGCTCTCGCAGTAGCGCCGGATAGCGGAGACCTTGACTTTGGGGCCTTGGTTCTCGCATGTCACGTGTCGCCCACCTACTCTGGCGTCAGGTCGTTTTCCCTGATGGCGCTCCCTGTTGGTGTATTCCTGTCCCCTGCGAGCCACCTGTTGGGTTTGTGAGCACTGCCTACTTATGTGCCCTTTTTGACCACACTTGTAGCATTCTATGTGGGACCAATCTGCTTTCGTCTTACGTGCTCCAACCGTTGCAGTGAGCTTGCTTATGGCTTCCTTCATCAACTTGATTTCTCGCCTTAGTGCCTCTGTCGTGTCCGCATGGTCCTCTATCTCCTTCACTTCGCGCAGCCTGTTGCGGCGAAGTTGAGATGCATTCTTCGCTGCTTCAAATTCCAAGCCACAAATGACGCAGTCTGTAAGTGTTTTGAACCTCCCGAGCCTCAAAGCTTGTTGCATTTCGTTGTCAAGTACCCCATCGATGAAGGTCTGGACGGTGATCTGGTTGACAAATTCTTCTGAGGCTTGGGGATACGCCAGTCGCACAAGTTTCTCCACTTCAGCACTAAATTCTTGCAGAGTATTATTTGGCTTCTGGACTCTTGTCTTTAGTTGTGTCTGGTAGACCTCGCTCATGTACTTGTTACCATATCTCAAATCTAGGGCCTGTATCACTGTTAAGTAGTTTTGCTGCTTCGACTCCGGGACGTTCTGGAGGATTTCTAGGGCTTTACCTCGAAGCGAGAGAATTAGAGCAGTTGCTGCATGTTGTTCGCTCCACCCATTCCTGAGAGCTGCCGCCTCAAACTGCCTCCTGTACATGGGCCACGATGTTTCTCCGTCAAAAGTCGGCGGCTTCAAGGTTCCATGAGGCTGCTGCACGACTGGCATATCTTCTTCCGGACGATTTTGAACTGGGGACATTCCAGTAACTCCTCTTGGTTGAGTTCTATCAGTCTGGCCCATCACCTGTTCTGTCAGTTCTCTATGTCTGACTTGTGCCTTTCATCATCATCTTTATTTGTTCTTTAACCCCTCCACTCCTATTGTATTTTTCACACCTTCTACTTTCTTGTCCACATTTTCTACTTTCTTGTCCACATTTTCTATTTGTTCGTTGATCTGTTCAATTTCTTCTTTTACATCGACTCTCATATTGTGGAACATACTTCGGAGGTCTTCTTTGTCTTCTTCGCGTTGCTTCTTGAGTTCTTCTTTATCTTCAAGACGCCTCCGTTCCTCCTCTTGTCGTCTTCTCTCGTCTTCTTCGCGTTGCTTCTTGAGTTCTTCTTTATCTTCTTGTCGCCGTTGTTCGTCTTCTTCGCGTTGTCTCTTTAGTAAATCCATCAACTCTTTGATTTCAGCCATCTCGTCGTAGTCAGTCGATCTGGTGTTTACCATTTACAGCTAGCTTAGTTGTTTATTGCTTCACTCACTTATCCCACACTTCTGACACCAAATTGTTGCGTTTTCTCCGGGTTCTGGATAAGTGAGACTTTAAATTTTAACAAAACAACTTTATTTACTATCTATGTATGGATACAATAAACGTTCTAGAATGTCTCTCTCACAGAACACTTAATTTACTGTCTAAATATGGATACAATAAAGGTCTAGAATATATCTCTCACAAAACACTAAGTTTATCTGGCTTTACACTGGTTACTAATCTGCACACAAGTCTCTACACTGGTACTACAGTTTAACACTTCACACTAGTTACTGCTTCTTCGAGTCACTTAAACATTATCTTACTGAACTCACTCAACTGGCCTGCTTTCGCCTTTATATACACGTCGACCTTCCAACTTATTTCGCGAGCTTTCCATTCCAGAATATTCCAGGACCTTCTTTTGCTAGAAGGTTCTGTGAATACAGATCGGCCCCGTGTGTATACAGGGGGATGTATATACAGGTGATCCAAATGTGGTAATCACTCCTATGTTACACAAGAGGTGTTTCTCGTACTATAAGATCTCTCTGCATATACAGGGTGTAGGGGTCTCTGCGTATACAGGGTGTTTATACAGCGTGTTCGGAAAGACCACAGTTATCCGTTCCAACGGGGTACAAGTTGGTAACTTCGTTATTTTTGGTACTAGAGGGTTGAGACTTCGCCTGTGGGGGGGTCACCCCAGGCACCCCCAGGGGGTGGGGGGCGGTGTTGCCAGATGGTGCAAAAATTCCTAGATGTTGGGGAAGTTCTAGAGATGTGGCAACGCCGCACCTACATCTATTAAAAGTGCTTTGTAACAATATATACAACACTATGCTCCAGTCATAATATTAAAACATATTAATTCTTATTTTGTAAATCATCCAATGTCTAATAATAACAAAAGCTTTAAATATTTTACATGAACATTAAATAAACATGTATGGTTCAAACAATTTAGTTAATTGCATTTTAGTCGTATATATACAAACCTCAAACAGTAAAATAATAAGTGCTCACACAGCCGAGCGGTAAGGAGCGCCGCCTCTCATCTGAATGCCCTAGGTTCGCAACTCACCTGTTGCGAATGTTTTTTTTAATACCCCTAGAATAATTTCCCTAGAAATAATAGGTCAGACACCTTGGAATGTTTGCAATGGTACATGTGACTGCCTGGCCCAGGTCATCTGACGTAACTGTCTGGCCCAAGTTTCCTAGAAATAACAGGTCAATCACCTTGGAAGGTCATTGACCTTGGAATGTTTACAGGTTACATAACAAGGCGAGATGTAAAATGTGACGTCACTGTCTGGCCAAAGTGGCGCAATACCTACTCTTTTTTTTTAATTTCAACAAGACACCACGAGGGCTTACAGCCTAAATACTATCGTACCGTGGGTGTTGACAAGGATGAAAGAGGCAACTTGTAAATTCTGGACTTGGAGGTTTGGAGGTTCGGAGGAAAAGGAAACACATGTGCCGGCAAGGAATTCCACAACTTGGAAGTCCTCGGGACAAAAGAGCGGGCATAAGAAGATGTTCTATGTCTGGTGACCTGGGCAGTAAAAGGGTGCATTCGCTCTGTTCCCCTGGTAGATCTGTTGGGGGCAGCAGGTGGGGGAACTATGGAGGAAAGCTCCTCTGAGCAGTGCCCGTGCAGATATCTATAAAATAGAGAGAGGTCACCAACGGCACGTCGGTGGGCAAGAGATGGCAGCCTTTGGGTGAGGGTAGCGTCACCGATAAGACGTACAGCTCTCTTTTGAATGGAGTCCAGGATAGCGAGTGTAGAAGCGGCAGCTGCACCCCAGATGTGTGAGCAGTATTCGAGGTTTGGCCTTATTTGTGAAGTATATAAGGTATAGAGATTAGCTGGTGAAAAGTATTTGTGAGCCCGGAAGAGGAAACCTAATTTCTTCGCAGCCACTTCTGCAATTGATGTGAAATGTTGGTGCCAATTTAGATTTAGATTCACAGAAATGCCAACAAGAGAAAATGACTCATTACTTTGAATAACTTGGTTGTTCATTGTGATGGGTCTAGGGCTGGTGTATCTCTTATGAGAAAGAAAGCAAGACTGAGATTTGGTGGGGTTGAATTGTACAAGATTTCTACTTCCCCAGTCTAATATTTTTTGGAGATCCACGGAGACAGAACCCTCCATGAGTCTGCGATCCTCATCTAATTGGGCTAAAGAGACAGGCTTAGAATATTGAATATTTGAGTGGAGGGTGCTGTCGTCCGCGTAACTGTGAACTGGGTTGGATGTGCTAGAGAGGAGGTCATTGATGTGGAGAAGAAACAAAGTAGGGGCTAAAGCTGAACCTTGAGGAACTCCTGCATTAATTGGATACAGTTTAGAGGAATGGCCATCCACAACAACAGAAATTCTCCTGTTGGAGAGGAAATTTGCTGTCCAGGTACAAAGTTTTGGTGGTAGGCCATAGGCCGGAAGTTTATTAAGATACGCTGCGTGCCAGACCTGGTCGAATGCTTTGGATATGTCTAGAGCGACAATCTGGGATTCACCGTGTAGTTCCATAGACAGTTTCCAAAAATGGGTGACAAAAGAAAGGAGGTCGGCAGTCGATCTGCGCTGACGGAATCCATACTGCCTGTCGTGGATAAGACTGTGTTTTTCAAGAAATTTTAGTAATTCGTTGTTTATATACTTTTCCATCACTTTAGAGACGACTGAAAGCAGAAAAATAGGCCTGTAGGTGCTAGGAACAGCTTTGGATCATTTCTTGGGGATGGGTTGTACTCGAGCAGTTTTCCAGTTACTAGGGAATATGCTTTTGTTGTATGATATCTGAAATAGACGAGTCAGGACAGGAGCAAGTTCTGGTGCACATTTTTTGCTGGGATCTCGTCAAGGCCAGATGCTTTCCTGGTATTAAGAGAAGAGAGCTTATTTCGTACCTTTTTAGTTTTGAAAATGATATCCGTCATTTTATGCGCGACATTGGGGACTGTTGGTGGTTGAACATTTGGAGGTGGGTTGAGAGTAGAATTGCTGGCGAACAACGAAGCAAAAAGTTCAGCCTCGCCCAGGGCGGTAGAAACAATTTCATCCCCTGAGACAAGAGGTGGGAATGTACTTTTGCAGAAATTATTCCCAATAGATTTAGCAAGAGTCCAGAAAGGTTTGCCGCCGTTGGAACTTACGAGCACTTTGTTTTTGATGTGGTTATTAAACCAGTTTTTTTGCCTCAGAAAGAATGCGGACATAGCGGTTTCTTGCGTCGTTAAATGCTTGACGGTTTTCTTGGCTGGAATTGTGTAGAAGCGTTTTGTGAGCTTTGACCTTTTCAAGTATGGCCTTGTCACAGGATTTAGAGAACCAGGTTTTTTGAGTGGCTGAAGAGGTTTTCTGTGTACGTGGAATAAATAACTCTATGCCAGCTTGGATAATTTCGGTGACGTTTGGTGAGCTATCAGGGGGGTCAGGATGAAAGAAGCATACATACGCCCATGGAAATGAGGTAAAGTAATCCCGCATTTGGGCCCAGTTTGCGGAGTTGTAGTGCCAAACGATACGTGGGTGTGATGACTGTGTGACCTCGGGTTGCATTGCACAGGAAGCAGTGACCATGCCGTGGTCTGAGCTGCCAAGGGGGGCGGTGACTGATATCTCATAGCATTCAGGTTTTGTAGTAAGAAGGAGATCCAAGGTATTTGAGCTGTGTGTTGGGATACGAGGAAAGTAAGTAGGTTGCTGAACCATATTGACTAAAGAATTTCTGACTGCAAAGGCCTCCGCTGCTCTCCCTTGTGGATCGGTTTTTGAAGATCCTAGCCCTTCCTTATTATGGACATTGAAGTCACCAAGAATAGTGACCTCGGAGGAAGGATATTCAGAAATCAGATAGTCGGTTTTTCAGAAAGGTAGTCAAAGGGCTGGACAAAGTTGTTGTCAGAAGGTGACCGGTAAATGCAACAGATGAATTTAGTTGAAGCCCCGAGAGAGAGTTTTATCCATAGTATGTCTTTTCTTCCCGCTTCTAAATTGGGGAGTCTGGTGCAGGGTATATTGCTACGGACGTATGCGCACACGCCTCCATGCAATCTAAGGGAAGTAAGGAGCTCATACCCCGGGAAATTAAGGTGATTAGTGGCTGTTTTGGCACTAATTTTGGTTTCGGTGAGGAAGAGGAGTTGGGGCCTGTTAGCCTGGAGGAAATGGTGGACGGAGTTCAGGTTAGAATTTAGGCCACATATATTCGAAAAGGATATGTTAAATCTTGATGTTGGCGCCCCCTGTACACCCCTCTCCCGGAGATCCGAACTACTAAAATTTCTTGAAAAACACAGTCTAATCCACGACAGACAGTATGGATTCCGTCAGCGCAGATCAACTGCCGACCTCATTTCCTTTGTCATCAATTCTTGAAACAAGCCTGTGGAACTACAGGGTGAATCCCAGATTGTCGCTCTAGACATATCCAAAGCATTCTACCAGGTCTTGCGCGCAGCGCTGCTTAATAAACTTCTGGCCTATGGCCTACCACCAAAACTCTGTACCTGGATATCAAATTTCCTCTCCAAACGCAGCATTTCTGTTGCCGTGGATGGCCATTCCTCTAAACTGTATCCAAATAATGCATGAGTCCCTCAAGGTTAAGCTTTAACCCCTACTTTGTTTTTTTCTCCACATTAATGACCACCTCTAGCACATCCAACCCAGTCCACAGTTACGCGGACGACAGCACCCTCCACTCAAATATACAAGCTCCTAAGCCTGTATCTTTAGCCCAATTAGAGGAGGATCGCAGACTAATTTGTCTCTGTGGATCTCCAAAAAATATTAGACCGGGGAAGTAGAAATCTTGTACAATTCAGCTCCACCAAATTCCAGTCTTGCTTTCTATCTCATAAGAGATACACCAGCCCTAGACACATCACAATGAACAACCAAATTATTCAAAGTAATGAGTGATTTTCACTTGTTGGCATTTCTGTGGATCGAAATCTCAATTGGCACCAACATGTCACATCAATTGCAGAAGCTGCTGCTAATAAATCAGGTTTCCTCTTCCGGTCTCGCAAATACTGTTCACCAGCTAATCTATATACCTTATATACATCACAAATAAGGTCAAACTTCGAATACTGGTCCCACATCTGGGGTGCCGCTATCGCTTCTACACTCGCTATACTGGACTCCATTCAGAAGAGAGCTATACGTCTCATCGGTGACCCTACCCTCACCCATAGGCTGCCATCCCTTGACTGCCGACGTGCCGTTGGTGACCTTTTCCTCTTTTATAGATATCTGCACGGGCAGTGATCGGAGGAGCTTTCTTCGATAGTTCCTCCACCCGCTGCCTCCAACAGATGTACCAAGGGAACTGAGCGAATGCACCATTTTACTGCCCAGGTCACCAGACATAGAACATCTTGTTATGCCCGCTCTTTTGTCCCGTGGACTTTCAAGTTTTGGAATTCCTTGCCGGCATATGTTTTTCCTTCTCCTCCGAACCTCCAGACCTTCAAGTCACACACACACACACACACACACACACACACACACACACACACACACACACACACACACACACACACACACACACACACACACACACACACACACACACACACACACACACACACACACACACACACACACACACACACACACACACACACACACACACACACACACACACACACACACACACACACACACACACACACACACACACACACACACACACACACACACACACACACACACACACACACACACACACACACACACACACACACACACACACACACACACACACACACACACACACACACACACACACACACACACACACACACACACACACACACACACACACACACACACACACACACACACACACACACACACACACACACACACACACACACACACACACACACACACACACACACACACACACACACACACACACACACACACACACACACACACACACACACACACACACACACACACACACACACACACACACACACACACACACACACACACACACACACACACACACACACACACACACACACACACACACACACACACACACACACACACACACACACACACACACACACACACACACACACACACACACACACACACACACACACACACACACACACACACACACACACACACACACACACACACACACACACACACACACACACACACACACACACACACACACACACACACACACACACACACACACACACACACACACACACACACACACACACACACACACACACACACACACACACACACACACACACACACACACACACACACACACACACACACACACACACACACACACACACACACACACACACACACACACACACACACACACACACACACACACACACACACACACACACACACACACACACACACACACACACACACACACACACACACACACACACACACACACACACACACACACACACACACACACACACACACACACACACACACACACACACACACACACACACACACACACACACACACACACACACACACACACACACACACACACACACACACACACACACACACACACACACACACACACACACACACACACACACACACACACACACACACACACACACACACACACACACACACACACACACACACACACACACACACACACACACACACACACACACACACACACACACACACACACACACACACACACACACACACACACACACACACACACACACACACACACACACACACACACACACACACACACACACACACACACACACACACACACACACACACACACACACACACACACACACACACACACACACACACACACACACACACACACACACACACACACACACACACACACACACACACACACACACACACACACACACACACACACACACACACACACACACACACACACACACACACACACACACACACACACACACACACACACACACACACACACACACACACACACACACACACACACACACACACACACACACACACACACACACACACACACACACACACACACACACACACACACACACACACACACACACACACACACACACACACACACACACACACACACACACACACACACACACACACACACACACACACACACACACACACACACACACACACACACAAGTATTATATTGATTGTGACGGACACACTGGCATACCGGAATATGGCGGATTTGAAGTGGTGCCGTGCAATGTGTTCCTCTTAGGTTTCTGAGATGGCAGTACCGCGCTGATTCTAAAGACATTTCTTCTTTACAAAGAAAATTTAAGATAAACAGATACGTCACATTTATAGGTATTTTTGCAGTGTGTCAAATGCCTGCCATATATATATATATATATATATATATATATATATATATATATATATATATATATATATATATATATATATATATATATATATATATATATATATATATATATATATATATATATATATATATATATATATATATATATATATATATATATTGTACTTTGAGATTGTGTTAAGAGCAGGATTCAAAGTGGTAGTTGTAGAAATCTCCGTGTGGGGGGCTACTGTATCAATCCTTTAATTTATTTTTAAATTATGAGCATTGCTCAGAACCATGAGAAATAACGTGTTTATTCAATAGGTATTAACTCCAATTGCCTAGTAATAAATATTTATGAATGAAAGAGCAATTTACATTTTGTGTATCCTAGGTTGCTAGGTGACGCATAAATTACTTAGCAACGTAAGCCGTAACTTAGTAACCTACATTCCTTTGTTAATTTACAAAGATCCATATTATAATATTATCACTGCATATACTCCTGTTAATTCTACACCGCGAACAAGAAATTTTACATCCCTTCTTTCAAATCTGACAGTAAGCGGAACCAATCAAATACGACGAAACATGTGGCGCGAGTTTCAACCTTATCATAATAAAGTTCTAAGAAAGCAAAGGTCCAACCGTTTAAGTCGCGGAAGCAAAAAAAGCCTGGACGCAGCAAGTGCGTTATGGTAATCAATTTTCATTAAATGCTTCAAATTTGAATAACTCAATTTTCTATAAACTTAGAAGGTTGAATTTTGGCACGTGGTAAGGCCTTTACCAAGACAACATATTCACATAAATATCATCAAAATAGCTTTGTAATTTTCGGAGATAAACATTTTTTTCGAAAGAAAATTAAAAATTTTCCCAGAAAAGCTGGTCCCTGGCTAATGAAATCATCTAAGCTATTGATAAAAATAGATTCTTGCCGAGTTTCATCAAAATCGATTTTTGATTTATCGTCTGGACCCCCGACAGATATATATATATATATATATATATATATATATATATATATATATATATATATATATATATATATATATATATATATATATATATATATATATAACATATAAAAATTGAAACTGACCCCGAATATCTGTCCTATGGGTCCTATTTCGCGGTCATTTGAAAAAATGTTTGTGAAGTCTCACCATAGATACCTCTCCATTTGAGTTTAGTTAATTTTTCCTAATAAAAATTCACTAAAAGGAGAAACGGATCGGGCCGGAATCGAACCAGCATCGTCCGCTTCACAGGCAATCAATTCAATTCAATTCTAAAGGTCTATATTACATTATAACAAATTTACAAAATTCACAATTTTTATATATACTACGACTTAAGTATAAAGCTCCTGTTAAAATATAATAACTTATCTCTAATTTGTTATTTACAAAGGAAAAAAAAGTACTCCCTTATAGTAATTAATGTGTTTTCTGTTTAGTTATTATAATTATATTGTACAAGTTGTGCGGTTGTATATAGGAAAAGTGTTTACAAAAACCTATTTAAAATAATTATTATTACTTTCTATGTTGCAAGTTGATTTTATTTATATAACATACAGCTTTCTAACCATGGCTAATGTGAATTTTCGTATCAAACGGTTATAGGCCTTTTAAATATTTTTAGATTTTGATACGAAAGTCTATGTTTAATTCTATAAGGACTGTTATTATATCTTATATCTGTTATCTGTCTTGTCAATGGATTTATTTTCAATTTTTTTTTCATAAAAATTTGTGGATGTTTTGTTGATATAGTCTTTGATTGTTAGGGTGTTAGTCATGTCATGTAAGTGTTTAATTCTTGTGTATCTGTTTCTGTTCGTCACTAGTCGTAAGCATTTGTTTTGGTATATTTGAATGGGTTTAATTGTCGTATCTGATACTGAGCACCACACTGGTGCGGCATAAGATACAACTGGTCTTAATATAGTCGTATAGATTAATTTTTTGTTTTCGCTGCTAAGTTTACTGTTTCTTGCCATTAGAGGGTACATGTACTTCATTGCGATATGAGATTTGTTTAGAACAGTTTTAATATGGTGTTTGAAATTAAGTCTGCTGTCCAGGTGTACTCCTAGGTATTTTACTGTTAGCGAGGGCTTTATTTTTTTGTCTCCTACTTTTAGATGGTTAAATATTTTGGAATCATTGGTTTTTCTAGTAAATACTATTGTCTTCGTTTTTCAGAGTTCAGTGATATTTTCCAAGCCTTTAGGTGATTTTGAGTATATCAAGATGAATTTGTATCTGTTTATTTGCAACTTCTGCTGAAAATGAATGGGCATATGTGGCAGTAACATCTGCATAGAGAGCCAGGTTGGTCTTAGGGAATGTAGGTATATCGTTAATAAGATAGTTGAACAATTTTGGTCCAAGTATAATACTCTTCCAATAATAAACGAATTATTTACGTTGTATTTACACATACGGCACCTTACTGTCAGGAAATTGGTATCGGAAATTAAATGTAAGTGGCTAGCTAAATAGCAAATTGCAGAATTGATTTATTTATTTCGCTGATCACTAAAACATATTCGAGTGTAGACTCTTTCGTTCTTAGATAACATTCAAATGTTATTAATGGCATGTAGTCTCTGTTCATTATGTTTTATATTAAAACAAAATAATAATTTTAATGGCATAGTTGCGATAATGTACATAAGTGCTTCTAATTTTTAAGTTTAAACATACAAAAAACAAACTGGTTTGAAATCATTTCCATAGAAACGCGTGAGCCGATTTTGTTTACAATATTTATTTAATTTGCGTAACCTTAAAGATGATTTGACACATTTAGAATGAAAATGAAACGCGTTCGTGGAATCACATTTTTAGTGCGCCATCTTTTAGAAAATAGCTGGTCTACGGACGGTGCCGAAACGCGCTAGTTTGACAAGACATATTGACTAAATAATTAAGGTATGTCATATTTTACATTTCACTTTGCATTACGTTTTTATTTGAAATCCAAAAGACCTGAAATTTAAGAAACTTATTCTTGGATACCCAATCTAGGCAAAGAGTGATTTTGAGCAAATTCTGTGACAAAAAATTGTCAAATCATGGTTTGGCAAAAACGTTGTATTTTCGTTATAAACGGGATATTTGCTTATAAAAATCTTTATTGCCTTCCTCAAACCTCAATCTAGCTATTATATACTATATTTTCAGTCTAACGCTTTAATTGGGACAGTTCAACAAGCTACAAATATAGTGTATTTTAAACATTTTATTGAACCCCCCTCTTAAGAAGCACCGCCAGACTAAATGCAGTATCAGCAATATGTTACACGCTTCTCGGTAGTGATGGGCCATTATGAGTGATTCATTCGAAATATATCGATTATGCCGGTATAATCGATCATTCGATTATGACGAGATCATTCGTTATTTGTTAAATCATTTGGTATAATCCTTTCATTCGTTTGGACACGCTACACATACTCATAACCGATTTGAAATATGAAACATGTTTCGAATTAATTCTAATCGGTAGACAACACACATTGGTAGATCAAACATCAGCTAAGCTAATGGCTGAGTGCTGACTGGTAGGCTGACGGGAATTAATTTGACATAAAAAACAAAATCAAAAAACGGGAGGTTATGTTATTTATGTTTTAACGTTCGTTTAATTAATTTTTAGTTTTAAGAAATCAAAAAAATATTCCGCTTTATTCGATTATGGAAATATATCGATTGTGCCCAACACTAGCTCTCGGGACAGCGCTGCCACGTCGCTCTTTGAATCAATGGCGGCTCGTCATATGACGCAGGTGAAGTACTGCTTCACCTATATTTTTCAGTTAAGCTAAGCTTTTTTATTCAAAATCCACCATAATTTTAGTTATTTTTTTCATTCTCTCAAATTCATTTGGTACAACCACATAAAATTGTCATGTTACGTCGCGCTGCAGTTGATAATGTATTTTTATAGTAATTTATGATACAATATAATTTGAAGCCCGTCCATGATCACCTAATTGAATGTATACATGTCGCAACTCCCAGCGCTTACGTATTGTGGACCACAGACTAATATGTAGAGCGTCAAGCAGCTGCGGACTGACTGTCTGAGCCAAATTTTTTCGCATACAAACGCCGCGTGCATGAGACGGCACGCGCAGTGATAGGTTGGGCCACAAACGTGCAGCAGTTTTCTGAGCCTGCTTCAAATCTTAGTTTCCGTCGTTTGTTTAGATTGAGTGGGATCGTCAGATTTTTATTTTTACCATGGTGCCGTTAAATAATCTGGTCTGTGTCACATTTACAGACTTAGAAAAGCTGGATTTTACATGTTTTTTTGCAAGTGGAATTGATTTGTTTATTATCACCTCTAAAAGAATAATTTCCAAATTATAAAATATTACATATAAAATTTCAAGTTGTAAAAAAGAGAAGGGCCATGAATTTTAAAAGAATATGCTTGTAGCTCCTTCCTCTATAAAGATATGTTCATAGGTAATACGCGCCGTATTATATTACCGTATGTGTGCGTGTACATTATGTGCCAGTGTCCTCGAATATTCCGAAAATTATTCCTTGTGAAAAATACTATATTTTTCTACCAATGAATTTTTCATTTAATTACTGAGGTGCCAGGAGTACGCGTGACCTTGAAAATTTAAAAATGTTTGTCTACGGCGCAGAGGAGGTCTTCGTCTCCCTGGACCCCCGTTTGAGGCCGCGCGGATTCGGCTTCACCCAACCCCGATTTCACGAGCAGCCACTGCTTTGAATACCAATTTAGTCTAAACTTGCATATTTCTGTTTGCAACATTTTACAGTGTGAATTACAAACCACCCGCACGTGGTAACATGCAATATATAATATCACTTGTAAACTCTATTTGCCCATAAACCATCTAATTTGTTGTGTATTCGTTTGGAAAGCAAAACTCTACTGTCAAATAGTCGTGTAAAAAAATCCTTACAGAACGTTCTTAACCAATAATAAAGCAACATAAAAATAGATGATGTGTGTATGTGCAAATATATAGAACGGTTTTGTACGATAACTTTCGAAGTCTCGAGATAATTACTTTGTTTTTGGTATATAAAATACCCTAAATCGTAAAATTAATGTAATTAGAAAACCAACCAGATCGGAATACTATAATGACCGGTTTTGCTGACCCAGTAGCGTCTTCAGAAACAAACTTATTTTTAAACGGGATCAGCTTAAATAAAGACGTAGAGACGTTTACTCTGGATTCACAATTTGGATGAATTGAGGCAATAATTAATGGAATAAATACAGAACAAAAAATTACATTACCAGAAGACCTAAACATTAAAAAAAACAACAAACAAATACGAACAAAACAACGAAATTTAAAGCATATTTTAAAATAAACTTCCACTATTTTCCAAGCAGAAGTAGCACGTTCTAACTGTAGATTCTAAAACCCTAGTCAACATTTCTCAAGTGATCGTGCCAAATGCTTCCAGAACTAACCTTCTCAGATCTTCTTCTGTATTATTATCGTATCCCTACACGAAGAAATCAAGCGGAGTTATATCTGGTGAACGCGCTGGCCAGAGTGTCTCCGAAACGCGCTGATTACCTTATCTGGAAATCTCCTTAAAAGATATGCCCGAACGGCTATGGAATTACGTGCAGGTGGCCCATTCTGCTGTATTCAACAGTTGCGAACTCTCTCCAGAGGCATCTTATCGAGAGCATCCTCTAAATCGTTTTGTGGCAAATGTAGGTAACGCTCTGATGTTAAGGTATGGTGGTAAATAAACGATCCTACAATCGTTGTATCGAAGATACCAGCCCACATATTGAAAGTAACATGGTGTTGCAACCTCGACTCTTTATTTGAGACTTAATTGGTCTCATGAACATTTATTCTATTGAAAACACAGTTTATTTACGCTCTGTACTGACGTACCACATTTTATTTGTTTTTGTTTCTTGTTTAATTCGAAGGGCCTGATTATGTTTTGTTAAATTAAACGTTGATTTTGGTAACACTTAACGTTTCATAACCACTGTTAACTTATACAAAATCACTTATTCGGTATGCTCTAGAGTTCACAAGAACTCAACAAAATGAATTGTGCTTATGTTGGCATAAGCTTGTTGCTTGTTTGGAGTCTATAAAAAAACTAACTTAAATATCGAATTTTCTCACGCTATACAATTCTACCTGAGAGAGGTTAGCATACTTATGGTTCAATGTAAGCAAAAATTACCCTTGTTGGATTATTCCTAATCGCCTTTAAAATTGTATTTTACATATGGTAAATATTATAACTAATAAGGCTACTGAGAAATATGTGAATTTGAAAGGTGTAATCTTCCAGACGAGACGCCTTAACATGCCACCCGCCTTGAAAGGCTATCTTTCAACGAATGCTTTATAATAAAAATAATGGATTATAACTAATAAACTGTTCTCATCTTAATCTACTTAAAAATATTTACTTATTTTAAAAAATGTTCGCTTAAATTATGTAGTCCAGAGATTAAGTTGTCCTCGTCAGTCTATAGGGAGAACGCACACTTTGGACACTGGCCGTTTTAAAATATTACCATTTGACTCTTTCAATGATATCACCCTAGTGATGTTGTCAGCTCCTGCATGTAACTGAATGATACGGTCAATCTACCACTTTAATAAGGGAATATTATCTTCTTTGATAATAACCAGAACTCTTGGTTACAACTTAATGTTGGATGTTTGTTTCCATTTTGTGTGAATTTCTAATTGTGAGATGTATTCCTTACACCATCTTTTCCAAAAATCTTGTTTTATTTTTTGAATATGCTGATATTTGCTTAACCTCCTGTCAGCAGTATCCAGCACTTTGTGTTGCGGGTTTGAAGTTAAAGTTCGTCGAATCAAAAACTGTGCAGGTATTAAGGGATCTAAATCATTAGGGTTGGAAGAAAAGGGACTCAAAGGACGGGAATTGAGGACTGCTTCGATTTGTGTTCATAATGTGTAAAATTCCTCAAAGGTTAAGTGAGTGTTTTTTGTTCCACGTTTTAAATGACTCTTTACTGATTTTACGCCCGCCTCCCATAAGCCTTCAAAATGTGGAGAACGTGGTGGTATAAAATGCCATGATGTAGTTGTGTTATTTAATGGCTGATTTATTTTTGTATGATTTTTATGACTTGACAGAAAATTATGCAACTCTAACAATTTCGAATTTGCACGCACAAAATTTTTGCTATTATCCGAGTAAATAGTCAGTGGTTGACCACGTCGGGCCGACAACCTATTTAATGCCCCAAAAAAGGCCCCTGTGTCGAGACTAGCAGCCAAATCTAAATGTACAGCTTTAGTTACCAAACACACAAATATGCTTATATAACCCTTGTTAAATTTACAGCAGCGACCCTTTCTGTCCTTGATTAATATTGGACCAGCATTATCAACACAGAAATTGTAAAATGGTGGTGAGTAGGTATAGATGAGGGGTTCTGGAACCACCACCTTCCACCACCCGGCCACTGCGTCATAGTGACGTCACTGGACTGAGGGCCAATAGGGGCTAACCTGAGATGACGTAATCCAAGATGGCGGCCAAGACGGACGACCGGAAGTGAAAAACGCGGGAAATTTAAACTTTTAAATGACAGGTGGCACTACTGTCAAAGTAGGAGGACCCACCAGTTTGATTTTTGGTAGTGTGACGTACGCACAGGTGGCGGTTTGCGCATGCGCAAACCCAACTTGGTTAATAGTAGGTGTAGAGGTGTAGTGTTTGGTATTATATTACTCGCCTTGACGAGTAGAATGCAGTGCCGTCGCCTAAGGCGGCGATGGGGACGGCGGGGTCGGAATAGGATTTTTAGAATCTGAATCAAGATTTGATCTAACCTATCTAAATAATAAGACGTGTCATTTTTAGTTTGATAAAAATGACGTATGTAAAGATGGCGGTTTTCGCATGCGCAAACCAACTTTGTTATTAAGCGGTGCATAGGTATATTGTTTGGTGTCATGTAACTCGTCGCGACGAGTAGAATGCAGCCCCGTCGCCGAAGGCGGCGGCAGGGGGATGTGGGGCAGCGCAAACCAACTTTCTAACGTAGAGGTATGTCACGTCGTGGTAATCGCGTCGACGAGTAGAATTCAAAAATGGTATACACGCATGTGCAAACCCCAACTTTCTTAAATTTTAATCTGGACGGCTGAAGTTTGGTAACATGTTACCCATCTTGATGAAATCGAAGTAAACAAACACCGGATGTTTGCGGTTTTGCAAGTCTGAGTACGCTCGTAATAGAAATTGATGGTAAACTCTACATAATATTAAAAAAACCGACCCTTTTATCGAATTTGTGCTTATATCTCATAAGAAACCATGTAAAAAAGACACATATAAGCAAAATAACATGTAACATAATATATTTTAGGTACACATGTTAGTGAACCATGCAATTACCGTGCTTTTTGAAACGTATAAATGGCCAGCATATTTAATCATAATTACAGTTAAAACATTATTATGGAGAGAATCATAAGTGATAGCAATAGATTTTTAAAGTTTACACGGAAGCCAAACAGAAAAATACAACCAACGAGAGTATATGGAGAGGGGGGGGGGATGGCAACAAACCATGCAGCAATAAGGTCAAGTCAAATCTAAATGTTGAAGATACTCGGTGTACGTAATTATAATTGTATCAACATGATGTACGACGATAGTAATGATTCTGAAGTCACAGATCCAGAACATAAGAGAAAACGGTATGATACAGACGAAAATGATGGTCCTGGGATGATCACACCTGTTGATAACGATGTTTGTGAATATTGTTATTTGGGATCAAATTGCTGCAGCTCTGCGACAAAATATTTGTGAGATTAAGCAAGAAAGTATAATGCTGCTAGAAACAAGGTATGCAATTACTCCAGCTTTAAGTGTTGCAATTGGTATATCAAACGCGGCCCGGGTGATTCCAATAATTAAAATTGTAAATACAAGCCTATGTCCACCAAGTCCAAATATAGCAATCTCATCTGGCTCATGGGAATGGGATTATTTTATTTCAACAATGACAAAAGCAGCTGAAGAGTACTTTACCAAAGGTAATAAGATAGGACCTGAAAATATTGGAGTATGTACCATCAAACGAATTAAAATCCTAAACAGTAAAGGTATATCAATCTCAGATGATTCTACTACCTTTTATTTAACCGAAGATGCAGTTCAACAGCTACTAGATCTGGTTGAAATCATCAACGAAAAGATAAAGTTTCTAAGTAATTTTAACTTTGATATTCGACTTAGTGATTTCCTTTGTGTCGCTGATGTTCTCAAATGTGTTAATAAGGAGCTACCGTGTGGCGAGGAGGTTGTAAAACTTATAAAAGTCATGTGAAAAGACTATGAATCATCATCCAGAGTTTGTATGTTAAAATGCTTACACTTTGCAAAGAAGCAAGTACTTAATCATTTTAAAGAAATACACACGATATATAATGGCCCATTGTAAAGCAGGGTACATCATTCTGACCGCCCTAAGCCAAAATATGTTTTATATCTACAAACCACCAAATGTTACAGAAGTGAGAATTTGTTTCAACGACGGTAACTGTATGAAATGGTTTAGTCTTCCAGCAACATACCTAAACAATGACGAGATGCTTGAAGTTTCAACATATAACATATCCAAAATTATGAGTGATATGGTATGTTTCTGTTTGATAACGGTACCCGTGATGAGACATCTGATTGGAGAACCCTCATATTAACTGATTCATATCGGTTCACTTCAAATTATATTTCTATGTTTATATCAACTGGTTTTCTTGTATATCTAACTATATTTATGTTGATGTACTTTTGCTTTAAATATAACACTGTAATTAAATATATATATATATATATATATATATATATATATATATATATATATATATATATATATATATATATATATATATATATATATATATATATATATATATATCGTAAACATGTTTGTCAATAAATATACATAAAATGAACACATATGTTTTATTTATTAGTTATGTAGGACGTGTGAATCATATATTAATAAACACAGTTGTAAATCGTAGAGTGGTGTCAGCATCTATAAATTGTCGTACGCACTCGTAAGCTCATTCAAAATTTAGTTGTCTTCAGTCTGCTCTATCTGTCAAATGGCTACATTAAGTGATGTGTGTTACCATCAAATTAAAGACAACTTTTGGTTTATTTTGAGACTTTCAAATAACTTTTGATAAGAACACTGGTTATTTCAATGCAACAAAATAGTGTAAAAGTGGCGAGAAAATATTCAGACATTGGTTGGAAAATAAGAAAATTAAAGAGCTGACTGCGTATTACAACAACAAGCTAGAGTCACATCTAAGGAGCCGGAATACTAGCCCCCTAGCTGTGTCGAAAGTCACACTTGGACTAACACCAACAACTGCCACATACTTGGTGGACTTAATATCATATGTTTGTAAAGATTTGATATTAAATTTGTCTTGTTGAATATCCAACAATTTCTATGAAAAGTGCAACCAAATTATTTATGATTTTTTCGTAAGTAATTTAATCAAAAATACATGGACAACCTTGAGGAGATTCAAGTGAAATTAATGGAGATAGATGATGAAGTACAGCGCATGCAAGAAACATACGCTAAAGGCACAGAACATCTGGAAGATATATCCCCAAAACCAAGTAACCCAGGAAAAATATGTGTTTTTGGTTTACTTTCAAGAAATGAGAAAGACGTTACCTATCCTTATCACGCTGTAAGAACTTATAATAAAAACTTCAGAAGAGCGGTTAAGAACTTTAAAAACAAACATGCCGAATCCGTAATGATTGTAATCATGCTGTATGATCCAAAATCTGTAAATCTCTTTAACAAAATAAAGACTGAAGTGAAATACCTTAAGACGAATAGAAACGACCTACAGATAGCAGATGTACCGCAAGAGAAATTTATTCAGGATATTATTTATTTACGACATAATTTTATTAGTTTATATATATATATATATATATATATATATATATATATATATATATATATATATATATATATATATATATATATATATATATATATATATATATATATATATATATATATCTTGCCTTTCTTCCTCAAGATTCGTTCTACCAGATAGATGTCTGCTTGTTTAGTCTTATGTAATTCTTCCTCGTAGAACCCTCCACTGATTGGTTTTCCTTGCATGTCTTCAAGAAGGTATGTTACTGGATTTGTGAAATGCAGTTTTTAATAACACTGTTGACCAACTAGATGCGTGAACCCCTTTTCAAATTGAGCTTTTGCTTTACTTATCTGTACAACATCACCCACTTTAAATTTATTCTGATCAATCACTTTAATATTTGAGTAGACTTGTTTAAGAATAGTCTCTTCATTTTTCTTATTAAATGAGGTTTTACAATAATTGTGCGATAAACAGTGGCGTTGTAGACATCCGTGACATCAGGTAGTGGATTAAACCATTTGTAGGAACCAAATAAGTTAATGTTTTTATATATCTTTTCTTTTAAGGTACGTATGACTCTTTCCACTATTGTAGCCTTCTTTACACTATAAGTGCTGTAGTGATTAATGTTGTATTTTTCATTAAGCTGTTAAATTTAGAGTTATATAATTCTCGGTCAAGATCAGATTGAATGTTAGAGGGCGCTGTACTATTAGCTAAAATATCGACCATAGCTTTAGTCACCTCTTCAGCAATTTTAGATTTAAGTGGACGAGTCCACACATACTTTGATAAACAACTTATAACCACTAAAATGTACCTTTAGCCAGAGTTTTTCGATGATAGTCAGTAAACTCACCTAAGTCTATCTGCCACAAGTCGTTCAAACCTTTTATTATGATACGCCCACGTTTAGGATATACCAAACTATGGTAAAACTCATGGTAACATATGCGTCTATGTTATGGGGGCCAAAAGGAGACCAGTCTCTCCAGGGTACAACCAACGACAGAAGTTATGTAGCAGGACAGACAGCTGTCTAGCAGGACATACAGCTGTCTTACAGGACAGACAGGTGTTGGACAGCTGTCTAGCACGACAGGCAGCTGTCTAGCGAATTTTATGAAATTATTTAACGAAACAATCCTTTTAAACGTAAGTCATAATCTATTCCGAAGGCATCATCTCTATAGATCATACATTCATCCTCCTAAGTCTTCTTCACTCTTTCATCCTCTAATGAATCCACCTTTGCTGACGAAACAATCGTTCCTCAGACCAATCATCTCACCAACATCTCAAGTTTCCAGGTTAGTTGCACAGCTGTGACCTGCCCACCTGTCAATCGTCACATGTCACTTTGATGTCCCCCGGGTCAGCTAGGTGGCGGGGACGTCGGGTCGGAACAGCCACCAGCGCCGGAGCGACGTCATGGTAACGTCACTGGACGGAAGGCCAACAGGGGACAAACCTGAGAGGACGTAATCCAAGATGGCGGCCAAGATGGGCGACCGGAGGTGACGTAACTGTGGCGTCACTCCAGCGCGGCCGCCATCTTGGATTACGTCATCTCAGGTTTGTCCCATATTGGCCCTCCGTCCAGTGACGTCACTATGTCGTCGCTCCGGCGCTGGTGACTGTTTCGACCCGACGTCCCCGCCACCTAGCTAACCCGGGGGGCATCACAGTGACAGGTGGGCAGGTCAGAGCTGCAATACTGTCCTGCTAGACAGCTGTCTGTCATGCTAGTCTGTCGTTGGTTGTACCCTGGAGATACTGGTTTCCTTTTCGCTACCATAACATAGATGCATGTGACCATGAGTTTTACCATAGTTTGGTATATCCGAAACGTAGGCGTAAAAGATTGACTTAGGTGAGTTTACTGACTATCATCGAGAAAACTCTGGCTACAAGTACATTTTAGTGGTTATAAGTTGTTTATCAAAGTATGTGTGGACTCTTCCACTTAAATCTAAAAATTCCGAAGAGGTGACTAAAGCTATGGTCGATATTTTAGCTAATAGTATAGAGCCCTATATCATTCAATCTGATCTTGGTCGAGAATTCTATAACTCCAAATTTAGCAGCTTAATGAAAAATGCAACATTAATCACTAGAGCACTTATAGTGTAAAGAAGGCTGCAATGGTGGAAAGAGTCATACGTACCTATATTTTCAGGTTCGATCTTACTACCTTTGGTAAAAAATAATATGTAAAATCAAAAAATCCAAATTTTTCAAAATATCTCAAGAACCAAATTTTTTTTAGAGTTGTCGAACCGCAGTTGTGTTGAGCTTTTGAGTGCGCAACAAGTCTGTATCTGATCACCATGGTGGCCCTCCTTATCCTGGACACACTGTCTGTATATATATATATATATATATATATATATATATATATATATATATATATATATATATATATATATATATATATATATATATATATATATATATATATATATATTGTTACAAAGCACTTCAATAGACGTAGGTGCGGTGTTGCCACATCTCCAGAATTTCCCCAACATCTGGGAATTTTTGCACAATCTGGCAACACCGCCTCCCCACCCCCCTGGGGGTGCCTGGGGTGACCCCCCTCAGGCGAAGTCTCAACCCTCTAGGACCAGAAATAACGAAGTTACCAACTTGTACCCCGTCGGAACGGATAACTGAGGTCTGCACATTCCGAACACCCTGTATATACACCCTGTATACGCAGAGAACCCTTACACCCTGTATACGCAGAGAGATCTTATAGTTTCAGAAACACCTCTTGTGTAACATAGGAGTGGTGACCACATTTGGATGACCTGTATATACATCCCCCTGTATACACACGGGACCGATCTGTATTCACAGAACCTTCTAGTAAAAGAAGGTCCTAGAACGTTCTGGAATGGAACACTCTAGAAAGGAGGGGAAGGTACGGCGAGTATATAAAAGCGAAAGCAAGCCAGCCCGAGTTAGTTGAGTTCAGTAAGAGAATGTGGTAGTGACTTGAAGAAGCAGTGTAAAGTGTTAAGAGAGTAGTGACTGTAGTACCAGATTAGTGACTTTTGTTGAGAGTTGTAATTGTAAGGCCAGTAAATGAAGTGTTTTGTGAGAGAGACATTCTAGAAATTTTATTGTATCCATATTTAGAGTGTAAATAAAGTTGTTTTGTTAAAATTAAAAGTCTCACTTATCCAGAACGCGGAGAAAACGCAACAATTTGGTGTCAGAAGTGTGGGATAAGTGAGTGAAGAAGTGGACAACTAAGCAAGCTGTAAATGGTAAACACTAGATCGACTGACTACGACGAGATGGCTGAAATCAAAGAGTTGATGGAGTTACTGAAGAAGCAACGCGAAGAAGACAAAGAAGAACTCAAGAAGCAACGCGAAGAAGACGACCAACGACGACAAGAAGAAGAAAGAAGACGGCGCGAAGAAGACGAACGACGACGACAAGTAGACAAAGAAGAACTCAAGAAGCAACGCGAAGAAGACGAACAACGGCGACAAGAAGATGGAAGAAGACGGCGCGAAGAAGACGAACAACGGCGACAAGAAGATGAAAGAAGACGGCGCGAAGAAGAGGAGAGAAGACGGCAAGAGGAGGAACAGAGGCGACAAGAAGATAAAGAAGAGCTCCGAAGTATGTTCCACAATATAAGAGTCGATGTAAAAGAAGAAATTGAACAGATCAACGAACAAATAGAAAACGTGGACAAGAAAGTAGAAAATGTGGACAAGAAAGTAGAAAATGTGGACAAGAAAGTAGAAAATGTAACAGAGGATTTGAATAAACGATGGGAAGAAGTGGAAGGGTTGAAAGAACAAATGAAGATGATGATGAAAGGCACAGAAGTCAGACATAGAGAACTGACAGAGCAGGTGATGGGCCAGACTGACAGAACTCAACCAAGAGGAGTTACTGAAATGTCCCCAGTTCAAAATCGTCCGGAAGAAGGTATACCAATCGTGCAGCAGCCTCATGGAACCTTGAAGCCGCCGACTTTTGACGGAGAAACATCGTGGCCCATGTACAGGAGGCAGTTTGAGGCGGCAGCTCTCAGCAATGGGTGGAGCGAACAACAGGCAGCAACTGCTCTAATTCTCTCGCTTCGAGGTAAAGCCCTAGAGATCCTCCAGAACATCCCGGAGTCGAAACAGCAAAACTACTTAACAGTGATACAGGCCCTAGATTTGAGATATGGTAACAAGTACATGAGCCAGGTCTACCAGACACAACTAAAGTCAAGGGTCCAGAAGCCAAATGAGACGCTGCAAGAATTTAGTGCCGAAGTGGAGAAACTTGTGCGACTGGCATATCCCCAAGCCCCAGAAGAATTTGTCAACCAGATAACCGTCCAGACCTTCATCGATGGGGTACTTGATAATGAAATGCAACAAGCTTTAAGGCTCGGAAGGTTCAAAACACTTACGGACTGCGTAATTTATGGCTTGGAATTTGAAGCAGCGAAGAATGCATCTCAACCTCGCCGCAACAGGCTGCGCGAAGTGAAGGAGAAAGAGGACCTTTCAGACACGACTGGGGAACTTAGGCAAGAAATAAAGTTTATAAAGGAAGCCATAAGCAAGCTCACTGCAACGGTCGGAGCACGTAAAACGAAAGCAGATTGGTCAGACATAGAATGTTACAAGTGTGGTAGGAAAGGGCACATAAGTAGACAGTGCTCACAAACCCAACAGGTGGCTCGCAGAAGACAAGAATATACCAACAGGGAGCGCCATCAGGGAAAACGACCTGACGCCAGTGTAGGTGGGCGACACGTGGCATGCGAGACCCAAGGCCCCAAGGTCAGGGTCTCCACTATCCGACGCTACCGCGAGAGCCTCGTTATACCTGGCAGCATAGACGGAAGACAATGCAGTTTCACCATCGATACTGGTGCTACTAGATCCGTTGTACGTCCAGACATGTTGTCAAACAGGTCGGCACTCACGACCAACAAACAGCCTGTGTTGGAGACGGCAAAAGGAGATAGGATACCTGTGCATGGAGAGGCCACTGTTTTCATTAGGCTGGGCAGTACTGAGCTACAGGTAAGGGCTGTCGTCGCAGAAATCGTCGACGAATTTATTCTGGGCCTGGATTTAATGGAAGATTTCGATGTCCTGTCAGTAGACTTCCAGAATAAGATCTTGAAAATCGGTAACGAAGAGTTGTATTTATCTCCAACAGCAGGCGAAGCTAATCCCAGGGTGAGACTTATTGTCGACGAGGATACACGGATTCCTGGTAACAGTGAGAAGATTGTCAGAGCCAGACTAGAGAAGAAACTTGATGGTATGTCTGCTCTCATAGCGGAGCCCCTAAAAGATAGACATGATGGTGCCCTCGTCGCACGATGCTTAGTAGACCCGAAGAGGACAATACCCATAAGAGTGGCTAACGTGCAAACTAACAGGGTCACATTGAAGAAAGGTGAGGTTATCGCCACTTGCGAGCCCATTGACCGAGTGACGTTGTCAAGAAAGGTGACACCCACGGCATTAGACAGAAGACTGCCAGTAGAAATGGTAGAGCGGTTCAAGAATTCTTGGGGCCAATTGAACGACATGGAGATGGAAATGGCCCTGAAGTTCGTATTGGAGGAGGCCGATATTTTCGCTCAAGATAAAATCACAGGTCGTACGAGTCTAGTGCAACACAGAATTAATACTGGCGACGCAAGACCAATTAGACAGCCGCCGAGAAGACTGCCTTTTGCCAAGCAATCAGAAATCAAGGCGATGGTTAACGAAATGCTGGAAGATGGTGTGATTGAGGAGTCTAATAGTCCTTGGTCGTCCCCAGTAGTTTTGGTCACCAAGAAAGACGGCACTATGAGATTTTGCGTGGACTATAGGAAGCTGAATGATGTCACCAAGAAAGACAGTTATCCCCTGCCCCGGATCGACGACACTTTGAACACTTTGGCCGGATCAAAGTGGTTCTCTACATTAGACCTGAAAAGTGGCTACTGGCAAGTAGAACTCCATAAAGACGATAAGGAGAAGACTGCTTTTTCAACCGGGAATGGGTTGTACCAATTCAAGGTCATGCCATTCGGCTTATGTAATGCTCCTGCCACCTTCGAGCGACTAATGGAGTTAGTGCTGAGAGGACTTACATGGGAAACATGCCTGGTGTATCTCGACGATGTCATGGTGATTGGAAGGACTTTCGATGAACACCTGTCGAATCTGAAGCAGGTTTTCTCCAGGCTGAGAGGTGCCAATCTGCAACTCAATCCCAAGAAATGCGTCCTCTTCCAGAAGAAAGTGAGTTTCCTCGGACATGTCGTTTCTGAGAAACGGATAGAAACTGATCCAGAGAAAATAAAGTCAGTAAGAGACTGGCCTGTGCCGAAGAACAAACATGAGGTCAGAAGTTTTCTGGGACTTTGCAGCTATTACCGACGCTTTGTGAAGTACTTCAGCAGCATTGCGAAACCTCTGCATAGCCTGACTGAAAATAAGGCCGAGTTCATCTGGTCACCAGATTGCCAAGAGTCTTTTAGAGAGCTCAAACATCGTCTTCTCACTGCTCCTGTGCTGGCTTATCCTCAGGACGAAGGACTGTTTATACTGGACACCGATGCTTCCCAGTATGGCATTGGGGCAGTACTCTCACAGCTCCAAGCCGGAGAAGAAGTTGTGATAGGCTACTTCAGCAAAACGTTCGGAAAAGCAGAAAGAAATTACTGTGTAACCCGGAAAGAACTGCTGGCAGTTGTAAGATCCATCGAACATTTCCACAGCTTCCTGTACGGAAGAACATTCCGCGTGAGGTCGGATCACTCTGCTCTGCAATGGCTTCTGAACTTTAGAAATCCCGAAGGACAGCCCGATGGATAGAGAAACTGCAGAGCTACGACTTCCGGATTGAACATCGAAGAGGAAGAAGTCACGCCAATGCAGACAGCCTGTCAAGAAGACCATGTTCAGTGCATGAATGTAAATTTTGCGAGCGACAAGAGAACAAAGAGATCGACAAAGTAACTCATCAGATCAAACAACTGGTGGCAGGACAGGAGAATAACACCGATCTAGACGTAAATCTTGAATACATCAGAGACGCACAGAAGACAGATCCAGACTTGAAAAATATTAGAGAATGGCTACAAAACGGGAAAAGACCTGAGTGGCACGATGTGTCCCGGTTTGGGGCGGAGGTTAAAGGCTACTGGCTACAATGGGACTCCTTGTGTCTAAAGAATGACTTGATCACTCGAAAATGGGAAACTGCCGATGGTAGAGACTGTATATACCAGACCGTTGTGCCAAGTGAGTGCATAAGCAGTGTTCTTCAAGAGTTACACAATAGTAGAAGTGGACGCCACTTTGGAGTCAACAGGACTCTTGCCAGAGTGAGAGACCGCTTCTATTGGATAAACTGCCGAAGGAGCGTGGAAGAATGGTGCAAAAGATGTGACCAATGTGCTTCAAAGAAAGGACCAAAGACCCGAACCAGAGGAAAAATGATGCAGTACATCTCAGGTACACCGTGGGAGAGAGTTGCCGTAGACATCGCAGGACCTTTTCCCATCACGGAGTCTGGGAACAGATACATAATGGTGGCGATGGACTACTTCTCGAAATGGCCTGAAGTTGCGCCGATCCCCAACCAAGAGGCAACGACCGTAGCAGAAGCCCTGATGGAAAATGTCATATCACGGCATGGCGTACCCTTGGAGATTCACACCGACCAGGGCCGGAATTTCGAATCAGAGGTCTGGAAAAGCCTAATGGACTTGCTAGGCATAAAAAAAACGAGAACAACGCCACTCCACCCTCAATCAGACGGCATGGTAGAACGGCATAACAGGACCATCAATCAGTATCTTGCTATGTTTGTCGACGAGAATCAGAGAACCTGGGACAAGCTGATACCTCTGTTCCTCCTAGCTTACAGAAGCTCTCAGCATGAATCTACCGGCTACACTCCATCCATGATGTTGACCGGCAGAGAGATGCGGTTACCAATCGACATGACGAGACCACCACCGAACGAGGACATAGCGGACCTAGCTACGTTACCTGAGTATGTCGCCGACCTAGAAGGAAAACTGCGCACTATACACAGATGTGTCAGAGATAGGCTCCTCTTAAGCAGTGACCGGATGAAGATGCGCTTGGATCGCAGAGCAACACCCCATACATTCAAGGAAGGTGATGCAGTGTGGCTGTACCAACCAACAAGGAGAAAGGGCCTCAGTCCCAAACTTCAGAAACCATGGGAAGGGCCATACTTGGTGACTAAGAAAATTAACGACCTAGTCTACAGAATCCAGCTGTCTCCAAGAACTAAACCCAAAGTTGTTCACATAGAGAGGTTGAGTCCCTATCGGGGCAACGAACCCCCAAGTTGGCGGCCGGTAAATACTGTTCGGGACGAACAGTCTTAAGGAGGGGGGCAGTGTTACAAAGCACTTCAATAGACGTAGGTGCGGTGTTGCCACATCTCCAGAATTTCCCCAACATCTGGGAATTTTTGCACAATCTGGCAACACCGCCTCCCCACCCCCCTGGGGGTGCCTGGGGTGACCCCCCTCAGGCGAAGTCTCAACCCTCTAGGACCAGAAATAACGAAGTTACCAACTTGTACCCCGTCGGAACGGATAACTGAGGTCTGCACATTCCGAACACCCTGTATATACACCCTGTATACGCAGAGAACCCTTACACCCTGTATACGCAGAGAGATCTTATAGTTTCAGAAACACCTCTTGTGTAACATAGGAGTGGTGACCACATTTGGATGACCTGTATATACATCCCCCTGTATACACACGGGACCGATCTGTATTCACAGAACCTTCTAGTAAAAGAAGGTCCTAGAACGTTCTGGAATGGAACACTCTAGAAAGGAGGGGAAGGTACGGCGAGTATATAAAAGCGAAAGCAAGCCAGCCCGAGTTAGTTGAGTTCAGTAAGAGAATGTGGTAGTGACTTGAAGAAGCAGTGTAAAGTGTTAAGAGAGTAGTGACTGTAGTACCAGATTAGTGACTTTTGTTGAGAGTTGTAATTGTAAGGCCAGTAAATGAAGTGTTTTGTGAGAGAGACATTCTAGAAATTTTATTGTATCCATATTTAGAGTGTAAATAAAGTTGTTTTGTTAAAATTAAAAGTCTCACTTATCCAGAACGCGGAGAAAACGCAACAATATATATATATATATATATATATATATATATATATATATATATATATATATATATATATATATATATATTGTGCTGGGAAATTGCACGTTATGAACGCTTCGTAGATCAGATTGTACGTAGTACAGATCGTAAATAAATTTAAGATAAAACAAAAAAGAAAACCTGTACGGAAATTTAATTTGATGGCGTTGAACTCCGATTATTGGTTAAACGCTTAGACATAAGTATAATGGGGGGTTGTCTTAGCATTTATTAATAAAACTTGACCACAGGTCAGCAGTAAGTGCAATACTTACAGTTTACACGTGATGTATATGGGTTCTTTGTAAATTGTGTCCATCTCCACATCATTCGACATTCTTCTTCACACTAAAACATAAAATAATAAGAAAACATTAATTAACAAACATAGTTAGTCAGTGTTAGTTAGATGAGCAATGATAGCTATAAAAAGCCATGGTTCATTAAAATAATCAATAATAAAAATTTTAAGATTTATAACTTTAACAATTTTGGTTAGTATCTCAGTAAGAGAGGTTAAATGAGCTAAATATCTATATGCATATAGCTTAAACCCTTAATCATGTCAGTAAAACCAAAGAATTATACTCTAGAATAATATTTACCTTGATATAAGTTAGAATAAGATGTAATTAAAAAAAAACTTTGTATATATTATATAAGAAAGAGTTTTTATTTAAGCCAGGGACTAAAGTTTGTCAAGACAAAAGTGTTTTATATTGTGAGACTTTAAAGCTTTAGCGAAAGATTACAAAATTTAAAAGTGGTTTCGTTTTAAATTTAGTAATATTTATTATGTCTAGGATTAGTAAGGTTATGCAAAATGTAATTTTAATAGTAGGCATGTAAATTATAAGATTGGAACTTACCGGGCTTTCCAAAGATGCACAACTGTCAAAACGGCAATAATTAATGAATTCAAGAGAGATTGCTTTGACAAAACAGGAAAGCAGCTTTCAGCGGAAATTAGAGACGACTTACGACTTGGTAGAGGAGATTGTTATTAGTTAGGACGCGATAAACAGGCGTCATATTCCTCCACAAAGAATTTCAATATTTTTAAAGCATATTGTGTATAAAACCAGGTGAATTGTTCCTGCAAGTGAAATAACGAG
This sequence comes from Tillus elongatus, assembly GCA_964006375.1. NCBI lineage: Eukaryota > Metazoa > Arthropoda > Insecta > Coleoptera > Cleridae > Tillus > Tillus elongatus. Next base: position 8,510,278 of record OZ023271.1, read on the forward strand.
TTAGATTCATGTTCACAGTAAGAAATTCACCCAGAAAACAATAATATATGAAGAATAACTATTTCCAGACTTACCTACCAAAACTAGCAAGGAAACAAAGTTTGAAATCTATTTTATTTTGTTTAAATCAAACCAAGGGGCAGGAACCTCGAATAAAGACAGGCAATTTTGACAAACGTCTGTCTCACTATAAGGTATTTGTGGGAAATTAGAAAATTTAACTAATAAACAGAAATCCTATTTGTATTCTCACAATAGTTAACAGTTAGGAACCTAGAGGGCACGGAGTTCGCAGTGCAAATCCTAAAAGCCATTTTAATCTTATTATAAACTTTATGCCAATTAAAATTCTGTTGCGAAATTTTTAATACACCCAATTTGTTAATAAAATTTAAGATTTTCCTAGAGGATCCGTTTTAAGAGTACATTTAAAAATTCCATGGAATAAGATTTTGTTATGAACTTGAAATGAGATAGTTCTTTGCGCAAATAATAAAAAGCATAAGTTAAGATTTAATTGCATATAGCAGGCTGTTTTTCTCCTAAATAATAGAACCCACCACTGAGGAGTTTAGAAGAGAGAGAGCCAGGGCAGTAAAAATTTTAAAAGGGTAATTTATTGGTAGTAAACTAGAGGCAAGTATATGAATATGTCATTTGCTATTTTAACTGACGAATGATAATGGGGGATATGCAACAAACATTACACTGAAGTCAATTTTTCAATTTAACACACACACACACACACACACACACACACACAAATATATATATATATATATATATATATATATATATATATATATATATATATATATATATATATATATATATATTTCTCATGTATTGTTTGAGGACTTGAACAACAATTTATTTTCTATTATACAATGTTAAGTTTAAGGTCATTCTAAATTTCTCTAGTGTGATTTTTACTTCATGTCCCCGAAGAATCCACCTAAAACGTAGATGGTGTTGACGTGATGTCATGTAACAATATTTTGATTTCAACTTTCAAACAATGTTTAAGTTTTAGGCTGACAATTTTAAATCATTGACATAATTTAGGTATACATTACATTCAATTAAAAGTATAATAGCTTGGTAAAATGAACGAAAATTAATAAAATAAGATTAACTCAGTAACAGTGTGAAATAAACGTGGAGGCTCCATTAGCAGGTTGTGACTAGGCCTTTGCTTGTAGACCGTTTTTCGGTGACACGGATTGACGGTTACTATCTGAGGATCTCGGGCTCCAGATTTTAAAGGGTTTACTCCCTGTTGAGGATGTCTGCGACCTCTTCACTAAACTCTGACCAAGATAACGATCAAAGTACCTGGGTAACTCTGTGGAGAAGGGTTCGGTAGCTTTTAGATGATGCAGACTAAATTTAGTGATCCCCGAGTAAGCGGGCTTTAATCGCTGATATTCGGCGTGCTCCGACCACTTCTGGCTTATCGAAAGGTGTAGCAGATTTTGTAAGTATAAGGGGTTAGATATAAATTAATTGAGATCTTTTATTTACCCAACCCTATATTTTAGATTAGAAAATATTTACAAAAGATATATACAAAACAATATTTACAAACTATGTACAAATAAAATATGCGGGTAATAATATTAATCAGAACTCGGCTTGCTCTAAAGCGACCAGGGCTAGTGTTGGATGACGCATACGGACTCAGCGAGATATACGGTACGAGCGGCGTTCTACTAAATCACGTATACGGCAGGCGGGCGGCACATAACGATAGACCAGTTCAAAGTAACATCTGTAGCCTCTCCGTCAAAGTAGGGAACACCGGAGGCGCATAAGGGCGGAAGGAGAGACGGGACGACAGTTTCCAGTAGGCCTATGCGGAGTGTGAATCCTCAGCATATCCGCTAGGGCCAAACCGGGACACAAACATCTTGATTACTTTAGCGAGCTGTGAATCCTCAGCGTCCTCACTAAAATAACACAAGAGCTTATACTGTATGGGGCGGAAATCCCGGAGCCAGATGAAGTGTACAGGGCTAATTGGAAATGAACGCATCACTTGGAGTGACCTAGATAGGCTGTGAATCCCCAGCGTCCCTATCGGGATCAAACCAAGATGAATATATCTCGATTATTTAGGTGAGCTGTGAATCCTCAGCATCCTCACAAACATAATGCAAGACAATCTAACATACAGAAATTGTCTATAGGGACGGATACAGATTGGGAAAAGCAGATATAATTCACTTGCGGAGATTTGGACTGAGAAGTGTGATAATTTAAAAATATGAAAATTCGCTACAAAATATGAATTACCTAGAACGGATACTTTCTTACCTATAACAATATTCTCGTGTACTGAAATCGCCCAACCAGGTGCGCTCGGACGGCAAACGGAAACGGAATCGGTGCGGACTGGTGGCGACTCGCTGTTCTCGGCTTATTAGCTGAATTACCAATACTGCATAAGCCCCGTGTTGCTTCTCCTTTTATATGAATTTCACAGCCGGCCAAAAACTCCGCGATGATTGGAATGTTATCACCGTATCACGACCGGATAAGATAATAAGTAAGAAATACACGTTTAATTAAATATAAATCGCCTTAAAATATTTAATGGTGAAAAATATTTTAGCAAATATTTATATAGTTTGTATTTAATTATTTTCTATTTAATTATCGTCTTAGTAATTATGCGTTTTGTACCACAGACCGATAGAAAATAATACTTCATCACACACTCCCCTCACTTTACAAAAAAAAAAGTTTTTTTTAGACTGACTGAAATGGAGTATTAAAAACTTAACTTAATACCTAACCGTAACTCACTATTGTTCAAAGAAGTCTCTTTATCTTAATATAAGTTAACCTAATCCTAAACCTATCACAAGACTATACTACACTCAACACTGTGTCTTTAGCACGTCCTTCACGAATGGGGGGCAATCAACCACTTTAGGGTCTCCTTCGTGTGGCTTTGCATACCGAAGTCAGTGAACGGCTTCCATTGCTGTCTGTTTGACTTCGGCGGGGCCTTCCATCGAATGACAACGTATTGTCGCTGCCCGGTGCCGGTGCGGATGGCGCGTGGTATGGCTTCAAGTCATCAATGTGAACATGGCGAAGCCACTTACCCCTCGCATCTTTGAGGTCATATACCACCGGTGAGCGATCTTACTGACAGTGTAAGGTCCAGCATATTTTGGGGCTAGCGTGGCTGCAAAGCCGCGAGCTGCGGAAGAAAGCGGGCGGTTAACTCTTAACACGCGGCCGCCTAAAGCGCATTGCCAGTTGAGTCTTCTCAGGTTGTAATGATGACTTTGCTGTGAGAAGGCCCTGTCCAGGTTAAGCCGTACCAGTTCAAATGTCTCGCGCAACTTCTCGAGGCGGTTTAAATGCTGGGCGACCGTTGGGGTAACAATTTCGACGTCGCCTTCGACATTCGGATCTACTGCGGGTAGCATGTTCGGAACTTCCAACTCGCGCCCAAAGTTAAGAAATGCCGAAGAGAAGTGCGTCGACTCGTGTTTCGTAGTATTCATAGCAAACACAAGTTCTGGTAAACGCTCATCACATCGACTCTGGTCCTGGTCGCAGAACTGTGATATCATAGTCTTAAGCGTAGATTGCTTCTCTCTACCGGATTTGCCTGGGGTGTATATGGAGGAGTTAGGCGATATTTTATGCCCAGCTCTTTTAACATCCCTTTAACAATTCGACTATCGAATTGAGTACGGTTGTCACTTATGACGGTTTTTGGGCACCCAAGTCGCGTAATTACTTGCTCGAATAAGGCATCAGACAAGGCTTTGGCTGACGCCTTCCTTACTGGTTTAACTTCTACCCATTTGGTAAACCTGTCCAACATTACCACCATATAACAATGTCCTTTTTTAGATCGTGGCAACGGTCCTACCAGGCCTACACTGACAATTTCCCACGGGCCTTTCATGACGAAAGGCTGCACAAACCCCGGCAGCTGTTGCTGCGATACCTTATACTTCTGACACCGATCACATTGACATACGTATTGGGCTATTCCACGTAACATCCCCGGCCAGTAGTAAGTGCGGGCTATCCTGCTAATGGTCTTAGCTACACCTAAATGTCCAACGGTCGGCCGTCGTGGTTTCGCTGCAGCACCTCTCGTCTCAAGTTTTTGGGAACGCATAACTTTCACGGATTGTAGACGTCGGGCTCGGTGAAGTCATTGGAATCCCAGAAATGACGGTACTGTTTTCCCTCCCGAATCGCACAGTCTGGAAACATTTCGGGATTTTTCTGTACTGCTGCCAGTTTAGTTTCATACCAGGGACACGTGGCGTCTTCGCGGGTGAAGTACGCATATTCTCCTGGTTCCTCACTTATCGGCAACGGATTTCGAGACAGCGTGTCTGCCACCCGATTCAAATAACCCTTTCTGTACTTGATATCAAAATCGTACTGCTGGAGGAAAACACTCCAGCGAGCCAATCTTTCAGAGGGATTACGGATTGACTGTAGCCACCGTAGAGACATGTGATCAGTCAGGACTGTGAACTGGTAAACCTCCAGATATGGTCTCATCTTGTCTATACCCTATATTATGGCTAGACATTCTTTCTCCGTTACAGAATAGTTCTTCTCGGGAAGTGTCAATGTGTGGCTTGCGTAGGCGATTACAGGCTCGTGATCCTCCATTTGCTGCGTCAGCGCAATTCCCAGACCATCATTAGAGGCGTCTGTTTGTAATGTGAAACGCCTTGAACAATCAGGACAAGCCAACACCGGTGCCTCCGTGAGGCCAGTTTTCAGTTTTTCAAAGGCCTGCTGCTGACTTTCATCCCGCCTCCATTTCTCCTTCTTTTTCAGGAGTTTGGCTGGAAGGGTAGTCACTCGAGAAAAGTCCCTTATAAACCTCCTGTACCAAGAACACACTCCCAAAAATCGTCGCAGACTTCGGACGTTGTGCGGTGGCGGCATGGCCCTAATTGCCGCTACTTTATCGGGGTCCGTATGTATGCCTGGGCATTGACTACGTTTCCTAAATATTTAAGGGAACGGCGACAGAACTGGCACTTCTCGGGATTTAATTGAAGGTTGGCCTCTCGTAACCGGCGGAATATTTCCCTGAGGTTATCCAGGTGCTCTTCAAAAGTATCACCTAGTACGATCACGTCGTCCAAATATGCAAACGCTACATCGTCCATAGCCGGCGTTATGACAGCATCTAATAGGCGTTGGAACATTGCGCTTGCTGAATGCAACCCAAAACTCATGATTCGAAACTGGAACAGCCCCCTTCCCGGAACAGTGAAAACGTTAAGGGGATGGGTAGTATGGAACTGGTTACTGGCGGTTTCCCTGTCTTGTACTGGCGCTTTCGGAGCTTCTAGAATCGGAGTAGCATGGCAATCGTATGTCTTTGACTCTGACAACCCATTACGCAAGAACTGCACCAGCCTATTACGCAGTTCATCAACGGGAGCGGTGGTTGTTAGATCGAACTTGGCCAATTCCAGTTCTAGTTATGGCTTTTCAGCTTGTATACCCATGATACTCGGGTATAGGTAGGTATATCGGGGTCTTCTTTCGGGTCGGACATACAAACGGATTCGGATTTTCTACGGAATCGGAACGGAACGGTATCGGAACGGAACGGTATCGAAACGGAACGGAACGGTATCGGAACGGAACAGTTTGCTTGTATTTCACAGGTCCCTGCTCGGGCGCCAAATTGTGACGAGGCCTTTGCTTGTAGACCATTTTTCGGTGACACGAATTGACAGTTACTATCTGAGGATCTCGGGCGCCAGATTTTAAAGAGTTTACTCCCTGTTGAGGATGTCTGCGACCTCTTCACTAAACTCTGACCGAGATAACGATCAAAGTACCTGGGTAACTCTGTGGAGAAGGGTTCGGTAGCCTTCAGATGATGCAGGCTAAATTTAATGATCCCCGAGTAAGCGGGCTTTAATCGCTCACCCGACGTGCTCCGACCACTTCTGGCTTATCGAAAGGTGTAGCAGATTTTGCAAGTATAGGGGGTTAGATACAAATTAATTGAAATCTTTCATTTACCCAAGAAAATATTTACAAAAGATGTATACAAAACAATATTTACAAACTATGTACAAATAAAATATGCGGGTAATAACATTAATCAGAACTGGGCTTTCTCTAAAGCGACCAGTGCTAGTGTTGGATGAAGCGTACGGACTCAGCGACATATACGGTACGAGCGGCGTTCTACTAAATCACGTATACGGCAGGCGGGCGGCACATAACGATAGACCAGTTCAAAGTAACATCTGTAGCCTCTCTGTTAGAGTAGGGAACACCGAAGGCGCATAAGGGTGGAAGGAGAGACGGGACGACAGTTCCCAGTACGCCTATGCGGACTGTGAATCCTCAGCATCTCTACTAGGGCCAAACCGGGACACAAACATGTTGATTACTTTAGCGAGCTGTGAATCCTCAGCGTCCTCACTAAAATAACACAAGAGCTTACACTGTATGGGGCGGAAAGTCTGGAGCCAGATGAAGTGTACATGGCTAATTGGAAAGCAACGTATCACTTGGAGTGACCTAGATAGGCTGTGAATCCTCAGCGTCCCTATCGGGATCAAACCAAAATGAATATATCTCGATTATTTAGGTGAGCTGTGAATCCTCAGCATCCGCACAAACATAATGCAAGACAATCTAACATACGCGAATTGTTATAGGGACGGCGACAGGTTGGGAAAAGCAGATATAATTGACTTGCGGAGATTTTGACTGAGAAGTGTGATCATTTAAAAATATGAAAATTCGCTACAAAATATGAATTACCTAGAACGGATATTTTCTCACCTATAACAATATTCTCGTGTACTGAAATCGCCCAACCAGGTGCGCTCGGACGGCAAACGGAATCGGTGCGGACTGGTGGCGACTCGCTGTTCTCGGCTTATTAGCTGAATTACCAATACTGCCTATGCCCCGTGTTGCTTCTCCTTTTATATGAATTTCACAGCTGGCCAGCAACTCCGCGATGCTTGGAATGTTATCACCTTATCACAACCGGATAAGATAATAAGTACGAAATACACGTTTAATTAAATATTGTCACATTTGTCTATGAGAATTACGGTTATGGACTTTGTTATTCTATGGTCAGATGTCAATTATAAATTGTGTTGGTAAGAGCGAACAGTCTGGAGTGACATTTCTAGACCGAATCAGAAGTGACAGGTGTAGAATAGTGTAGAAGGTCTAGAATCTCTATGGACAGTATTGTCACATTTGTCTATGAGAATTACGGTTATGGACTTTGTTATTCTATGGTCAGATGTCAATTATAAATTGTGTTGGTAAGAGCGAACATTCCAGAATGACGTTTCTAGACAGAACCAGAAGTGACAGGTGTAGAATAGTGTAGGTCTAGAATTTTCTATGGACGGTATAAATAGACGAGCGGTGCGCAGAGTGAGTTAGTTCAGTAGTGATTAGTGCGGAGTTAGTTCAGTATTAAGTCGGTGTGGTGAAATATAGTGATCATAGAGTATTAAGCGAGTTAGCAGTAAGTAGTGTTGGTGTTTGAAAAGAAGGCGATCATAGAAGGCGAATAGTGGAATATAATTCTATGGACATTTAATAATAGAGAGAAACATTTTAGTTGATACTGGTGTTGGAAAATAGTTGCTTATAATAAATTAGTAGTTTGAAAAGCTGTGTTTTGTTAGTCAACGAATCCAGAACCCCGTAGAACGTAACAATATAAATCGCCTTAAAATATATCACGGTGAAAAATATTTTAGCAAATATTTATATAGTTTGTATTTAATTATTTTCTATTCAATTAATTATCGACTTAGTAATTATGCGTTTTGTACCACAGACCGATAGAAAATAATACTTCATCACAAGGTTCTAAATTAAATAACAAATTATATGTCCAATCACTGCTAATTAGAACATTTTCAATCGCCCAGTGTTTGGAACTCATTTAAGTAAAGTAAATAACATATTTCCAATTATCTGGCCACTAACTATTAGTAAAAAGACGAGGTTGTGGTAAAATGGGTTTGAGCTATGTACAGGGTTGACAGGCCGAATTTCGCGCGATGCGACTAACCTCTAGAATTCGGATTAGGAAGTCACGGGTTCGAGTTCAGTATTCAGACAGTCGGTTTCCTTCACTCGAATGTGAGAAGCGCGAATTAAATAACTCCGGAACTCAAAGTTTTTATATAAATACTTTATTATATAATCTATAATATATAACTTTAAAAATTGTTACAATAAAATAATATAATGACAATATATGAAGATACAAGTGATACGTAATAGCACGCAAGTTACGAGTGATACGTTAGAGATAAAATGAACGACGGGCTGAATAACCTTGCAGTTTGGAAAGTCACGACCAAAGAAGATGTTACTGTGAGGGCCCAAAATAAGAGTGTTGTCGTAGTGAAAATTGTTGGTGATCGTTTAGGGCAGGTGGTAGGCTTATAGAACCAGAAAACAATGATATGTTTAAGAAAGCTCTGCTAGTCGGAAAAACTTGATTCAGGCAAAAGAACTGGCAGTTTTCAGAGTAGCTGATCTTAAGAAGTTTTCACCAGACAATTCCCATCATACGCCGCTACCACGACCAAAAAGAGAAGCAATCTTTTCTATCCCAAGTGAATCACTTCCAGAAAATCTACGTGATGTCTTTGCAAAAGCTAGTAAAAATATTTCTCAAGTACAGAAGGAAGCAGTAGCTAAATTACTATCAAAATAACGCAGCGTTTTCGTAACTGACAAAAACGATTTCGGAAAGACGAAAGTACGCCATCGTATTCATACTGAGACATATGTACCAATAAAGCAACCACCCAGAACGATACCGTTAGCAAAACAGATCGAGGTTGACATTGTGCTAAGAGAGATGGAGCAGGCACAAATAATAGAACCATCTCGAAGCCCCTGGGCCACTGCAGTAGTGCTGGTACAAAATAAAAATGGCCTGCAATAGTCACGGTTTAAATACAGAAAATAAATATTGCCTTTATAAATACTGCCGTTCTAACACTTTTTTTCAAATATGAAGATGCAGTTGTGGAAACGAGAATGGGTATCGGCATTACCGCGCTGTCACCCGCGGCCGTATTCGATGGTGAAATTATACTTTTGAAGGTGTTTAAGTCACCTCAGTTCAATCTCAATTTGTCAGTAGCTACTTTTTAAGTCCAATATTGAAAAGCGGCGACATTCTGCACAAAACCTTGTGTTACCACAGGCCGCAGACCAGCTCAGTAGTTGGTAGAAGTGACACAAGCTATAGCAACGGATCATATAATTAGCTCCAATTATGACCAATCTGAAAAGTTGGGGAGAGAGAAGAAGAAGAAAACTGTGCTGTCGCTGTCAAAAAAAATGAAGTAAATTTTGATTTCTAAATATGGTATGGTAGGTTATGTGATGTTAGGAATAAATGCTAGGTACTTAAATAATAAATTAAAATTATCAAGTTACTTCTTATGAATGAGAATAGAAACAGGTCTAATATTAAATGTAACTGTATTATAAAGCAGGTAAATAGTCATGCACAAAGATCCATTGGATCGAAACAGATTAGTCTCCAGACAAGGTCAACTGCGCGTTAGACCGCCCGGGAATCGAACCCGGAACCTCTCGCTTTGCAGGCCTACACCTAGTAACCTGCGCCACGAGGGCGTCATTAAGCTAGGTTATATTATATACTCTGAAAATTTACTTTGGTGTGAGATTTTCATGCTATGTGGTTCTGATTCTCTGCTGGCACAACATTTTTCTAAGTTCGATGTTATATCGACACTGCAATACAACATATCAACACAGATTTATACTAGCCCATTAGACCAAAAATGCGCCCACTAAACGGGCTCCCAATGTTACCAGATCTAGTAGAAACTCTACTACTTGACAACCTGGCCAAAACGATAACAATTATTATTAGTATATGAAGTATACCCTGGGCCATAGAGTAAAGCTTACATTTCTATGATAGAAGACGAGGCTATACAGTTCTCACCAACTACAGAGAAATATTTTTTCTATGTAGCAAATCTATTATAAAGCATCATAAATATGTTTCTATTATGGTGGAGGTGGAACAAAACAAGTTGAATGTGTATCAATATAGCATGTTGACTGTTGAAATGCCAAGTTACATAATAGTGTCATTACAGCGAATTGCATCCAGCTATGCTGACGTTTGTACAAAAAGTAACGTTTTGATTCATTGCTTATTTCAACCGGATTAAATAGTCTTTGTGCTTACATGTTCAGCCAACCAAACAACTCAACTTACTCAATTGTTAGGTCCGCTTAACGTACTTCATAAGTTTAGTCATCAGTTAGAGGCTCAAAGCCAAAAATTACAGGCTTATGAAAGTTTACCAACATTTATTATGGTTAATTAACATTTTCTTCAAATTTTACCTAATTTCTATGGCAACAAATAAAACAACTATGATTTAGTCAATTTAAGAATGCATTGTTAGAATTGTTCGCCTTTTTCCAAATTTGAATAAACAAGAACTTAATAACCACTACAAAACTTTAAGGATCGGTTAAATCGTACCCACATCTTTTTCTTTTAACTTAAACTAATATAAAAATTTCCAACGTACTCATATTAATATATTATTAGATATATGTGTTACTCGGTTTTAGTTTTACGTACCTACTTCAGAGTTTTTTTACATTAAAAGCATTTTGACTTTAATAACAGGCTCACTTATCCAGTTGATGCCAATTTTAAAAATATAATAAAAATGAATTTGTCCTTGCTTTTCATAATGACAAAACCTTTCATAATAATGTTAATCTAACACTACATGTTTCAACTTATTTCCTTTTTCTTCCTATAAAATTTCTGCCTGCTAAAAATATGAATTAAGATTAAAAAGATGTGTAGGTCTTTACATACACCTTCCATTATCTATAAATATGCACCACAGATACATACATACATATCCCCTCACACACAGGCAAACACGCACGTGCGCACACTTCCATTCATACGTACACAAGCTTTTGGACACAATATTGATGTGTCCAAAAGCTAACATAGATAAGACACCAACAAGTGGATAATCGATCTTTATGTGCACATATACACACAAATGCACATCTGCGCAATAAATTACTAACTAAAGGAGGAACACTGAGACATTGTTCACACCAGTGGAGCCAGGCATTGTGACTTTTCGACATATTGGAAGGGCTGTGGTCCAAAAAGGATATTATTTTTTCTTTCTAACTACTTAAACCTTAACCTGCTAAGTCTCTTTTCTTTCCTTTTTAGTTATGTAGTATATATTATACCACTAATATCAGAATTTTTAACTCAGAAAAATTCAAATTTTCCGTTGTGAAAATGCATCATACCATCTTTTCACAACGATGTTTCATTAATGCCTTCAGTTAAACATTGTCCTTAATTTAATCATCTTGAAATATCTCCCGCGGACACATTAATTTTGTAAGCTACTTGAAATATTTGTTCTTAAAATTGTAGGAGAGGGTAACATTGGAAATAATTAAATCAACATTGACAGTGCCTTAAACATGGAAATGATGATTTATGTTTTTAAATCATAAGTATAGCGTTAAGAGAAGCCTTCCTAATAAACTGAACATATATTTAGCACAATAAATAGAGGAAGGTAGTTTGAGGACATTCTATAATTCAATATAGAGAAAGGAAGTTTGAGGACATTTTGGTTTCTTAAAAATAAAAGCCTGATTTACACTCGACAAATGTGGTTTAAAATGTCCTCAAACTGATGTCCCCAAAGACCACTTTCAGCAAAAAGTTAGTTCAGGGACGTCCTCGAACTAGACACAATGTCCTCAAACAAATCATTTCTCTACACAAAATGTCCTCAAATAATACTTTTGTAATATATATATATATATATATATATATATATATATATATATATATATATATATATATATATATATATATATATTGATATGGTTAATAAAGGGGGCCACATATACATATATACACAAACACAAACAACAACTTACCTTTGGTGTATGCAATGTTTTTGCACTGTAAGGCAGGGAGAAACTAAAATTTACAGATATATATGTGTTGAAAGGAGGCAAGGCAAGTATAAATGTATGACAAGTTTAATTATATAGTTTAAGGTATTATTGTTTGATAGCTGTTATGTAATTTAAGATGTTATTGTTTGTTAGAATTAAGGATATTGTTAGCTTTAAGAATAGTAAGATGTCAAAATTTGAGTGTTAAATTGTAAGAAATGTCATGTCATAACCTATGTTTAAGTCAGCTGTTTTTTATTTAGGACAGACGTCAAACTGACACTAAAATTATAGTTAGGTTAATTATTCTCTCATTGACTAACAACAATCAGAAGTATGTATGTATCCGAGGAGATGATAAAAAACGATTATTGTGTTAAAATTTGTTAGGATATTTTTATTTGAAGCAGGCAGATAACAGTTTTTTGATTAGTTACGCTGGTTACGTATGAAAAATAAAAAACAGATGGAAACATTTTGATAAAAAGTATCAGATTAAAATTTTTGAGATAAAAAAAGGATTGAGATTAGTATTAAATTATTAGATGGGGACATTTTGATTAAAAGATTAAATAGATTGAAATTTTTTGATATTAAAAAGGGATTGAAATATTTTTATAAAAGTTAAAACGAGAAGGAGGTACATTTTTGAAGAGAAGTAAACAATCAAAAGAAGTCACAACACGGAAGCTCAGAAACAGACTAGATAAACTGTGAGTAAAGTAAATAAATATTTACATTTATTGTGCGACATATCCCCAGCTTCAAAAAGAATAGTAAATAACTCGCAAAATTGTGATACATCAAACGAAAGTAGAGAGGTCTCATCAAAAAAAAAAAAAAAAAAAAACAACCATCTTGGTTTGCATTTCACACACCAAGGGCTAGAAAAACCAGTAACCATACCCAGCCAGTGAAGGGACTCGTCCATTGACTGCACGTAGTACTAAGGCATTGTATAAATCATACAAACGTCAATAGGTGCCGTTACCGTTTGGCTTTAGGAAGTGCGTGAGAGTCTTAAATATAAGTGGTCTTAAAAATTTAAAACAAATCATACTGATCAGTTTTTTTTTTATTGGCATTGTTAAAAAAATAAACAAAGAGCTCTAAATTCAAAAGTAAGAAGTACATGATAAATAGCAAATAAGTATTGGGTTTTTGTCAGTTGTGTTAAGTAATAAATATTCAAGTTCTGTGTGAATTTAATATTCTTGCTTCATTTTATTTTATATGTATATAAGTATTTAAAAACCAAAAACAGATAGGGTAATATATTTCAAAATTCAAAAAAATAAACAAAGATATTTCGGACTTGAACCCACTAGTCCCTATTTTGAGAGTCAAATTCATTCATGTGATCAATTGTATGCGCAATACAGCAGTATAAAGGCATTTAATACACCAAGGTGTAATACACACACAAACCTTTGGTGAACACACATTAACAACACATTACTCACTAAACTTTACAGGTAGATAAAACTCACAAGATAAAATACACTTCGAAATTAACATCACAAAAAGCAATAAAACATATTTAAGTTAGCCACCATATCAAGTATTTCAATATACCTAATAATAATAATATAAAACTTAAAATAAACCTTTCATTATATCAATTGGCACCAAAAACGTGAGGGCTTCGAAAGTCTGTGCACATTCTATAACAATTGTCGCCTAAACGTGGGAGCTTTCGAGGTTCGCGGGTAAAATAATCAATAAGGCAGGGTAATCAAAAATAAAAAAAGGAAGAAAAATGCCAAATAAGAAAATCACTACTAGGAGCAAAGCCACATCAAGAGACAGACACGATCGTGGAGATGAAGGAGGACCGGAACACGAAGAAGACATGGAGGTACATGAGGAAATGTTACAGGAAAATGTGGAAATGAATGACGAGAGAGTGCCTGAAGTAGAAATGAGAGATAATGCGGGTGAAAGAGTAGAAGTAATGTCACAAGAGAGCATAAAAGTGGATGAAATGGAGAATGTTAGAAGCGAAGAAGGTGAAAAACAGAAGCACAACAGGCCATAGTCAGAGAGAGATTGTATTTTGGGAAATATGACCCAAACGACCCCAGAGAATTGTATAGCTACGCATTGCACATTTACGATATGGCGCAGCACCTGACGCCAAAGATGAGGGAAGAAGAAATTATAGTGTATATTGCCAGGCACTTCAAAACCGAGATATCCGAAATAATAGGAATACAAAATATAAGAACCTTGGACCAACTCATAAACTACCTACAACGGGTCCAGAGAACAATGAGAGACAGATATAACGGAAGAAATACTGGAAGAGAAGAGTGGCGAAGGATGAACGAAGAAGGACAAAGAAGAAATGGACAATACAATGACAATAGAAATTGTGGACAGAATAACAACAACAGATACAACGAACAGAACAACTACAATGAAAGAAGAGGTTACCAGAATGGACAAGGAAGAGACAACGAACAAAATAACAACAACAAGCGGAATAACTACAACATCGAACGAAGGGACTATCAAAATGGACAAAGAAGATACAACGACGGATATGACAACAACAGGAACAACTATGATAGAGCTAGGAACCAAAATAGAGGGATTTATAATACGAAAAGGCAAGAATATAACAACCAAAACGACTACAATCGACAGGATGAGAGAAGGGCTGGTGAATTTAGAGCCAGATTGAATGCAATGAGACAGATGAGAAATTCTGCGGAAGAGAATCAAGGACCAGGTGCTGAAACGGGGGCAATAAAGAAACAAAGATCTGTCGACCAACAAGGGGAGATTAGAGTAATGAGCGATGCAGTGGAGGCGGCTAGAGCAAGACTGCCAAATAGGGGTATGGACAATGTCATTGTCCATACAAATTTTTAAATGTGCACCGACCCGTAAGAGCAAATCACCCACACGCCATGGCAATTAACACATGTATATACGAACACCCCAGGGAGGTCTTTAAAAACGACAAAGAGGCAGATAATATAGAAGAAAATGTAGGTTTGATAATTTTGAAGGGCGAAGTAATTAACAAAAAGATTAAAATATTATTTGACACAGGATCTGAAGCCTCTATTATCTCTGGAAGAATCATACAACATTTGAGCGTGGGGAGAGTAAAAATACCAAAAATCACACTCGTAAATGCTAGGGGAAAGAAAATTGGGGAAATTAGTGAGACGATATCTGTGGAAGTAGGAATAAACAACGAAAAACTGGAGCTACAGCTGTTGATAATGGACGATATGGAATATGACATAATAATAGGCACTGATGAAATGGAGAGACATAAAATTATAATTGATTACCTGAATAGATACATAATAATTCGCAACGAGAGAATAAAAATGGAAAAATTTGAAGAAAATGAAGTAAATGGGGAGGATGGTAGTGTAGTTAGGAATAGTTCAGTGATGGAAGATCACGGTTTTAAGAATAAAGAAAAAGCTATATGTGAAGTAAGATATAGCAGATATGATGATGAAGTATATGAAGAAAATGGGGATAATATGCAGATAAACTGCGGAAAAAAATATATAAAGCAAATAAAGGGAGTGCTAGAAAAATACAGAGGGTTAATTATAGATGAGACAAGAGTTGCGAAAAATTATGTACATCAGTTTAAAGTAAGAGGGTTAGAAAATTTCAAGGCAAAGTCATATCCAATTCCATATAAATACAGAAGAGAAGTAGCCGAAGAAATATTAAAAATGAAGCAGAGGGGGATAATTGAAAACAGTAACACCCCATATATAAATCCAGTAGTTGTCGTGAAAAAATCTAGTGGCGAGCTAAGACTATGTCTGGACGCCAGGAACATAAATAGTTGTTCAGTTCCACAGTATGAAGCCCCAGCGAACATTGACTCAATCTTTGGAAGGTTAACATGTTCGGAAGTATTTACGAAGATTGATTTGAAGCATAGTTTTTGGCTAATTCCGTTACACGAAAATAGCCGAGACTATACAGGTTTTACGATAGACGGAGTAGTCTATAGATTTGCAGTAGTGCCTTACGGGATTCAATCCGCATGTGCAGCACTAACAAGAGCACTACACACCATTTTGGACAAGTATGAACAATTCGTGGTACACTATGTTGATGATATACTGATAAGCAGTAAAGAAAAAGACCACCAAGAGCACGTTGAAACAGTTTTAAGAGACCTAGACGAAGCTGGTTTGAAGATAAATTTAGAGAAGTGCCAGTTTTATCAAAAAGAGGTAGTATTCTTGGGGTACGTAATTGACCAAGAGGGAATAAGAATGGACGAAAAACGTGTGGAGGCCATCAGAGAATTTAAACGCCCTACAAATTTAAAAACACTCAGAGGATTCATTGGCATGATAAACTATTTCAAGAGATTGGTCCCAAACTTGAGCGAGAAGTTGTACCCACTTATAAACATGCTCAAGAAAAATCAAAAATGGAAATGGGACAATGAGAAAGAGGTAACATTTATCAAAATAAAAGAGGAATTTTGTAATGGACTGAAAGTTTACCATCCTAGGTATGAATCAGAATTCACATTGAGAACGGATGCGTCAATTAACAAATTGGCAGGAGTGTTAGTACAAATGCAAGAGGGAGTGGAAGTGCCAATATGTTTTGTGTCGAGAGTAACGAAAGAGCACGAAAAGAAGTATAGTGTGACTGAATTAGAATTGGTGAGTGTAGTATTTTGTGTGGAGAAGCTGCGATTTTATTTGTTGGGGAATAAATTTGTGATCGAAACAGACCACCAAGCTTTGATCAGCATTCTCAAGAATAAATTCGTAAGCAATCGGATACATAGATGGGTGTTAATTATGCAAGAATACACGTATGACATAAGGCATGTGAAAGGAAGTTTGAATGTAGTGGCAGATGCTTTGACGAGGGATGATGGAAAGAATGTGAATGAATCTAGACGAATCAGATCAGGTATGAATGTTTTGACAGAAAATCAGGGTTTATTTTCAAAAGAGGTGATTGAAAGAGACCAGAGAATGCTAAGTGAGAAAGAAAAACGTGGATCTGAAGAGAAGGAGAATGTGCTTGTCAAAACAGTGAATGGGTATGAAGTATATGTGATAACGAATGAATTGGCGAGAGAAATCAGCAAAAGTATACATGAAGAGAATGGGCATATAGGGGCACGAAAGGTATGGATGGTATTCCGAGAAAATTACATTACGAAACGAGACCTAACGTTAATAAAGGGAACATTGAGAGTTTGTAAAACATGCCAAATATATAAACACAAAAATCGACACAATGTGGGAGTACCAAAAACTATAACAGCCAATGAGTGTTTAGAAATTGTAGCCATAGATTTCATTAGTGAGTTGATACCCAGTAGACAACAAAACAAGCATATAATGGTCATGGTTGATGTATTTTCCAAATACATCAAATTATATCCCACAAAACACACAAACAAACACGTCGTAATGAAACTGCTAAGGTTATATATACAACAAGTAGGTACCCCAAAAACAATTTTACTGGATAACGCCACCTATTTCCAAAATGAAGCTATACAACAATTATGTGAAAGTAAAG
The DNA here is from genome assembly GCA_964006375.1 of Tillus elongatus. NCBI lineage: Eukaryota > Metazoa > Arthropoda > Insecta > Coleoptera > Cleridae > Tillus > Tillus elongatus. The sequence continues at coordinate 8,527,855 of OZ023271.1, forward strand.
GCATCCAAATGCAATACACGAGCATAAGACACCCTAGTAGTAACCCAGCAGAGCGCTATATACAGGAGGTAATCAAGTATTTGAGAATGTTGATAAATGGTGACCAGAGAGAATGGGAGAGTCAATTGGTGAATGTTGAAAGAATTCTGAATGAATGTCATAACTTGAACACGGAAGAGACACCTATGTATGTGATGACTGGAAGGAGGCCTGAGAGAAAATGGATAATAGAAGAGAAATTGACGTATGAGAGAGTGGTTGAGAATGTAAGGAAGAGAATCAGGAGAAAGGCACAGAAATACTTGAGCCGACAACGTAAGAAAATAAAAAAAGGGGTGAAGTTCAAAAAAGGAGATATTGTGATTGTGAGAGCACACAGAGTTGGAAATCGAGAGTTGGAGAAATGTGCCAAGCTTCAACCTATGTTCGAAGGGCCTTATAAAATAGAAAATGAGAAACCAGTTAACAGCTGTCTACTGACAGACCTCCAAACGGGACAGATCAGAGGAATTTTCAACATTACAGACGTGTACAAGTTTGAACAATAGGAGGAAATTAAAACAAAAATGACCTGGGATGTCTTTAAACTCACCAACATTTTTTGAAATAACAATCTAAATTCAAAATTGCAGACCTGGATTAAGTCTATAAATTGAACCAAAACTAGTTCGACCAAATAACACGCCAAAATTCAAAATTTAAAGCAAATGTCAAGCATGAAAGAAGAGTATAGGGAAATTCAAAACCGAGGTAGATAACGTTAGTAACCAGCTAAGCGTGGGGAAGAATCTCACGACAAACAAGCAGTAGAAATGCACGTCAAACGACATATATGATCGGAAACAAACGAAGTAGTGGGGACAAGTTTAAACCCAAGATAAGAGGACCAGAGCTGCCAACAAATGAGGAAAAAGAAAGAAAAATATATGAAGAAAACAGATATCAAGGCCAATTATGTAAAATTCGTTAAAATTATGGAACATTTAGTAGGATAGACAACTAAATAAGGACGTCTGAATCAAGGAGTAATGGGAAAAGTCAAAAAGATATATGTACGAACAGTGAAATGAATTTAATAGATGGAGAAGCTAACCAGTGAATATGTAAACCCATAGAGGGCATATTGAGATAATGAAAATAGATATAGATGATTATGTGCACAGTAGTTGCAAGATATAGGGGAATGAGATGAAAAAGTCAAGTAAAAGGAACATATATTGACTGATAAACAGTAGTTTCAGATTAATAAAAAAAAAAAGTTGGGTATCAGAAGAATAAAACGAATTGAAAAAGGAAAGGACCTAATATCAAAAAAGAAACATATAGAAACTTACAATGGCAGCAGCAATAAAAAAAAAAAAAGTCCAAATATGGGGGTATATACGAACGTCGTTATAGAAATCGGTTCATTATCACGTGTACGAACACACGCAATGAGAAAAGGGGAACTCGGTAACAAAAAAAATAATGATGATCAAGAGGTAAATTAAAGAAACCAGGATTAAATTTAATAGACCTCTGGTGAAAGAGATAAATTAAACGATAAGAAATTTGAAAAGCAAGAGATAATTTCTTACTTTACTTGGGGGGAACTTAAAACTAAATTTAGCCTTGACATAGTCAATTAACAACATTTTTCATTTAATGTTGATGGCATTTCTTATAGCATGCAACATGCAAACTTAATAACTAAGTCGAACGTTGCTTGGGCAAACGTGACATTAAAAAAGGAATATAAGTTGAAGAAATCCCAGACGAACAAAGCACTGACATGACACATATTTTTTTTAAAGCACTTAAACTAACGAAGCACTATTTTAAATAAAGGCCATAAACACTTCGAAGAACTGAACACTTATGAAGCTGGAACAAACATGCAGCAATAATGAAAACAGGATCAGTATTCGACAGTAGCAGAAATTTGCAGACACAGTAGTATTTTTCTTAAAATAATTGTGGGCACAGCAGTGGTCTTCAAAAACATAATTGACAAAATATTGGCACAGCGGTGTTCTTATAAAACAATTAAAGGCACGCTAGTGTTCCTTCTAAATTGTAGGCACGCTAGTATCTTTTTAAACATGCTTATAAGCACAATAATGTCTCATGCATAAGTGCATCTGACACGTAAATATAATAACTTCTCATGTTCGCAGCTAGATCACTTGTGTCTCAGATGATAGTTCTGATTACACAGCATAACTTCTTACAGGAATGGCAGTGACTGTTTCTGAAATGCTAAAAAAAATTATTAAAGGAGGAAAAGATTATATTGCTATAAACTAAAAGCGTGAATAAAAAATTTTTCCTAGCTTCAGAAGGCAAGCCTCTAAAGCAGTAAAAATTTATTATTGGGGATTTGATATGGTTAATAAAGGGGGCCACATATACATATATACACAAACACAAACAACAACTTACCTTTGGTGTATGCAATGTTTTTGCACTGTAAGGCAGGGAGAAACTAAAATTTACAGATATATATGTGTTGAAAGGAGGCAAGGCAAGTATAAATGTATGACAAGTTTAATTATATAGTTTAAGGTATTATTGTTTGATAGCTGTTATGTAATTTAAGATGTTATTGTTTGTTAGAATTAAGGATATTGTTAGCTTTAAGAATAGTAAGATGTCAAAATTTGAGTGTTAAATTGTAAGAAATGTCATGTCATAACCTATGTTTAAGTCAGCTGTTTTTTATTTAGGACAGACGTCAAACTGACACTAAAATTATAGTTAGGTTAATTATTCTCTCATTGACTAACAACAATCAGAAGTATGTATGTATCCGAGGAGATGATAAAAAACGATTATTGTGTTAAAATTTGTTAGGATATTTTTATTTGAAGCAGGCAGATAACAGTTTTTTGATTAGTTACGCTGGTTACGTATGAAAAATAAAAAACAGATGGAAACATTTTGATAAAAAGTATCAGATTAAAATTTTTGAGATAAAAAAAGGATTGAGATTAGTATTAAATTATTAGATGGGGACATTTTGATTAAAAGATTAAATAGATTGAAATTTTTTGATATTAAAAAGGGATTGAAATATTTTTATAAAAGTTAAAACGAGAAGGAGGTACATTTTTGAAGAGAAGTAAACAATCAAAAGAAGTCACAACACGGAAGCTCAGAAACAGACTAGATAAACTGTGAGTAAAGTAAATAAATATTTACATTTATTGTGCGACATATCCCCAGCTTCAAAAAGAATAGTAAATAACTCGCAAAATTGTGATACATCAAACGAAAGTAGAGAGGTCTCATCAAAAAAAAAAAAAAAAAAAAACAACCATCTTGGTTTGCATTTCACACACCAAGGGCTAGAAAAACCAGTAACCATACCCAGCCAGTGAAGGGACTCGTCCATTGACTGCACGTAGTACTAAGGCATTGTATAAATCATACAAACGTCAATAGGTGCCGTTACCGTTTGGCTTTAGGAAGTGCGTGAGAGTCTTAAATATAAGTGGTCTTAAAAATTTAAAACAAATCATACTGATCAGTTTTTTTTTTATTGGCATTGTTAAAAAAATAAACAAAGAGCTCTAAATTCAAAAGTAAGAAGTACATGATAAATAGCAAATAAGTATTGGGTTTTTGTCAGTTGTGTTAAGTAATAAATATTCAAGTTCTGTGTGAATTTAATATTCTTGCTTCATTTTATTTTATATGTATATAAGTATTTAAAAACCAAAAACAGATAGGGTAATATATTTCAAAATTCAAAAAAATAAACAAAGATATTTCGGACTTGAACCCACTAGTCCCTATTTTGAGAGTCAAATTCATTCATGTGATCAATTGTATGCGCAATACAGCAGTATAAAGGCATTTAATACACCAAGGTGTAATACACACACAAACCTTTGGTGAACACACATTAACAACACATTACTCACTAAACTTTACAGGTAGATAAAACTCACAAGATAAAATACACTTCGAAATTAACATCACAAAAAGCAATAAAACATATTTAAGTTAGCCACCATATCAAGTATTTCAATATACCTAATAATAATAATATAAAACTTAAAATAAACCTTTCATTATATCAATTGGCACCAAAAACGTGAGGGCTTCGAAAGTCTGTGCACATTCTATAACAATATATATATATATATATATATATATATATATATATATATATATATATATATATATATATATATATATATATATAGGTGAAGATACAAATAATTATAACATCACAATCAGAAACATTTATTAAACAAGCACATCAAACATTGATAAAATTTACATGGTTATACATAAACATTGTGTGTAAACTGTCAATAGAAAAAATGTCTATATTTAAAATACAACATATAAAGGTAAAATCATCCTAAATTGTACCCATTAAAATTAGGAATATAATATACAGGGTGATCCTTTTTACAAGATATATAAAATCATTATACAAAAATATAATTAAGTTACAAAATTATAAATTAAAAGTAACAATAATCAAATTACGATTAAACAATAACAAGGGAGGAATAGCTGCAACATTTGGGCACAGGAATTCTTAATATTGGTAGAACCAGACGGAAACCTGAAAAATAAAAATTTAATTACTGACCATCGTAAATAAATAAATTTATGCAAAAAATATCGCAACAAAAACAAACAAGAGCCAGAAAAACCAAGAATACTGAAGAAATACAACAGGAGGAACAATTTGATGAAGGAGACATAGGATAAGAGAAAACAGAAGAAATGTTAGGAAAGAAAACTATATCGCAGGAGAAAATACCAGATAAACCGGAGGAGAGTTAAGAAACTGAAACTTTAGGACCAAAAACACACGAAGAAACGCCAAGTACTGAACAGAATTTATTGCAACAAATGGCAAGTATGTTTCGACAAAATATCGAAAATGTAAATGAAAAATTGCGTGAACAAGAAGTAAATCTTAGTAATAAACTGGCGAAGCAAGAAGAAAATCTGAGTGATAATATAGCAAAGCAAGAAGAAAATCTGAGTGATTAAATGGCGAAGCAAGAAGAAAATCTGAGTGATAAAATGGCGAAGCAAGAAGAAAATTTAGAAGTATTTATACAGAATGAAATAACAGAAATTAAACAGGATATGAAAAAATTACAAGAAAATGATGCTATATTGTATAGAAACATACAAGATCTCAAAAAAAAAGACAATATAGAAAAACTCAAGCAAGATGGAAAACAGGATGTGAGAAATATCTCATTGAATAAATGAATATGAAACAAAACACCTTGGAAAAGGAAAATGATGTGGCGATTATACAAATAAGAAGTGACGTGGATGAGGCAAAACAGAAATGGTAAAAAATTGCCAGAAAATAGAAACCGAAATAAATACAGGGTTGCAAGAAATCCACGACCACTTATATAATCAAGCCGAGAACACCAGAGAAGAGTTTACGAGAGTAGAAACGCAGATACAAATGGTTGACTCAGAAGTAACACACATAAAATAGAAAACAGAGGAACAAATTGGCAAGACGAGAGAAGAAATTATCAACAAAATAAACAGTCAAGACACCAGAAGTATGCCCATAAATATGGATACAGAAATAAAATTTGATGGAAATATAAACAGATTACACCCCAGAGTGTTTATCAACAGCATAAAAAACAAAGTATATATAACTGATATCAACGATGTAAAAGACGTGATAAGGATGCAGCTGGTAGGAAATCCTTAACTATGGTTGTCTAGTAGAGAAAATGAAATCCATAACGTAGAAGACTTTGAACATCTTTTTATGAAATTTTACTGGGAAGAGTTCTACAAAAGAATATTTAGAGAGAAACTTTACTTTGGACTGTTCCATTACAATCGATATCAAGATTGTAGCATCTATTTTCTGCATTTATACAATACAGCGCTGTACCTACACCCGAGAATGGAGGAAGAAGAAATAGTCATGTATATCTCCAGATATTTCGAAAACCAAATTACGGAGACAATTGCAATAAATAATATCAAAACGATTGAGCAACGGTTAACATATTTGACAAGAATAGAAAGAACCCTAAGAACAAGAAAAATAAGAACCAAGGGTGAAAACAAACTAGACTACAGAAGACAAAATTATCAAGAAAATCAACGATATGGAGGCAACACGTATGAAAATAGGCCACGATACAACCGGAATGATGCAAGATCTGGTGTATTGAATAACAAAATGAACACGAGAAACTATCAGTATTAAAACAGGGATAGAAACAGAAATGACCAAGGAAATTATGACAACACTAGACAAGATCAGAGGCAAAATAGGTATAACAACAATTATCAACAAGGAAGAACACAGATACCCAGGGCAAATGACAACAATAACCATCAATATCCTAATCTAGGCGGCCAAATAAGAAATTGTGCAATGGCAAACAATAAATCACAACAGATTGAAGAGCAAAACCGAATTAAAGTCGCAGCTCAGATACATGGACCCAGCCAAAATTTTTTAGAATAAGCGCAGCTTTGTTTGTAAACAATGTCATAAAGTATAGTCACCCGAGAGAGTTTATAAAATTAGAAAAACCTTGAAAATAAAAATAAATTAGTTTTTGTAAAAGCAAATTTCCAAAATAAAATGGTGAATATAATGGTGTACTCTGGATCAAATGCGTCAATTATCAGTAGTAACATAATAGACCAATTAAAATTAAACAAATTTTGTTATAGCATAACAAAAGTATCACTAATAAATGCAAGGGGAAGAAAGATTTGTGAAGTATCGAAGGAAATAATGGGAAAATTACAATTTAACGAAAGTAAAATGGAAATCAACGTTAATTTATTAATAGTGGAAGGTTTGGAATTTAATGTAGTAATGGGATCAGATATATTAAACGAAAATAATGCTATCATAGATTACGAAAGGAATATTGTAATTATCCACAATAAAATAGTGCATATGACTGACGAAGTTGTGAAAAATGTGAAGAAAAGAATATAAAATATGAAAGCATGAATTACATAAATAGTATCAATTATGTGAAAGAATATAAAGAAAAGAATATAAAAGAAATAATAAATGAAAATAAAGAAGATGATAGAAAAATAAAAAGTATATTATGTAAGTATGAAAGTGTGTTCGATGAAATTCGTCGAGTAGCTGTTGGTCATGTGCATCAATTTAAAATAAAACAGATAGAAATTTTTAACTCAAAAACGTATTCGATTCCATATAAATATCATAATCAAGTACACCAGGAAATAAATAACATGTAGAGCAAGGAATAATAGAAATAAGTGATTTTTTTTCGAAAATTTCGATAAAATTTGGTCTACATATTGCTTTGGGAAATACCTAACTATGTGCCAAAATTCATTATATATATATATATATATATATATATATATATATATATATATATATATATATATATATATATGTATATATATATATATATATATATATATATATATATATATATATATATATATATATATATATATATATATATATATATATATATATATATATATATATAACTCAAAATATAATCGGCCGATTTTGATAAAATTGGGTATGTACCTTCCTTTTGTAAATGGCTTGGATAAGTTCGTTATTCAGGAAAATCGGACGAGGTTTTCCGGGAAAATTTTTAGTTTTCATTCGAAAAAAAATTGTATCTAAAAATAAATAAAAAAGATATGATAACCAAATTTGGTAGGTAGGTTTACGATATAAAAAGTAAACTATACACCAAAATTTAGATTTTTTTGTTACAAGAAAAAAAAGTTATAATAAAATATTTTGTGCCAGATCATTTCTATGAAAATGTACTACCATAACGCACTTGCTGCATCCAGGCTTTTTACACATTTTAATATTTAGTACCATATTAACATTAAACTACTTTTAATGTTTTTAGTTTATACCCCTTTCCGGGCAGTGCTAACGCTAACACAAATTTGTGTGAAGAGAAGAGGTTGTATACTAATTCCATGTAGTGATGGAAAAAAGGGTTATTATCTATTAACCGTTGAAGCCGTTAACGTTATTTAATAATAACCGTTTAAAATAACAGCTTCAGTTATTTATCTGTTATTTTAAACTAGATAGTCGATCGATGGTATCCTACATTCCCAAAGCTGTGAACGAGAGCGAGCACACTAGTATAAATGCATTGTATTTTTACCCCGTTATTTCACGTAGTGTATAAATCTCAAATTTTGTCGATATAAAAATGAAACAAAGGGTTAAGAAATTATAATAAGCGTGCCGTAAATCTTTTGCCACTCTGAAGTGAAACTTTTAGAAATCAGAAAGGAGTCTTCTATAAGTATTTACTTAGATGTTTTAGGAATTATAAACTAGTCATTTCTCACAAATTTATATTATGAGGGGTCTTTACGTAAATGTTAATGCCACAGCAAGAATAAATAAATATCATTATTTATCGCGTCTTGGGACGTTAGACGTTAGAACTTTTATTGCATTGCAAGGCAGCACTAGCTTCAACAAATAAATGCTTTATACACTACTACACTACACAGGGAGTAATTCTAAGCACTGCAACATAATGCAGCTCATAAAATTTCGGTAAAGAAATTTGTATTTATTCTGTACATATGGTTTATTACATTATGCTTTTATTCTTTCTTAAAAAGATCTGTAGTTACATTTTCGATTTTCGGTTCACTGGTCATCTTTATCGGTACGCTTTTAAAAACTGTGCAAACAACAGCCAACAGTATAAATAATTGAGTTTGAGTTTGAGTTTAAAAGTTAAAAAAAATTGGAAGATATATAGTATTAATAGTAATAAACAATTGATTATTACTTATTTTAAATTTTGCCAAAATTTCAAAGGGCTGTAACTTTGAGGAGAAGGGGTTTCAAGAAAAACTTTATAAAAAGACACCCCTTATTTTTCGCCAAAGAATCACCCTGTATATATATATATATATATATATATATATATATATATATATATATATATATATATATATATATATATATATATATGTATATATATATATATATATATATATATATATATATATATATATATATATATATATATATATTCATTTAATTTTTTATATTTAAATGTATATAGATAATAAAAAATGTTGTATCATTATATTTTTTTATCAATTTGATAACTATTATCAGACAAACGAAAATGACGTGTTAACTGTTTTCTTAGGTAATGTATATAAATTTAAATAAATAAGTACTTTAATTTCACGTGAAATAACCCTATTTTGCGTTGTCTATGTCTATAGTGAAAGTAATAACACGTTTTTATAGAAATTCATCTTTTCACGCAACATTGTTTATTATTTGATATTTGGCTTTACATACTAGTGGGAAACTCAACTGTTTCAAAAATAACAGCTTCTCAGTTTAACATATTAACTCTGTGTAGTAGTGTCCGTATACCGTATCCCCATCAACAACCAACAACCGGTTATAATTAAAATTAAACCGTTTTATTGTACCAAAGATCCTACGTTCCTAAAGCTGTTAGCGAGAGCGAGCACACCAGTATAAATAACGTGTTAAGTATAATACATATTTAGCATTCCCAGTCTCAAGACTATTCACCCCGTTAAATGGTCAAATAACAGTTGCCGATGAAAACCGATGTTTATTCATCGAACCTAGTTGCAGTGGAATTGAAACAGATACGGATACGACTCCGAATTCTAGCGTTATTTTGTAAGCTGTTATTTTTATAAATCCATAACTGGTGGTTACCGTTGCGGCTCGGCAACCGTTTAAAAATAACCGACAGTTAAATAACGACCCATCACTAATTCCATGTTCTTTTCGTGTTTTAAAGTTTTCAGTGACTTTTTAATTTGTTAGTGTTGCGGTGGGGGATTAATTTATTTATCTACCTATTATTTCCATATAGGTACAATATATATATATATATATATATATATATATATATATATATATATATATATATATATATATATATATATATATATATATATATATATATATATATATATATATATATATATATAGTAGATAGGGCCCCACCTGGGTCCATCCCCTCCACTTTTTACTGCGCATGCGCGAGTCATCATGCGCATGCGCTGACCTGCGCAGACCTGTGACAGTTGACAGCTGACCTGTCAGATTTGACAGGTGTCAAATGTCACTGACCTGACAGCTGTCAACGTCAGCTGTCACCTGACCTGACATGTGTCAACGTCAAATGTCACCTGACCTGTCAGATGACGTCACAAGCATTCCAAGATGGCTGACCTGTCATAGACAGTTGCAACCCGGGTTCTCTCTATGGAACTAACCTGAGATGACGTCACAAGCATTCCAAGATGGCTGACCTGTAAGAGACAGCTGCAACTCCGGGGTTCTTTCTATGGAACTAACCTGAGATGACGTCACAAGCGTTCCAAGATGTCTGACCTGTGTGTCCATAGATAGCCACAAGTCAGGTTAGGTATTAACTGTCTTGTGATGACGTAAGATGTTCCGTCTGACCTGTGTGTCCATAGATATCTACAAGTCAGGTCTCCATGTGTGTATTTGAAGAATACCATCTGTCTGATTGTTTATTAAGGTTATGTATGTATGTGTTTATTAAGGTTAGGTGTTCGTATACAGACTGATTACCAAGCCATTTTGATTGTTTATTAAGGTTATGTTTGTATTTGTTGATTAAGGTTATGTTCGCACACACACACACTACTGTCTGTATTTGTTTATTAAGGTTATGTTCACACACGTGTTGATTACCAGTCATATGATTGTTTGTTAAGGTTATGTATTTGTTATTTGAATGCAAACAGAGATAATACAAGATTGTACTTACATACAACAAGAGACGTCAGCCTTCTTTCACAGCTTAATACACACACTACTGAACAGGTGTCTTCTGTGTTGAGGATTCAGACAGACAACTGATTCCCATTGTTAAAGCTTGTACATGCTGTTTAACAAACACGTCATGACAGTTCAAAGTCTTTGCTTAGACTGACAGATGCATGTGTATTTGAAAGAAAAGCATTCGCCTGAACTTAGATTTGAACCCACGAACCTCGAATCGGCCATAGACAGCTTTCTCAGATATACACTGTCCCTAAACCAATAGCTCCACAGACACACACGTTAAAAGTTTGTTCGCTGTTGTATATATAAAACAAAAGCCAGTTGTTGTTTACATATGAGGTTAGGTGTTCGTATACATGTTGATTACCAATCATCTGATTGTTTAGTAAGGTTATGTTTGTATTTGTTATTTGAATGCAAACAGACATAATAAGAAGAGTGTACTTACAGCAAGAGACGTCATCCTTGTTTCACGACTTAACACATACTGAACAAGTGTCTCTCTTGTATTGAGGAAACAAACTGATGTAAGAGAGAGAGGCCTTACAAAGGATAAACAACGTTTTACAGTTGTTAACCTTGATCCTGTTTGAGCTTGTCTGTGTATCTGTTTAATATACACAAGAGAGAGGCCCTCTTAAAGGTAAACAACCTGTCAGTTGATGACCTTGGCGAATGTTATCTTGTGTTATATCTGTTCAATCACCCCCATTATTCGTGTTTGAGCTTGTCTAGAATACAGACATAGCAGATGTACCACAAGATAAGTTTGTTCAGGATATTATTGCTTTAAGAGATACTTTTTAATTGTATTACAAAATAAAAACACATTAATTTTAACAAAGACTTTTATTTGATTCTAAGTACAAGTATGTAAACTCTTTGTTGGAATACATTTATAGAATTATTAACATTAGATGGTTCAGTGTTGCGTTGGTGCTGTTGTTGTTGTTGTCGTCGGTGTCTCTTCATGGCTGTGGGCTTACTAGGTGATAACACTAGCTTCTTTTAGTTCTTCCAAGATTGACTGAATTTCGTTGTTATGAGCAGTATTACCTGCAACTTGGGAAGCCACTAAAAGTCTAAGTCTGTCAACCAACTCGTTTATGTCATTCCAATACACATAGGCTATTTGTTTGTTATTTTGTATCATATAGTTGTTGGTGCTGATGTTGTTTGGGCTCATGCCGTTGCTATCGCTGCTCTTATCACTCTGAGTTTTAAGTTCAGTCTTTTGTTTTTTGTTAAGATGTCTGTCGGTGCTGTCGTCATCGTCTTCCTCGTAGGTGTAACCAAAACCTTGAGGAGTTGAGGATCTACGACCTCGTGGATTTATCACTGGTTTTATTAGAGTCAGATACTTTTCAGAGGAACAACCCTTGGTTCGGGCGTTAGGATCATAGTTCATTTTATAAACACTAGTTGCTTCTAGAATATCTCTATAGTGTTGAAGATCGTCATAAGTATACCCCCGGGGTCTTTTCATAAATAACAATTCTAGCAAACCTTGTGTTTGCGGGTATCTCCTTTGGCCCAGTTGAATCCCAGCATCAGTAAAGTCTAAGTGTTTGTTACCAAGACTCCAGCTACCGGTATCTTTAACGTAGCGGGCACCATACGTTTGATCAATGGTACCGAGCCTTGGTGGTTCAGTAAAATACTTGTCTACATAATATCGAACTCGGTCAGGATATTGCTCCAAAAATTCTTGAGATGCAGGGTTGGTTGTGACAGTTTGTAGGTCTGCCTCAAGCTCTTCAAATGTTGGGATATCCTCATCGGAACTTGCCGCCTCAGCCTCTTCCCTTGGTTCAGCTTCAAAAACTTCATGGTCTTTCAGGAACTCTACTTGGGGTTTCGTTTCTGGTATATCGACTTCGTCTTTGATTTGTTCAGCCTTTAGTGGTTGCGGTGGCTGCTGCTGCTGCAGTGCTGCTGTGTTTTTAGATATTTCACTTAGGGGGTCAACAAGTGGTTTATATAAACGTTGCAGAGCATCATCATTCTCAGCTCTGTTAAGTTTAAGCATTAAATGTTTTTTTCGAATATTGTCAGCAAGTTGTAAAATCCTTTTCTTAACTTTTTGCTCTTCCTTACCCAACACTTCCATTGTGCTACAACTGTTTGGTGTTACCAGACGGTCTAATCATTTGGTTGAGCGATACAGGTTGTGTGGTGGTTTAACATATACTGACTCCGTCACGGTACATGCCTTCTTATTTATCACGATGTCCGGCTGTCTTGTTAGACAGCTGTGTTAGACAGCTGTCTGTTAGACAGCTGTGTGTTAGACAGCTGTGTGTTAGACAGCTGTGTGTTAGACAGCTGTCTGTTAGACAGCTGTCTGTTAGACAGCTGTCTGTTAGGCAGCTGTGTGTTAGACAGCTGTCTGTTAGACAGCTGTCTGTTAGACAGCTGTCTGTTAGACAGCTGTGTGTTAGACAGCTGTGTGTTAGACAGCTGTCTGTTAGACATCTGTCTGTTAGACAGCTGTGTGTTAGACAGCTGTGTGTTAGACAGCTGTGTGTTAGACAGCTGTCTGTTAGACAGCTGTCTGTTAGACAGCTGTGTGTTAGACAGCTGTCTGTTAGACAGCTGTCTGTTAGACAGCTGTGTGTTAGACAGCTGTGTGTTAGACAGCTGTCTGTTAGACAGCTGTCTGTTAGACAGCTGTGTGTTAGACAGCTGTCTGTTAGACAGCTGTCTGTTAGACAGCTGTGTGTTAGACAGCTGTGTGTTAGACAGCTGTCTGTTAGACAGCTGTCTGTTAGACAGCTGTGTGTTAGACAGCTGTGTGTTAGACAACTGTCTGTTAGACAGCTGTCTGTTAGACAGCTGTGTGTTAGACAGCTGTCTGTTAGACAGCTGTCTGTTAGACAGCTGTGTGTTAGACAGCTGTGTGTTAGACAGCTGTCTGTTAGACAGCTGTCTGTTAGACAGCTGTGTGTTAGACAGCTGTGTGTTAGACAGCTGTCTGTTAGACAGCTGTGTTAGACAGCTGTGTTAGACACCTGTGTTAGACACCTGTATGACAGCTGTGTTAGACAGCTGTCTGTCCTGTCTACCATTGTTAGAATAATATATATCTATCGAATCCTTTTCTATATCGCCCTTTGTGTACATCGTTTTCCTTCACAATCACCAACACACCATACTTATTATCTTTCCAGCATTGGTAGCAGATAGTTTTAAATTGTTTAAAGTTCATATCGGTGGTTACATGATCGTCGTACACGTGTTTTAAATTGGTTTCATCTTGCTTGAATAACACAATAACATTGGTGTTGTCACGTACCAGATGCTTGGGTATTCGTGTATATGTTTGACAGAGATAGAATGAATCAATATTCTTATGTCTGCCCATACTGAAGTATGCTCTTATTTTATCTTGTTTGTCACAAGCTACATCATCAAATATAAACACAGAGTTGTCCTTGGCATCTGCCGGATCTAATATTTCATCGTTTTCTCTATAAGGATAGTAACCAACACCTTTTGTGGCATTCATCACCTCCTTTAACATCTTGTATTTCGGTTGATACAGAGACTTTGAATACACATACACGTTATCAAATTTTAAACCGTTTGCTTCAAACAATAAACTCAGCATGACATTAGTTTTACCACAACCACTCGGACCACATATGATACAGCGAACGGTGTTTGGAAAGAGAGGACCATGCCTCAGTTGTTGTTGAGCTGTGTCCGTAACAACATCGTCTATATTTGTAATGGGTAAGGCAGAAGCGTGTTTGCTGGTACGCATCTTAACTTAAACTAAACTATATTTTTTGGGTGTGTATATATATATGAATGCAAGTGAGACACCCAGTCAGTATGCATGTTGGTGTCACAGAGTGAGGGTTGTTATTAACAAAGACAGATACAGGTTTTGCTGAAACGTTGCGGGGGCGTTACAAACACCATGAAAGTTAACAGAAAACTTGATGAGGGGTTTTATGTAATCAACTCGAAGCCAAAGAAGAAGGTTCCCTTTAAAAACATACTAAGTCTGATTGAGGAAGTTATAAAAGATAGAAATCTTATTCCAACAGCGAACGCCGTATTTGATATAGCTCATACAATCGTTAGAAACATTGGTGGACGTAAGAATGTGCAGAAACCTCGAGTTATTCCAATACCTAAAAGTGGAGGCTTCCTTCCGCTGTTGCCTCTGATATTTGGTGGGCTGTCAGCACTAGGAGCTCTGGGTGGTGGTGCTGCAGGTATTGCCAAAGCCGTGAACGATGCCAAGTCTGCGAAACAGAAACTAGAGGAGGAAGAACGACACAACAAAACAATGGAAGCCATCGCGATGGGTAGGAGAGGGAGTGGCTTGAAATTTAAGCCAAAATGCAAGAGACTGGGCAAAGGCATGTATCTCAAGAAACAGCGCTACGGTTATGGGTTGTATCTGCAAAAACCAATGCAATAAAAGACTGAAACAGTAGCCTGTGTGTATCAGTCATGGCGCACACCTTTGTGTTGAAAGACCGCAGCTCCCATCTGTCGTCAGACTACCATCCACCAATTGTTTTGGATGGTAATTATGCTGTTGCCTTGATAGGCTTTCACACCTACAACAACATACCCAACATCTATGAAGGTAAAAACAAATTTCATGTAAAAGAAGGAACCGGTTGGCGAACCATCACGATACCCACCGGTGCTTATGAAATAACACACTTGGAAGAGTTACTTCAAAATGAACTTGTTGGTGCTACAGCAACACACGAACAAAAGCAACAGGCTCTGATTCTGAGACCTAATCCGAACACCATCAAATGCAGACTAAAGTGTTATACAAATGTCAGTTTTGAATTTGATGGTTCGATTGGGCGAATGTTGGGCTTTTCAAAACAAGTTCTTCAGCCGGACACCTTTTATGAATCTGATTTACCTGTTGATATAGTGGATGTTAGACAGATTCGCATCGAAACCAATATCGTGTCTGGTTCCTATTATAACGGACAACCCTCACATACGCTGTATGAGTTTGCTCCGATGGTTGATCCTGGCTACGCAATCGACATAGAACCTAAAAATTTAATTTACTTGCCGGTGAACAAGCAAGAGATTTCCAATATAAGCATCGACATCGTCGACCAAGATTCAGTTCCTGTCAACTTTCAAGGTGAAGAGGTGTCTGTTCGCTTGAAACTTATAAAAGTTGCTTAGTATGTTGGTCTTTAAGGATATAAAAGCAAGTGCATCTACCACATCAAATTCAGTTGAGTCAGACACGTCAAAGGGTACGCTTCGTCCCGATAATATTGAGTTCCTGCAAAGCCTGGGTTATCATGTCGTCAAAACTAGAAATATTCAAAGAACCCGTGTTTGATGATGGCATCGATCGAGAAGAGCTGCGCTCTTACTATTCACCAACTAAATCGTTTGGTAACAGCGATGAAATTGAAATAGCCATCAACCAACAAGATGCGTTCGTATGTCTGGCCGAGTCAGCTCTAATAATCGAAGGTGCTCTGGAACCTGTAGCAATCCAAAATGCCACTGGTGCTTGTTATCTGTCAAATAATGGAGGAGCAGCTCTGTTTGAATCAATGACCTATGAGTTAAATAACAAGGAAGTGGAACGAGTGCGAGACCCATACACCACAACCATCATCAAAAGTCTGCTATCGTTCAGTAAGAATGAAGCCCAATCTCTTAGCAACGCCGGTCTGAATGTGTCGTCGGAGCACATCACCTTAAATGATAACAAGTTTCACATGCTCATACCTGTTTGGTTCCTCTTCAGTTTCTTTCATCATTTCAAAGGAGTTCTCTGTGGCAAACATACTTTCCGCTTTACAAGAAGTCGAAACGATTCCAATGGCTATTACAGCACAGGTACGGCACGAGCAAAAATTACCGTAACCAATATGTTTTTAAAGGTAAAACATGTCTTTCCCAATGATAAAATGAAATTGGAACTGATGGATAAAATAGCCAAAGACACCTCTATATTTCTCGCATACCGCAAATGGGACATATACGAGTTACCAGCACTCAGAGATATCAACAGAGATGTGTGGGCTGTTAAAACTGCAACCAGCGTCTATATGTTTTGTTTGGTTCAAGTGGATGTCATTAAACAACTGTGTTATTTCTATAACGGGGCCCCATTCAAGACCTCAACAGACGTTAGTGTGTACTAAGCCGTGAAACAAGTATGACGTCTCTTGCTGTATGTAAGTATACTATTATATTATTTATGTTTACATACAAACAATACTTATCAAACAATCCTCGTATATCAAAGTTTAATTTAGTTGTTTTAAATCGAGTTTTGTTACTTGTGTGTTTTTGATCACTCCCTATATAAATTTAGATTCACTGTGATATAAAACACTAACATAAACAAACACGCCGGCAATAAAACCAAGTCCCCGAGTTTTATTGCGCTATTAAAATAAACTCATTATCATATCTAGATGTAAATACGTTTTGATAGTTTGCTTCAAACGTTTTTGTTTTTAGAATTTTATATTAGATAGGTAAATTGGAACGTCTTTAAATTTCTTTTTACTATAAATAAACAATTGTTTTTAACATTACAGTTCCTATTATTCAATTGGAATGTAATAGAGATACCACCCCCTGCCCACACACACATCAGCCTCATAAACTCGTTTTAAATTAGCATATGCAACAGGTTTTTGTTTTATATATACAACTGCGAACAAACTTTTAACGTGTGTGTCTGTGGAATAGTTGGTTTAGCGACAGGTATCTCTCTGAGTAAGTTGTGTGGTTGGGGGTTCAAATCTAATTTCTGGCGAATGCTTTTCTTTCAAAAATCATATTTCAAATTAAAATCAAAATTTCAAATTACCCGCTCAATATATCTTCCTCATATATGTATGTGTGTGACTAAACCGAATGACTGTGTCCAACAGATGTCTCCCATCGAGCTAGAGAATATTCTCTACACTCTACAACTTTACAAATAGAATATTCTCTAGCTCGATGAGTCATATCTCTGGACACAACAGACAAATTTTCAAACAAATTCAAATTTCCCGCCAAAAACGAAATACCCTAACAAACTTCAATACACCTTAACAACAACACAATAAACAAACCAAACAGCTGTGTTTACGAACATAACCTTAATAAACAAAATATATAACCTTAATAAACAAACAGATGCATGGTAATCAACACACATGACATAACCTTAATAAACAAATACAAACATAACCTTAATAAACAAACAGATGACACGTGAGCGAACATAACCTTAATAAACAAATACATAACCTTAATAAACAATCAGACAAACACACATGGAGAGCTAACCTGACTTGTAGATATCTATGGACACACAGGTCAGACATCTTGGAACGCTTGTGACGTCATCTCAGGTTAGTTCCATAGAGAGAACCCGGGTTGCAACTGTCTATGACAGGTCAGCCATCTTGGAATGCTTGTGACGTCATCTCAGGTTAGTTCCATAGAGAGAACCCGGGTTGCAACTGTCTATGACAGGTCAGCCATCTTGGAATGCTTGTGACGTCATCTGACAGGTCAGGTGACATTTGACGTTGACACATGTCAGGTCAGGTGACAGCTGACGTTGACAGCTGTCAGGTTAGCTGACAGCTGACAGCTGACAGCTGTCAGGTCAGTGACATTTGACACCTGTCAAATCTGACAGGTCAGCTGTCAACTGTCACAGGTCTGCGCAGGTCAGCGCATGCGCATGACGTCACGCGCATGCGCAGTAAAAAGTGGAGGGGATGGACCCAGGTGGGGCCCTATCTACTATATATATATATATATATATATATATATATATATATATATATATATATATATATATATATATATATATATATATATATATATATATATATATATATATATATATATATATATATATATACATTTAGTATTAATAATTTTTAAAACCACCACTAACAGCAACTCGTTACCGCACACCCGAACTTTTTGGTCACTTTTACCAATAACAATGAAAATACAATAACCACAAGTATGTAAATATTGCTTACATTACTTTCGAGAATCAAAATAGTGCATGCAAAATTGGGGGGTGTTGTGCTGGGAAATTGCACATTATAAATGATTCGTACATCAGATTGTACATAATACAGATCGTAAATAAATTTCACTATAAATTTTACTATAAAACAAAAAAGAAAACCTGTACGGAAATTTAATTTGATGACGTTAAACTCCGATTATGTGGTTAAACCAAGTAAATGCTCAGACATAGGTATATTGCGGGGTTGTCTTAGGAATATTGTATAAGAACTTGACGACAGGTTAGCAGTAAGTGCAATACTTACAGTTTACATGTGATGTATATGAGCCTTTTTGCGAATTGGGTACATATCCATATCATTCGACATTTTTCTTCACACTAAAACATAAAATAAAATAAAAACATTAATATACAAGCATATTCACTAATATCGTTAGTCAGTGTTAGTTAGATGAGCAATGATAGCTATAAAAAGCCATGGTTCATTAAAATAATCAATAATAAAAATTTTAAGATTTATAACTTTAACAATTTTGGATAGTATCTCAGTAAGAGAGGTTAAATGAGCTAAATATCTATATGCAAATAGCTTAAACTCTTAATCGTGTCAGTAAAACCAAAGAATTATGCTCTTAAACAATATTTACCTTAATATAAGTTAGAATAAGATGTAATAAAAAACACTTTGTATATACTATATAAGAAAGTGTTTTTTATGTAAGACAGGGACTAAAGTTTATCAAAGACAAAAGTGTTTTATTTTGTGAAACTTTAAAGCTTCACAGAAAGATTACAGCATTTAAAAGTTGTTTCGTTTTCAATTTGGTAATATTTATTATGTATAGAATTAGTAGGGTTATGCAAAATGTCATTTTAATAATAGGCATGTAAAATATAAAATTTGAACTTACCGGGCTTTCCAAATATGCACAGCTGTCAAAAAGGTAATAATTAATTCAAGACTGATTGCTTTGGGAAAAGAGAAACAAGATTCCAGATGAAATTGGAGACGATTTCCGACTTCGGCAGATATTGTTGTTGGTTAGGAGGCGATAAGCAGGCACCATATTTTCCATCACAAAGAATTTAAATATTTTAAAGTATATTGTGTGTAAAACCAGATGAATTGTTCTTGCAAGTAATAGAACGAGTTAGATTTATGTTCACAATAAGAAATTCACCCAAAAAACAATAATATATTAAGAATAACCACGTCCAGACTTGCCTACCAAAACTAGTAAGGAAACAAGGTTTGAAATCCATTTTACTTTGTTTAAATCAGACCCAGGGGAAGGAACCTCGAATAAAGACAGGCAAACATCTTTCTCACTATAAAGTATTTGTGGGAAAATAGAAAATTTAACTAATAAACAGAAATCCTATTTGCATTATCACAATAGTTAAAAGTTAGGAATATAGAGAGCGCGAAGTTCGCTGTGCAAATCCTAAAAGCCATTTTAATCTTACCTACTAAGCATGGTAACTTACAAATGCTTACCGCAACGTTAAATAGTCTACCATTAAGCAAGTTAAGTTTGCAAAACATTTCTAAATGTTTGCAGGCAAAAAACCAATGCAACTTACAAATGAAACTTTAAAGTAACTTTCAAATATAATACCTCGTTTGCCAGCTTGTTGTTTTTCTCCATTTGTAAGCTAACGTAAAGTTACAATTGTAATGTTTCTGAAAGTTTGTTTTAATTTGTAAACAACATTTATTTGAATTCCCTCCGTTTTGGTGATAGTGTATTTTCGATTTATGTCATCGTCGTCCAATAGCAACATAGCAACTCCGACGCCAACAGTCAACTGACTCTGACAAAGCGCCCGGCATTAATTAATGGCGGTTTGTTGTTTACATTTTTTATAATTTCGTCATCATAAGTTGTTATTTGATTTATGTCTATTTATTTTCCTGGAAGTTTTAGAGATTGAACAATCTTATTGTAGCCTGAATTGTTTGAATTTTGGGTAATTAAGTAATTCGTTGTCTGGAGTGTAGATAATGAAACATGGAGTATATCGACAAACATTTAAGGTAAGAATCCTTAAAACAGCAATAAAATTAGTCACTTTTCTGTTGCATAATTATTTTGGTATGTGGCTATTGGTGAATTATTATAAAATGGCTGCATTTATATTTTTGTTTCTTTTTATGAAATATACTCTAATTGCTAAATACGAATTTTGTTATGTCCTTAGAAGCAGCCTGGAGATGTCTTACCTGGTCAGATCAATTCATTTTAAAACGTTAAATATGATTGACCTTTGGTACAGTAACCTTCCAGCTATATCCTTCTTCAGTATATGTATTCAAAATATCCAGTGAACGATGAAGCTCGCAACATCAATACCAGGTGCAGGCATGAATTAAAAACACAGTGGCACAAAAAGGAGAAAACAAAGCAGATGTTTGATTACTTGGGAATCAAATTCCTCAATTTTCTACCTAATGTTATTAAAATGCTCCCACTAACAAGATTACAGTAGGCACTAGTGGATGTTATAAAACAAAAACCAAGGTGAAGGAATTTATTGGTGCTCTAAACTAATGTGTATAGTGTAACATAATATTTGTATTCATTCTTTGTAGTGTGTGTGTCTGTGTGTGTGAGTGCGTTAGACAAAAGCTTTGGAAGGCAAGTTCCACTAGCTACATACTTATATATATATATATATATATATATATATATATATATATATATATATATATATATATATATATATATATATATATATATATATATACATATATATATATATATATACATATATATATATATATATATATATATATATATATATATATATATATATACGTAATTCATTGTAGTCATAATTTTGCTTTATTTTAACTCAATGTTTCTGAATGTACACAGACATTGACGGTACTATACTTACTCGATGTAGATAGTTAAGACATGCGTGAACACTTTCAGAGACTGTCACCATATTTAAGCTATTTTCGCAGTGAAGTTGTATGCATTTCCGTGCGCTTGATTTATCCATTGCATATCTTATGTTTGCTTAATTAAACTTTCTCTAAAATCGAAATGAACGCACCATTTTAGATATTTCTTTTTCAAAATAGTATTTGATATGTTGACTTTATTTTATGTAACATATGTTACCACATATTTTAGAAGCTAAAAAAATTCTCGCCTCTCAAAACAAGTAATGCTGCAGAAGACTTTGTTTTTCTTATTGGTGTTTCACACGTTTTTCTAGACGAGCAAGAGTTATTTAGTAAAACAATATCAAAAACAATTAATTGGTATTCATTTCGAACAAAGAATTATAAATAAAATAAATAAATTAATAACGATATCACGAGTTCAAGTTATCTATTTTGTCGCTGAGTTTTGACTAGAACTGCATTTTAGGCTAAACATGGACACGCTCGCTATATGTCTTAACTATCTCTATGGAGTAACTATAGTCGGTACTTATAAAAACAGTGACTTACCATGTACATTTGATGGTCAATAAAGTCTATATATCTATCTATCAGCAGAAATGAAATGTGTTGTAAGTCTTTATTTTTTTATGTAATAAAGATTTTATTCTAATTAACATTGTCTTAAGTCATTTTTTACAGTTTTACAAGAAATATATATTATGTATAAATACACCTATACCCATATTCAGTATCAGTTTGTAACTTGAAATAAATTCAGTTAATCAAATAGTTTCCTTTTTTCAAAAATGCTTGGACACATTGGTTAGTATTTCAAATTGCAGTCTTTTAAAAAATCTATCAGTATGTACCATATTTGAAAAATGACTTCATAGATAATTTCTTTAAATCAACCCTTACGTTTTTGTTGGATTTTTTAAAGTTCTAACATGTAAAGTTGTATAAAACTAGCAGATTTAAAATTTTTATTCATTGATTACACAATTTTTTTTCGTGCTTTCAACTCAAGATTTATAAAAAAAAATTGAAATTTGGTGGTTTTGTATCGCTTGATGTGTACTTTAAAAATAATCAACAAAAAGCTAAGGTTGTCATTTACAAAAATTATCAATGACATTTGACACAAATTGTATAATACATTTTTGAAAATATTGTAACTGAGAATATTATCTGACTCCGAGCATTTTTGAAAAAAAGCTGAAGTAAATTAATTTGAATTATCCCAAGTTACAAACTTGCACTGTATATATAATATATACAACTGCAGATAAGTTGCAAATGTAAGTTTAAAATTTACAACTTTGCTAGGCCCTTTTACATATGTAAAGTCACTGGGGGGGGAGATTTGCCATTTGCAACAAACTTGCAGGAGGCTTTCTGCAAGTAATCTATCAAACTTACACTTGCGTTGGAAAATATTCTGCAATGTTAGTGTAATATTACCTTGCTCAGTGGGTATTATAAACTTTATACCAATCAAAATTCTATTTCGTAATTTTAATAACCCAATTTGTTAATAAAATTTAAGATTTTCCTCGAGAGTCCGTTTTAAGATTAAATTTAAATATTTCATGAAATAAAGTTTTGTTATGAATTTGAAATGAGGTAGTTATTTGCGTAAATAATAAAAACCATAAATTAAGATTTAATTGTATATAGAAGGCTATTTTTCTCCTAAATATAGACCCACCATTGAGAAGTAGCTTAGAAGGGGACAGGGCCAGGGCAGTAAAAATTTTAAAAGGTAAATTTATTGGAAGTAAACTAGAGGCAAGTATATGAATATGTCAACTGATGTTTTAACTGACAAATGAATAATGGGGGATGTGCAACCAACATTATACTGAAGTCATAATTTTTCAATTTAACACACACACACACACACACACACACACACACACACACACACACACACACACACACACACACACACACACACACACACACACACACACACACACACACACACACACACACACACACACATATATATATATATATATATATATATATATATATATATATATATATATATATATATATATATATATAACCCCTGGTATATACAAATAAAAAGAAAGCAAACACCTGAAAATGTACAATCCATGTTCTACACAGCCTTACTCCAAGTCAGGGTGGTGACACAGTCAATTCTCTAGTATAACCTAAAATGAAAAGTAAATAACATTAATTCAAAAGCTTTTAAATAACACATAGAGAAACGATGAATACCCACAGCCTAAGTTCAAAACAATGATCCACTATATATATATATATATATATATATATATATATATATATATATATATATATATATATATATATATATATATATATATATATATATATATTTATTTATAAGCTCAAGCAGTTGAGATCAAGCATAGCGTAAGTTTTAAGGTAAGAAGCATGTAACCAGACCACGAATATATAATTAGCATAAGTTGTGACAAACAATATCAAAACTTCGAGTGATAATACGTTCAGAGCAGCAACAAAATAAAAACTCTAAAGTGTGAATGAAAAACGTTTTAAAAAAGATCAGTGTAGTATTAATAAGTTCAGTAAATTGTTCATTAATTTTGGTGATAAATTTGTTATAATAAGAGTAAGTAAGATTATATGCTTGAGTTTGTTGATGTAAAAAAATGTTGAATTATGAATAATTTATATAAAAAGTTTATGTATTTTCACGCATACTTTAAAGAATTTGTTTGAGGTTGGTACAAAAAAAGGTTAGAATTTAATTGGGTTTAAACTTACCGCTCAAAGTAACACACTTTTGACTAATGTAGACCCATTTAATGGTGTAAGTTATCTTGGATCTTGAAGATTTTTGTAGTTATGCAGAACATAACCATCGTATAAATACACTATGTTTATACGAACACAACACTTCGATTTAATGCACGTGCACTGATAAAGTAATTTTAAATAACCTCTTAGTATCGATATTATACATCTTTGGCTCTACCTGACCCGTACGTCTAACAAATAAACCGTTAAATTAAATTAAAGCATAAAACACCTGAAATCATCTGTTCCTTTCATTTGTCATCATAAGTGCAACAAAGAAAGAGATACTTCGATTGCAACGCTCTCTGTCTTTGCCGCTAGACGCATCTTGTCATATACATTGTGTGGTCGAGGCCCTTCCAGTTGCTGTATAGTATAGAGTTCACTGTTGGCTGCCGAATGCCGGCGGACACAAGTTTCGATCTTTTATTCCGTATCCGGTTACTGGGAACGAATCATTTGAATCATTTTTGAGAATCTAAGATTCATACGCGGATTCGATATTTTTTGTGGGTACTCGAGTACTCAGAGTTGCCAGATGGGGCGATTTATCGCAAACTGGGTTGTCTTATCTTCTGTTGCAAGTTTTTTTCAAAGAAACCGCCGAATCGCAAATTGGGCTACTTTTGTTACCTAAAAATCGCCAATTGGGCGATCTTGAAGAAACGAACTCTGTTGTAAAACTATTCAGTTTCGCGAAAGTTTGATTTATGCAGAAGTAACATAGACGAATATTCTTTTATCCATGAGAAGCAATGACATTGCGACATCGGTGCTTGGAGAGACAATAGAGGAAAGATGATAGATGACAAAATGTTGTTTATGTTTTATATTATATTAAAGTATATTTTAAATGTTTCCCTATATAGAGAAGATATGTTAGTTCTGCATTATTTTAACGTTGCTGGTGAGTGTATGTTTTGATAGTTTATAAATAAATTCATGTTCTGGTGTCTGTCAGGAGAATATGTATTTAAGTTGGCAATCCTGACTACTATGGGAGCCATCTCAGATCCGTAGATTAACCAGTCGTAGTATAACTGTTGTATAGCTAAGTCGTTGTATTTGTATTGTTATATGTTATAAAATATAGTGTTATTTATAAGTGATGTGTTTCCATTAAACTACAATTATCTAATAACCACGTAACTCATATTATATGGCGCAGGCGTATACAACCTATGTGTAGTAAAATTAAATAAAACTCAAATCAAAGAACCCTGAACACGTGCGAAATCCACGAGTGTGTGTTAATTAATTAAACAAATAAACCAGTTAATCGACGCTGCTTCTGCTTCACCGCCAGCCATGGAGGACGAATTCGTCGATTCAATTCAAAAATGGCGCCACTTGTATAAATTTTTAAAAAATCGCAAAAAGGCCAACACCGATCCCGAACAAGCCAACACCAATCCTCAAAGGGCGCAGACACAGGCGGCAAATTCACGAAACATCGTGAACTGCTCAATATGCGGAAATACTCATCCAATTAACCGATATCCCGCCTTTGGACAAATATGTAAGCTCTGTCAAAATATAAATCATTTCGCTAAAATGTGTAGGTCAACTAGGTTAGGTCAAGAATTTAATAGAAGCAAAGAGTTTATTAATTATAGACAAAGAAATAATATCAATACTGTAATTGACGAGGAAGAACAATCTTTGTTTATCGGATTAATTAGTTCAAAGTTTAGTTCACAAAAGCAAAAAGAATGGCATGCCGATATTTTGATGAATAACAAGCAATTTACTTTTAAGTTAGATATTGGTGCAATGTGTAATCTAGTGCCTGCTAATTATTTTAATTAATTGAACTTGCCAACTTCCTACCTAACACAGGTCAATCACAAGTTAAGATCCTATACAGGTGAGAGTATAACATTTTTGGGCAAATGCCAACTTTCATGTAAGGTAAAAAATCAGTTTACAAAAATTGAATTCTATGTAGTAGGTCCGGGATGCGATTTTACGTTTCCGTGTTCAATTCAAACCGACGCGGTCTTGAAATAAACACGGGAAAGTATTGCAATATTCATTGGCAAACCCGTGTTGATATTGAGGCGCCAGACAACGAACCACGCACGGATTTGCTTGGAAACAAGCCGCATTTGTTCACATCCAAAACCGTGTTGATTTTAAGGACGAAATGGTTACATACTGTCTCTCACATTTTGATTACTAATGGCGATAACCATTGGCAAGTCCTGTGCGGCCTCGATGTAACTTCTATCCTTTATTAAAAAGGTACCTCTTCTTTGTTCTGTGCGTAGGTAGAAAACCCCCAAAGATTGATTAAAACATTTTAAAAGTAATATTAAATTTTTCGTTTTTGACTGCAATTTGAACAGGAATCGCCACATTTTACAGGGCGATTGTGAATGTTGCTGATGCATACTTTTTGAGTAAGAGGTGGCTGTGACGTTCATTGATTTCAATAGGTATTGTCAACAATGCTCCATCATAAAAACAAATAAAAAATAAGTAAAGTAGGCTATACCTACTACTTACCAATTTTTTCTTCATTATTTCATATTGATATAAAGTATACAAATAAAAATTAATTTCGTAAAATCTTTTTTATATTGTTAGAATATTTAACACAATTTTGTTCGATTGCTCTAAGCGTAAGTTATGCGATCCTTTTTGTGATGAAAATTTTAATTAAAAAATTAGGCCATATACGAATGTTTGGTCCTTTGTTGTGTAACGTCTCCGTGTTCAGTACCAAGACGCTCTTTGAAATAAAACGGATATGTGAACATATACCGCCAGTCATTTCCAAACAAATCCGTGCGTGATTCATTGTCTGGACCTCGAAATCAACACGCGTTTGTGAATAAATGCTGCAATACTTTTCAATGTTTATTTCAAGACCGCGTCGATTTCAAATGGACACGGAAACGTATAATCGCGTCCGGGAAGTGAGGCAATTTTGGGCTTGCCAAGTTGTCAAAGGTTTAATTCAGTTGCCAGAGTTAATAGCATAAATGATAGTACAACTACAGCAAATTCTCAAATTTAATAAACAAGGAATATGCTCATTTATTCCCGGGCGTAGGTTGCATGAAACAACCATATAAAATTCAATTAAGGGATGACGCTCAACCTGTTGTGCATTCTATACGTAAAGTTCCTCTACCACTCATGCCGGAATTAAAAAAGTGCCTAGCTAACCTAGAAAAATATAATATAATTTCCAAAATCACCGAACCCACTGACTGGTTGAATGCACTAGTTATAGTGAGAAAACCCAGTAGTGAATTAAGAATCTGTATCGATCCGAAGGATTTAAATAAAGCGATAAAACGTCATCATTTTCAATTGCCGACTGTGGAGAAAATGATTTCGAATCTAAATGGAAACTTGATGCCAAAAGTGATTTTTATATCATCACATTAGATGATGAAATCTCTAAATTGTGTACATTTGGCACTCGCTTTGGACGATATAAATTTAATCGTGTCCCAATGACATCTGTTCAGCCCCGGAACTATTTCACGAACGGTTTACTGAGATTTTCAGTTTTGAAGGTGTTAGAGTATATGTCGATGATATTGTGGTATATGGTAGAACTGAACATGATAATAGGTTAAAAAAGTATTAAAACTAGCTAGTGAAAGTGGCATTAAATTTAATTTAAATAAATGCAAGTTTGGACAAAATAAATTAAAGTACATGGGCCATGTTATAAGCGAACAGGGGGTATCTTTAGACCGAGAAAAACTCAGGGCAATTCTGGACTTTCCGTGGCCACAATCAAATAATGATATACAGCGATTGTTATGTATGCTCAATTATGTTTGTAAATACATCCCAAACTTCTCAACCAACACAGACCCTCTTAGGCAACTGTTAAAAAAGGACGTGGAATTTCACTGGGTTACACCACAAATAAAAGCTTTCGAAGAACTTAAAATAAAGCTCACAGAGAGTCCCGTACTTAAGTATTATGATGTAAATGAAGATACTGTCATCTCTGTAGACAGCTCTCAAAGTGACCTTGGAGCAGTATTTCTACAGGACAACTTACCATGTGCATACGCTTCCAAATCACTAAGTGACGTTCAACAAAGGTACGCACAAATTGAGAAGAAAGCATTAGCTATATGTTTTGGGTTGGAGAGATTCCATACCTACATTTTTGGTAAAAGGATTACTGTCCAGACTGACCACCAACCACTTGTATCAATTTTAAAAAAATCTTTAAATAAAATGCCAGCACGATTACAAAGAATTATGCTACAAATGCAAAAGTATGATATAGAACTCACAAATAAACCTGGTAAAAAATTAATCATCGCGGATACATTGTCTAGAGCTCACTTAAACGAATCGCCAGATTTTGAATTTGAAAACGAAATTGAAGGCCAGGTCTGTCTCATAGAAAAACAAATTAATGTGAGTGATAATTAAAATTATTAAAAATTAGAAATGAAACAGAAAAGAAGGATCGCCAAATAATTGTAAAAAGTTACCAGATCGAATAAAATTATATACAAGGTACAAGGATGAATTAACAATGAATAATGGAATAATTAATAAAGAGCAGCAAATATTAGTTCCGAAAACGCTACAAAAACCAATACTAAATCAAATCCACTATAACCATTTAGGTATGAATAAATGTTTGAAAATTGCCGATCAAGCAGTATTTTGGCTGTCAATAAGGAATGAAATCAAACAGATGATTGCAGAATGCACTATTTGTAATGTATATATAATAATTTGCCAACTCCCAGCCATCACAACCATTGCAGTCACACCATATACCACCACTACCATTGAATAAGTTGGGCTGTGACTTATTTGAGATTAGGGGGGTCAAATACCTGATACTGGTCGACTACTATTTGAAGGATGTTGAACTTGAAAAATTAGGGACAATTGCTAGTAGCAATAAAGTAATAGAAGCGCTAAAATCCATGTATGCCAGGCACGGCATTCCAGTAACGCTGATTGCAGATGGGGGCCCACACTTTAGTTCGAGGGAATTTCAGAAATTTTCTGTATCGTGAAACTTTAACCATGTCTTTACATCTCCACGATATCCGCAGTCTAATGCTTAGTCAAAACACACATTCAGACAATTAAAAAACTAATTAAAAAGACAGTAGAAGATAATAAAGATCTTCAAATGGCATTACTACAGTATCTCAATACCCCCATTATCAATAACTGTTCGCCCACACAACTTTTAATCTCTAGAATCACTAGACACAATTTTCCAATGACAACAGACAGGTTCCAGCCTCACATTGCAGACACTAAAAAATTTCAACAACATTTAAAAGAAAGTCAAATGCTTAATGAAAAATATTATAACAAAAAGGGTGTAAAAGAGTTTCCATTGTTAAATGAAAATATGCAGGTTTATATACAAATTAAGCCAAATACACATTGGACTCAAGGTATTGTTATACAAAGAATTATTAATAGAAGGTACAAAATTAGGCTGAACAATGGAGCTCATTACATTAGAAACATTAAATTTATAAAACCAATAAATAATACACCAAGGGAGGGAGGAAAAGATCATAATAAAAGTAAAATCAAGAATAGAGACCAATCACAAAATATAAGTATTGGCGAAGTCCCATCTGAGCTAGGACTTTGTTTAGATCTTAGTAACCAACCTAATTTTAAAAACAATTTAGATTTTCATAACCCCCTTAATTTTCAAAATAATTTATGCAACACAAATAACTCCACACAAGAAACTAATAGCAGCCATGAATCACAAACAGGTAAAGTTTTACCCAGATGTTCAAAAATAACTGAAAATGTTGAAGAATCTTTGGATCACATTGCCCAATCACATCTACCACTTAATGTAAAGCATGATGTATTTATAAATCTAAGTAGTTCTAGTGAAAGTGAAAATAATGAGCAAAGTGGCGTAGATTTAGGAAATAGTGTTAAGACAAAATCTGGCAGAATTATAAAGGGACCTACCAGACTAAACTTATAAATAAATCTTGTAAAAAAGGGAGATGTCAGGATAATATGTATTTGTTAAGTTGGCAATCCTGACTACTCTGGGAGCCATCTCAGATCCGTAGATTAACGAATCGTAGTATAACTGTTGTATAGCTAAGTCGTTGTATTTGTTTTGTTATATATTATAAAATATAGTGTTATTTATAAGTGATGTCTTTCCATTAAACTACAATTATCTAATAACCACGTAACTCATATTACAGTGTCTTTCTTTTTAAATTTAATGACCAAAGGTAAACCGTTATGTATAAGTGATTTTAATGCACCACAGATTTTTCCCGTTATTTAACGTCGGTCTATTTCCACGACTATGGCCAATCACCGACGCCAGGGAGCAGTTTCACTCCTTTAACCTGCCCAACATCGCATGATGCACGAAACCGAAGGCTTTACCCCACTCCCGCCGTAAGTGCTGAACCTGCAACCTTTAGACATTTGACTTGCTCAAATACAATGCCACAACCCCGATTGATGTTAATTTTATAGTGTGAACTGAAAAAGTAAAGGGGAACCCTGGGAATCGAAGCCAGTACCCTTGCGTGCAGAGGTACACGTTCTCATCACTGGGCCACCGAGGCTCTATGCACTATACATCATTATATTAATGCTTCTCGTCAACCTAAAAAATAATAATTTTTAATTTGTAATACCCGCCGACAACTTCAGAGTTTGGACGAATTGCATTTGAAAGTGCGCGGTTTTGGGCGATTTTCCATGGATAGAAAGTTCGCGATTTTGGGCGCTCCCGTTTAGCAAAACGGCGATATTTAGTTTTAAAAACCTGGCAACCCTGAGTACAATGGAAACTTTGCGGATTGAATCTGTTCGGATCCTCGGATTCGATCGTCCCATCAGGAGCTAATAGGTAACAACAAACGAAATGATCTCTGCAATCGCAGCGGGTTTAGTTACGAAATACGTATTGTAGCACCTTAAGGGGAGTTGAGATTTAAGGTACGAAGTAATTTTCCTAGGAGAAAATAATATAAAAAGAAGAAGCCGTTTGTGATGTTTACAATTACATAATATGTCATTTAATATTTAAGAAAAATATAACCTTTAACTCAAATTTCAAAAAACAAAATGTAATAATATATTTTATTTGTAATAATAATATATGTTGTACATGTAAATAACATTAACTAAATAGCATCCAATAGTAAATTATTATAACTTTATATTTTTCTAAAGATATTGTTTGTTGTAGGGGTAAGTAGTAATTTTTTGGTAAATTTGCAGATTACCTCCCGAACGCTTTTCAATTTTTTTTTCAAAAACATGCCTAGGACCTCCCCTGTATGCACAAACGACGTGAAAAATTACTGGTTCACAACCCCCAAGGAATTTACGGGAGTAGGGGTGCTACGCGGGGTAGGTAGTGAAAAGGAAATATGAGCAGAAAATGCGAAGAAAACGGTTTGAAAGTTGTCTTTCTCGCGGCCTGAAGCCATATCCTCCCTAAACACTGCCTATCCCGCACAGCACCCATATTCGTGCAAGGTCCCGTAACTTCCTTGAGGGGTATGCACAAGAAATTTTTCTTGAGGTTAATGCAACGAGTGGTTGTAGGCATGCGAGAGGGGAAGGAAATTTACAAAAAATAACAAATTTACACAACACTTATTTTGCATATGAAGCAAATGAGGTAGGTCAGGCCCTTGGTGTAAGCAACCTGTGACCTTGTAATTTAACAGCCTCTGACATGGTAACATAGAAAACAAATTACCGACACCGACTAAGAAAAGGCCCACATGTACCTTAAGCCACAACAACAACAATCGTCATTAACAGAACAAGGTGAACAACGCACAATTTCAGAAATAACGTGCGCAACACACGAATATATAAGAAACCGTCCAAACGTGTACCCGTACTAGCGCCATACTGAAAGCGAAGTGGTAAACTGGCAGTTAATGGCGATGGTCCATGAGTCTAGAATGTCCAAGCGATTCTCAAAATCAAAGTGAACTTTGTGTGAAATGTAATGTTTTGGAGGGGATTGAGAAGTCGTGGCCCAAAGGACTTCAGGGGGCAAGCTGAGGAAATGGAAACAACAACATAAGCTTTCGATTAAGCTTTCCCCAAGACCATCATGCGTGGTGAAGGGCCGCATCCTGCACGATGTGACCCTGCTGATAACTAAACATGACGGGTCTAGACGTCGAAGTCGAAACAAACTCCCGCAATTTACGGTGTCACGTGACCTGTGCCTGGGCATCCCCAGGCACAGGCCACGTGATGGTGTCGTGAACGGAACCTCTGCAGTATCGGGCAACCCTCCACAGTAACCCACCTTGCTCCACACAGGGGGTTCTGATGGTGTGGACAGTATTTTCCCAATTCTCGCGGGAACAACACGAAGAACATAAATATAAATAAAACCAAGACCCATGAGGCTCGAGGAGTGGCTCCGGCCACAGACTCGTGCCGCCCACTAGGGAAGCAATCAGAGGTTGATGGGAACTAGGTTCCCTCAGGTCAACCTCCAACACAGTAGGGCAGCCCCGGCTGGGCTACTGATGGCTCTGAGGAACACAGATGTGGCCTTCATCCAAGAACCGTACTCCTTTAAAGGAGAGTTCAAGGGACTCGACGGCGCTGCTGGAAAGCTGATCTACAGCAGATCAAGCGAGAACCCGAGGGCCTGCATTTTTGTCAGCGAATGGATAGAGTTTCTGCCCTTAATGAATGCCAGGCAGACATGGCAACGTTCAAAATCCAATGTGGAGGAGCGGGTGGGCCGAGTGACATTACTGTCCGACCAGCCTATCTGCCAGGGGACAGCACGAACCCTCGTCCACCCAAGGAATTGGAGCAGCTGATGGTGGGTAGCAGAGCATCATCGGCATGGATGCGAACGCGCACCATAAGTTGTTGGGGAAGCTCGGACACAAACTCTAGAGATGAGTCACTTTTACAATTCTTTATGAAATTTATTTAGACATATTGAATAGAGGTAATAAACCGACCTTTGTCACAACACGGCGTGAGGAAGTTTTAGATCTAACAGTTTCCACCCAGTTTCTGGGTGACTTTGTTAAGAACTGGGCTGTGTCTAGAGAAGTGAGTAGCTCAGATTACAGATACATCCGGTTTGAAATCGCCAAAGACGAAAGACAAACGATATGGTACCGGGAACCCCGCAAGGCGGACTGGGAAGCCTACAGGGCAGACCTAGCAGTGTAACTGCGTGGGATTAAGAATACCATAGGCAATGCAATAGTCCTCGAGATTACGGACGCCCAAGTGCGAGACGTCATCACATCGGCCTATAACTGCCTCCTGGAAATGAGGGCGCCCACCAGGATGGTTCCACCATGGTAGAACGAGTACCTTAGGCAAAGGAGGAAGCAGGATCGTAAGCTGTTTAACGCGGCCAAAAGGTCGGGAGCATGGGATGAAATAAGCGGGCCCTAACGACATATAGAAAAAGACTGAAGGACGCCAAGAAAGAGTCGTGGAGGAGGCACTGCGAGGGAGTAAAGAGCACGTCCGAGAGTGCTCGAATACACAAGAACCTGCCCAAGGGTACTCAGGCCAACATAGGCTTCCTTAGAACACCCACGGGAGGCATTACAAGCTCGGAGGAGGAAACCATTGTTAACATACGCGGCACTGGTCTGGTGGCCTAAGGCGACACAATCCAGTGCCAAGCAAAATCTAGGCAAGATCCAAAGGATGGTTTGCCTAGGCGAGCCCGCGAATCTGCAGGGAAAACAACTTTAACAGTGGTAAACCCCGACCACGAGGCATGGCGGGCAGAGATGCCCGACATACCGCGGGACGCGCTCGTCTGGTTCACGGACGGATCTGGCGGGGAGCGTGAGACGGGGGCAGGTGTTTATTCGGAAGGACCCGGGGGTATGTCATAGTATTTCCCTCGGAGCCCATGCAACGGTCTTTCAGGACGAAATGTACGCCATCCTGCCCTGTGTGCGGGAGAACAAGGGGAGGGGCTACACCAAAAAGCGGATCCTCATAGCCACAGACAGCCAGGAAGCCCTTAAGGCCCTAAGTAGCCAACGGGTAAATTGCTGGCTGGGGAGTGTGTCGAGACGAGACGAGCGACCTGGCTGGACAGAATGAGGTCACCCTCATCTGGGTGCCGGGTCACTCGGGGGGTTAAATGCAATGAAGAAGCTGACAGTCTCGCGAAGAGAGGGTCAGCAGAACGATTTATGGGACCAGAACCGACTCTGGGTGTGACAAAGAGCACTGACAGGTAATCCTTTAAATCCTGGGTCGGAAACCAACACAAGGTGTACTGTGCAGGCTGTCCAGGGCTTAGACATGGGAAGTCAATAATTGACGAACCCAGTTCAAAGAGAGCTGTGGAGCTGCTAAATCTTAGCAGAGGACAGCTCAGAAACATAACAGGTTCTTGACGGAACACATGGCCGTCAAGAAACACCTGCATAAAATGGGGAGTTTCGAGGGGGACCTCGCATGCAGACTATGCGGCGAGGGGGGCAGCTCAGCACATCTGGTGCGATTGTAAAGCTCTGGACCGCAAAAGACAACTGATCCCCGGTCAGTTTAGACCGGAGACAGAGTATTATAAAACTTTACCCTACCAATCGCTGTGCAGACTGGTTCAAGGCACAGTGATTTTGGAATGGGTGGAGTGAAGAGCCTAAGGGCATGCACAATAGGCTAAGGGCTGCAGTGCTATCGGGGCGGCAAAGCCGTGGACGAGCCCTGAGTGAGAAAATGTTGAGGAGGGCAAGGAGTGTCATGGGACAGGACCGTACTGGGAAATTATAAAAAAGTGTGCAATGTGTAAGGAAGTTTAAATGGCAATAGCTCGGCAAAAAGAAAAGAACAAAACGTAGGAATGGTGTCAGCATGCATGCAAGACACCAAACTTTATCTATCAGCAGTCGTTTTATCTAAAACTGTTCGGGAGGTAATCTGCAAATTCACCCCTTTTTCAAGGCACATTTTTTCCCAGCCAAAGATCATACCATAGTCATTATTATTTGTTGTATATTGAAGACATGCAAAGCCATAATCAAACTAACTCTGAAGAATGGTTTTAAACAATTGTTATAATTTTTGTTACTTTCATTCTGTTAAAGATTTTGATACACCTAAAAGTCGCAGTAGAACAGGAAATCGAGGAAACAGAAACCACAGCCATTAGACGACGAAACATCTGGTGATTTGGTATTCATTGATGAATCAGCCGCATCTGTGAAAATGAAAATTTCCCCCAGCAAATTGCAGACAACTTTTAATCATACTCCAACTGTTAATAAAAAGAGAAAAAAACGTGACAGTGTTTCCAGTGATGAAGAAAAGTGGTTAACAGCCATTGAATCTGGTAAATTGGACGATGTAGATGACGAGTTAAAAAAAATAAAACCGAAAGATCCAGCCATGATGACATCTCGGCAAAGGGCAATGTACGATGGAGGAGTAGATGGAAGCCCCACTACTGGTACACCAGCATTAATGTTGCTGCCTACTGGGTATAAGGTAATTTTTTTGTTTTTTCGTTGTGGCTAGCTATCAAATATTATTTACCTGTTGTTGGACTATTAGAGGCAGAATGAGCCAGTATGGATAAAACTCTCTCTCAGGGCTGCAACTAAATTCATCTGTTGCATTTACCGGTCACCTTCTGACAACAACTTTGTCCAGCTCTTTGACTACCTTTCTGAAAAAACGGACCATCTGATTTCTGAATATCCTTCCTCCGAGATCACTATTCTTGGTGACTTCAATGTCCATAATAAGGAATGGCTAGGATCTTCAAAAACCGATCCACAAGGAAGAGCAGCGGAGGTCTTTGCAGTCAGCAATTCTTTAGCCAATATGGTTAAGCAACCTACTTACTTCCCTCGCATCCCAACACACAGCTCGAATCTCTTGGATCTCCTTACTACAAATCCTGACTGCTTTAAGATATCAGTCACCTTGGTGGCTCAGACCACGGCATGGTCACTGCTTCTTGCGCAATGCAACCCGAGGTCACACAGTCATCACACCCACGTACGTTTGGCACTACAACTCCGCGAACTGGGACGAAATGCGAGATTACTTTTCCTCATTTCCATGGGCGTCTGTCTGTTTCTCCCATCCTGACGTCTCTGATATATCACAAAACGTCACCAAAATTATCCAAGCTGGCATGGAATTATTTATTCAACGTACACAGAAAACCTCTGCAGCCACTCAAAAGCTCTGGTTCTCTAAATCCAGTGACAAGGCCAGACTTGAAAAGGTCAAAGCTCACAAAACGCTTCTACAAAATCCCAGACAAGAAAACCGTAAAGCATTTAACGACGCAAGAAACCGCTATGTCCACATTCTTTCTGAGGCAAAAAACTCGTTTAATAACTACATCAAAAACAAAGTCCTGTTAAACTCCAGCGGCAACAAACCCTTCTGGACTTGCTAAATCTATTGGGAATATTTTCTGCAAGAGCGCGTTCCCACCTCTTGTCTCAGGGGATGAAATTGTTTCTACCGCCCTGGGCAAGGCTAAACTTTTTGCCTCGTTGTTCCCGGCAATTGTACTCTCAACCCACCTCCAAATGTTCAACCATCAACAGTCCCTAATGTCACGCATAAAATGACGGATATTATTTTCAAAACTAAAAAGGTACGAAATATGCTCTCTCCTCTTAATAACAGGAAAGCCTCTGGCCTTGACGAGATCCCAGCAATTGTTCTCAAGAAATGCGCACCAGAACTTCCTAGTAACTGGAAAACTGCTCGAGTACATCGCGTCGCCAAGAAAGGATCCAAAGCGTTTCCTAGCAACTACATGCCTATTTCTCTCCTTTCAGTCGTCTCTAAAGTGATGGAAAAGTATATAAACACCGAATTATTAAAATTTCTTAAAAAACACAGTCTAATCCACGACAGGCAGTATGGATTCCGTTAGCGCAGATCAACTGCCGACCTCATTTACTTTGTCGTCCATTCTTGGAACAAGTCAATGGAACTACACGGTGAATCCCAGATTGTCGCTCTAGACATATCCAAAGCATTTGACCAGGTCTGGCACGCAGTGCTGCTTAATAAACTTCCGGCCTATGGCCTACCACCAAAACACTGTACCTGTACAGCAAATTTCCTCTCCAATTGGAGCATTACTGTTGTCGTGGATGGCCATTCCTCTAAACTGCATCTAATGAATGCAGGAGTTCCTCAAGGTTCAGCTTTAGCCCTACTTTGTTTCTTCTCCACATTAATGACCTCCTCTCTAGAACATACAACCCAGTTCACAGTCACGCGGAGGACAGCACCCTCCACTCAAATATACAATATTCTAAGCCTGACTCTTTAGCCCAATTAGATGAGGATCGCAGACTCATGGAGGGTTCTGTCTCCATGAATCTCCAAAAAATATTAGACTGGGGAAGTAGAAATCTTGTGCAATTCAACCCCATCAAATCACAGTCTTGCTTTCTTTTTCATAACAGATACACCAGCCCTAGACCCATCACAATGAACAACCAAGTTATTCAAAGTAATGTGTCCTTTTCACTTGTTGGCATTTCTGTGGATCGAAATCTCAATTGGCACTAACATGTCACATCAATTGCAGAAGCGGCTGTTAAGAAATTAGGTTTCCTCTTCCGGGCTTGCAAATACTTTTCACCAGCTAATCTCTATACCTTATATACTTCACAAATAAGACCAAACCTCGAATACTGCTCCCACATCTGTGGTGCTGCTGCCGCTTCTACACTCGCTATCCCCGGACTCCATTCAGAAGAGAGCTATACGTCTCATCGGTGACCCTACCCTCACCCAAGTGCTGCCATTCCTTGCCCACCGACGTGCCGTTGGTGACCTCTCTCTCTTCTATAGATATCTGCGCGGGCACTGCTCAGAGGAGATTTCTTCCATACTTTCTCCACCTGCTGCACCCAACAGATCTACGAGGGGAACAGGGCGAAAGCACCCTTTTACTGTCCAGGTCACCAGACATAGAACATCTTGACTTCCAAGTTGTGGAATTCCTTGCCGACACATATTTTTCCTTCTCCCCCCAACCTCCAAACCTTCAAGTCCAGAATTAACAATTTTCCTCTTTCCTCCTTATCGACACCCATGGTACGACAGTATTTAGGCTGTAAGCCCTCATGGTGTGTTGTTGAAATAGAAAAAAGTATGTTCACTAAAATTTTTCAATGAAATTTATTAATAAATACAAGCAATATGTGAAATATTTGTACAACAAAACAAAGTAAAATAATAAACGTTATACAAGGTGCCTAGTATGTATCGAATGATAGTTGTACAGCGATAGCTGGATCAAAAATATTTTGCAAATAAAAGTTCCTTTTGTTGTGAAAAAAAAATGGTACAATGACTGTTCTGATGGTAGTTAGTTGTGATGGTTGCCAGAAGTATGTCAAAATCAGGAACCAATCAGTTGCCGGCAAAAATTTGAGGCGGTGATGTAAAAGATCTTCTAAAATGGATGCTGCAAGGAATCGAAGATACGTAACCCTAAGCTCCTGTATCGGACCAACAAAAACCCTTGCTGGATGATCCAACATTATATGCAAAGACTGGGCTGAAATTTGTGCTTATCGTGTTATTGGCATTGTTTTTATTAATAGTAATTTAACTGGTGCTTGTTACTTGCAGTTGTTACAAGAGTAGGTTGTTTAAGTGTGTTGACTGCATATTTGTAATCTTTGGTTGTAGCAAGATGGAGCGCCACCTCACCATCAGCTAAAAGTAAGAAGATATATAGATGGGGTCTTTCAAAATCGTTGAATTTAGCGGTTAAGTGACCGCTAAGATTGCCGGATCTTACAACCTGTAACTTTTTCTTATAGGGTCATTTAAAGCCAAAAATGTATAGAATCATGCCTAATCATCTTGGGCAATCGGAGCAAACAGTAAGTGATAAAGTGACACAAATTTCTCCCAATGTGCTTAGTAATTATATTTGCACTTATCATGACAGATTGGCAACTGCCTGAGCATTGGTGAATATTTTAAACATTTGTTAACTTAGAACTGAATTATTACAATTGTATTTGTTGAGTTTTTTAAAATTATTAAGAAACAGAACTCTATATGCTTTTTGTAGTCAAAACTTTTGAAGCAAAATCTGACCTTAAAATGTATGACTTCAGAAAAGCTGATTTTGCTGGACTATACTAATCACTTTTTTCTGGGCTTTTCTCTACTAGATTGGCAATAAAAATGATGCTGCGCTTTCAATGAAGTTCTTTATAAGCATGGGCTAGTTTACAAAAGTCACAGCTATAGGCAGCCTCCCTTGAAAACTCGAGTATAAGTGATAGAAAAAATATAGTTTATTGGGCTCAGAATATTATTTGTAGCAGTTTAAGATATTGAGATCTCGGACCAAAGTTCAAATGAATGAACCATGTCAAGTTTCCATTGGAGCTGTACAGCAGAGTGTGACCACTGATCCGCAGACCTTCTGGAGATTTATTCAACACAAAAAGAGGTATAGCAAGGTCATTACCTTTGATGATATTGAGTATGGCGGTCTGCAGGGTATTGTGAACAATTTTGAAAATTGGTTTGTGGCATGTACCAACTTTCTAATGACCATAACTCACTAACTCCTTCTAAGTCTTCTGGCTAGTGTAAAATAGGAGTGTCCAGCATAGTGATTGATGACATCGGACGGACTGCCGAAAAATATTTTAACATATGGGCCTGTTGAGATTCCATCCTATATTGTCAGAGGCTTGTGATTTATTGTGGGCCCATTGTACTAAATTGTCAATGTGTCTTTAAATTCTGGAGAGTTTCCAACTTTGTGAAGGCATGTTAGAAAATGTCCTGTTCTCAAGTCAGGTGACAGAGTCGAGATATTGAATTATCAGCTAATTGCTTTGCTATCAGTGTTCACAAAGCTGTTTATGATGTCTTGTGCGAAAATATTAATAGACAAGTTAGCAGATCAGTCATATCCCCATATTAGCATTGTTTTATATCGGTAGATCCACAATCACAAACTTGATTCCATTTTCTGTCGATCTCCATTGTTGACAATTATCACCTCTTCAAGCTAGATCATTTGTTCAGTATGGTTATAAATCCGCTTTTTTGCCATTCTCTACGATCCATCAAGGTTCAAATCTGGGGCCCATTTTATTTTCATTGTTTATTAATGGCCTTACTGATTGTTTTGATCCTACGAAGATAGTGTTTGGACTATACGTAAACGATTTTAAAATGGCTGGAACTATTGAAACTGTGATGGATTGTGATTACCTACAGATGCAGTTCAGCAAGGTACAGGATTGGTGTGTCAGAAATAACCTATTCCTGCTAGACCCATTGAAAAGTGTAAAATCATCACATACACATTTAAAACTTATCTCAGACAGTACCCTCTAGTTAGAGACTTGCTATTCTGTTTTGTCAGAAATATGTCTCTCATAACTGACATTGATGATACGATGTGCTATTACTCACTCCGAGGCTGGACGATTCTGCTTTAGTTTGGAGTCCCAGCTATAACTGCCATAAACATTTTGGAAGTCAGTTCAGAGCTCGTTAAGTTTCTGGCTTTTAAGGTTGATGGATTTTATCCAAACAGGCATGTGATCCTAAGGAAATTCTGGGCAGATTTGAACTCATACATTGTCAAAACTAAGATAATTATTATAAATAATGTTTTTGTATAAAGTCGTCAATAAACAGATGGATTGCCCAGGGTTATTGACGAAGTTACCAGACCCTTTATTATGTTATAATATGTTGCTTGCCAAAACCAACATTATGCTGCTGTCTCCAGACTATTATGTGCAGTACACTTAACAGAGTGTGGAATCAGTGTAGTTTTTTCTCTGGCAGTTCTGGCTATGTGATTTAAATTTCTCGGAAAGTTCTGTAGTGCATTTTTATACATATATTCTTTGTATGTTTCTTGCTACATATTGTGGATATTTTGTTCAGTTCCCTTAAATTTGGCAATATCTTTATGGGCAATGAATTACTATCATTAAAAATAACAAGAGTCAAAAACGCCCAGAGACCATGCATTTCTTAATTGAAAACTAAACTTTTAATCTAAGTATATTTAGTATAGTTCAATTTTGTCACAATTTTGGTAATCGAAGAACATTGAAGTCATATATCATATGCACACATAACTCCGATTTCTTGCTTACATTATCTTTGAATGACTCCCTTCTTTGATTTTCTCTGTCTCGTACAACAGTTTATGGTTAATGCACTTTGCTTCCGAGGCCATACTTAGGCTTACAGTCACACACACACACACACACACACACACACACACACACATACATGTGCTCGTATGTTTGCAGGGACACACGAAAACACACCAACTTGTGGGATCTTAATGTTTGAGATGAGTCGTAGTTGTAGATTTATCTCCAGATGTTGATATGTCGCGCCAAAATACTATACACACGCTCGTTTAGAAAATATTTGCAAATAAAGTGAGGTCCCGCAATTATGTTTAATGCACACGTTGTGTGAAGACCCCTTAAATATGGATTATGTTTGAAGTGTGTATAAGACCCCATAAACCATAGTGTTTTTTCTACAAACATAACTCTGTTTCTGAATTACACATGGCAACAAAAAAACCGGTTTAAAAAAAACTGTCTGGCTTGTGTGCGTGTAAAAGGACCGACAAATATAAGGGGATGGGTTTGTTTATTAAATGCTGAGTGGAGGTATTGTATAGTTGATCACATTGACCTTGTGCAGTTATTCTGAAATATATTATTATATGTATTTTTTAGTTAATTTTCCTACACTTTGGAATTTTATAACAATTCGCGAACTTGGACCTCTAGAACCCATGTCTGTGGTCAGTTACTATCTTGATATGTTTATATATATATATATATATATATATATATATATATATATATATATATATATATATATATATATATATATATATATATCTGTGTGTGTATCACCCCGGTAACTAAAAAAAAATGGGCCACCAAATTGTGTATGTGGCTATAGGTTATAAAAAGTCTGGACGCAGCGAGTGTGTTATGGAAGGTAATTTCCATAAAATGTTTTTAATTTAACCAGGCATCAATTTAGTTACCGGTATAACCTATATAGTAAAAATTTACCATATTTTATTAAAATACCGTATTGTTTGAAAATGTACAAAAATTTTCCGAAAATAATTTTAACTTTAACTTTTAATGTTTCTGAGAAAACTGGTTTCCTAGCATTTAATGAAAATTCGCTACCAAAACACGCTTACTGCGTCTTGATTTTTTTACGAACATGCATCATATTTCAATTAAAAATGCAACAGTATAATGAATGTTCGAAAAAAAATAATTGCAGTCATCACCAACGAATTATGGGCCACGCTGTGATTTTCAAAATAATTTTATAAGATGCAGCTCAAGACACCTTATAATTAACGTATACAATTTTTCTCGTATCTTGCATAATAACAATTATATTGAGCTTTACCGTAGAAATACGTCACCTTGTATATATGCAAACAGATAAAAACTGAAAGTAAACCCGGATATGGATTCTAGGGGGCCTAGTTCTCCTCATTTGAAGAAATCTTTTTCAAACTCAAACGTCGCTGTCTCCTCATTAATGAATTTTTTCTACGAAAATTAGCTAAAATTTATAGACTGTTAAACCATAAACGTAACTAAAGCTACTGCCAAAGCATCAGAGAAAGGGTTTATTTGCAATGAATTTTCTGGAAATATTTTAGTAAAATAAAGGTCGATGACGGCTAAAGCTAAAACTTAAGAACACTCTTCTTGCAACATTTTCTTTACGTAACTCGTATTTATTTCATGTTCTTTGCCAAAATGTTGCAAATTTTTACGTTTCAAATCGCGACTTGGACGTTTTGAGGAAAACCCCAATTTTTTTTTCTTCAAATGCCTATACCTTTTTTGAATTTTAACTTACAGATCGAAATTTTGGTACGTGGTTCACTTATTATAATACAGACATACGTACCACATTTGGTTGCCCTTACTTTGTTATTTCCGAAAGAAATTTTCCAGGAAAACCTGTGCCGCATTTCCTGGCTAACCAACTTATCCATGCCACTTGCAAAAGGAAAATGCTTACAAAATTTGATCATATATATATATATATATATATATATATATATATATATATATATATATATATATATATATATATATATATATATATATATATATATATATATATACATATAAAAATCGAAACAGAC
Organism: Tillus elongatus; assembly: GCA_964006375.1. Classification (NCBI taxonomy): domain Eukaryota; kingdom Metazoa; phylum Arthropoda; class Insecta; order Coleoptera; family Cleridae; genus Tillus; species Tillus elongatus. The sequence goes on from OZ023271.1 coordinate 8,571,578, forward strand.
CCCAGATATGTGTTCTAGGCGCCTAGTTCCCGCTCATTTGAAGAAATATTTTCAAAATTCTAAAGTCGCGATCTCCTTAGTTAATTTTCTAAAGAAAATTCGCTAAAGGTAAACCATATGCCAACATTCAGTTACCAGAAAAAAGTTATGGGCATCTAATAAAAAAGAATGTTTGGTACCAGATTATTTCTATGAAAATTCACCAGCATAAGGCACTTGCTGCGTCCAGACTATTTCAAATTCAGTTAATTTGAAGTAGGTATAATTGCATATTATAAATTGCTGATAACTATCAACATATTTGCGTTTATACTAGTTTTCAGTTTTCATTTTGAAAATTCCGGGTTCTTACTGCATGCCGATTTGAATTACTCCAAAAATAAGAATTTTTGTGTTAAAAGAACATTTTTCATAGATTTCGCTTCATCAGTCCTAATTATGCTGTCCAAAAAATCGAGAGTCGTCTTGTATCATCGTTAAAATGAATTTACAAAACTCTTTTCTGCATATCCATTTCTCTCAGATGTTGAACGAAAGATATTGAATAAGGGTGGAAGTTGTGCTTTAACGAAATTCTGTGTATCAAGCTCTTCGAGAGTCCTGTCTGCAGAGCTATTTGTCTTAAGGATGTTATTTCTTTTATGCATTTTTGCCTTCACGGTGCCAAAAGTTTTGTAATTTTATATTATTCGCCGAACACTCCTCCGCGATGGTTTTTCTTTATCTGGATATCAGCAAATATTTGGCACGTTCTTGATAAAACTTGGTCACATTCACCATAGATAATAAAGAAATTTTAATAATATTCCTGAGTATAATTCAGTCGCCCCGGCATAATTTTTATAAATAATTGTCAAATGACAACAAATACTGAGGTTTTTGTAGTTCTCGATAGTTTTTTTTTTTTTTGACAAGCGTCGCCGTCATGATTATATAACAACAAAACTTGAAAGTCGTATAACATTTGTTCAATATAACAATGTTAAATTGCCAATATTTTGAAAACTACAAATTTTTGGCAGAGGCAACCTTACCCAAAGTTTCAATGTTAAATAAGATATTATTATAAAAATAAGAGCTTCTATTTGAAAAACAGACAACGATTTTTTTAACTCAATTTTCAATGAGAGTTTTTGATCACTCTGTAGTTATTATCAAAATAACATCACATCAGGGTTGGACTTAGGTATGGAATATTATACATAACATGTGTCTAAACTTTTGCGTTGAATACAAAAATGCAATAATATATATTGTGTCCTATCTAAAATAAGCAAGTTAACATCAACACCCTGTATATCCAGAAGTGCCACTATCTGGAAAATACTTTAGCCAACGTGCATCCATCGACTTCAATAAGCTGCCAAATTTTAGGCGCTACATATCACAGCCCCCGTACATGCTAGAAGAAAAAGTTTTAGATCAAAATTTGGTCGGTAAAAGGCTGCTTCAATAAGCTTTACGTAGACATACAGCGTGGATGCAAAGTGTGCCTTTTGACATAAACTTCATTTTTTTCAATAGAACACTCTGTATTTTAGTCAAGGTTGGATTTCTTACTTCATTCTTAATCAATAATATGTCAAACATTTTTCTCATTTCAAAAGTTTTCGAGAAAACCCAACAAAAAACGGTTTTCAAGTTCCTTTCAATAATGATTTTATTTGTCTGCAATCACAGCATCACAAATATTATGTATTATGTCAGTATCATAACTGTTCATCTTAAGATCTATGTCAAATCTTTTAAACTATAAATTTTGAGCAAGGCAAATAGGGAACCGCCAGGTGGCCCACGAGCTCGCCTGTTCTGACACCATTCGATTTTTTGTGGGGTTATGTAAAATATGTGGTCTATTTTGTTCAACCAAGAAATTTGAAGGATTTTATTAACAAAATTACTCGTGCCTACAGAGAAATTTTGCCTCGCGTTATTAGAAATCCTTGCACTGTAGAGCTTATTAGAAGATATGACGTTTGCCAACAGAAAATAGTTGCCAGTTTGAGCATACTTTGTTTAATTTATCATCGTTAGCAATGATAATTAACTGTTAATTATATTTTTTGAATTACCTTTGAAGAACTTAATTAAGAGAATTACAAGCATTTGTAATTTTTTGTTGTTGGCAAGCAGTTCTTGACAAAAAAAAATAGTTAGGAAACCTTTTAGTGAATTTTCTCAAAAAAATTAACTAATGAAATCCCGACTTTTTAATATTTTTTTTCAAATGAGCGCTAATTAGGCCCTCTAGAAGACATATCCGGGGTCAGTTTGAATTTTTATGTGTTTATATATATATATATATATATATATATATATATATATATATATATATATATATATATATATATATATATATATATATGTATGTATGTATATATATATATATACATACATACATACATATATATATATATATATATATATATATATATATATATATATATATATATATATATATATATATATATATATATATATGTATGTATGTATATATATATATATATATATATATATATATATATATATATATATATATATATATATATATATATATATATATATATATATATGTGTGTGTGTGTATCACACAGATAACTCAAGAAGTAATGGGCTGATTTTGATCAAATTTGGTGAGTACTTTCCTTTTGCAATTGGCTTGGATAGCTTCGTTATCCAAGAAAATCGGCCAGGTTTTCCTGGAAAATTTGGTGTTTCCTTTCTAAAAAAAAAATATCTCCGGAAATAACAGAGTAAGGGCAACGAAATTCGGTTGGCGTGTTTGTGTTATAAAGAGTGAACCATGTACCATAATGTACATCTCTAAATTTAAAGACAAAAAAGTTATGGTCCGTTAAAGAAAATTTGGAGTTTTCCTCAAAACGTGTGTTCTGCGAACCCTTAAGTCTTTGCCCTTCATTTTACTAAAATATTTACAGAAAATTCATTTCAAATAGACCCTTTCTCTGATAAGACTAGATGCATTCTCGCAACAATTAGAACCGTAGACCGGTTTCGCTCTCATTAGAGCTCTTCAGTACGGCATACTAATTGCAGCAAAAATGCACCAAAAATAACACGGCTATCGTATAGCCAGTCTTAAAACACTAAGTGAGTGGCGGACGTGTCGCCACCTAGTTCGGAACCAAGTACTATGTTGAAACGCCCGCTCCAAATAACACAGAGTATTAAAAATAGAGACGGTATACAACTAACAATTTAAAAAATTGTTAGCCCTGGCCCATTTCTACCCCAAGATAGGGACAAAGTATGTAAGACTAGATGCATTCTCGCAACAATTAGAACCGTAGACCGGTTTCGCTCTCATTAGAGCTCTTCAGTACGGCATACTAATTGCTGCAATTAGTATGCCGTACTGAAGAGTTCTAATGAGAGCGAAACCGGTCTACGGTTCTAATTGTTGCGAGAATGCATCTAGTCTTACATACTTTGTCCCTATATTGGGGTAGAAATTGGCCAGGGCTAACAATTTTTTAAATTGTTAGTTAGTTGTATACCGTCTCTATTTTTAATACTCTGTGTTATTTGGAGCGGGCGTGACAACATAGTACTTGGTTCCGAACTAGGTGGCGACACGTTCGCCACTCACTTAGTGTTTTAAGACTGGCTATACGATAGCCGTGTTATTTTTGGTGCATTTTTGCTGCAATTAGTATACCGTACTGAAGAGCTCTAATGAGAGCGAAACCGGTCTACGGTTCTAATTGTTGCGAGAATGCATCTAGTCTTACATACTTTGTTCCTATATTGGGGTAGAAATGGGCCAAGGCTAACAATTTTTTAAATTGTTAGTTAGTTGTATACCGTCTCTATTTTTAATACTCTGTGTTATTTGGAGCGGGCGTGACAACATAGTACTTGGTTCCGAACTAGGTGGCGACACGTTCGCCACTCACTTAGTGTTTTAAGACTGGCTATACGATAGCCGTGTTATTTTTGGTGCATTTTTGCTGCAATTAGTATGCCGTACTGAAGAGCTCTAATGAGAGCGAAACCGGTCTACGGTTCTAATTGTTGCGAGAATGCATCTAGTCTTACATACTTTGTCCCTATATTGGGGTAGAAATGGGCCAGGGCTAACAATTTTTTAAATTGTTAGTTAGTTGTATACCGTCTCTATTTTTAATACTCTGTGTTATTTGGAGCGGGCGTGACAACATAGTACTTGGTTCCGAACTAGGTGGCGACACGTTCGCCACTCACTTAGTGTTTTAAGACTGGCTATACGATAGCCGTGTTATTTTTGGTGCATTTTTGCTGCAATTAGTATGCCGTACTGAAGAGCTCTAATGAAAGCGAAACCGGTCTACGGTTCTAATTGTTGCGAGAATGCATCTAGTCTTACATACTGTGTTCCTATATTGGGGTAGAAATGGGCCAGGGCTAACAATTTTTTAAATTGTTAGTCAGTTGTATACCGTCTCTATTTTTAATACTCTGTGTTATTTGGAGCGGGCGTGACAACATAGTACTTGGTTCCGAACTAGGTGGCGACACGTTCGCCACTCACTTAGTGTTTTAAGACTGGCTATACGATAGCCGTGTTATTTTTGGTGCATTTTTGCTGCAATTAGTATGCCGTACTGAAGAGCTCTAATGAGAGCGAAACCGGTCTACGGTTCTAATTGTTGCGAGAATGCATCTAGTCTTACATACTTTGTCCCTATATTGGGGTAGAAATGGGCCAGGGCTAACAATTTTTTAAATTGTTAGTTAGTTGTATACCGTCTCTATTTTTAATACTCTGTGTTATTTGGAGCGGGCGTGACAACATAGTACTTGGTTCCGAACTAGGTGGCGACACGTTCGCCACTCACTTACCCTTTCTCTGATACTTTGGCCGTCGGTTCAGTTAAGTTGATGCTTTCGCTGTACGTTTAGTTAAGTTTATGGTTTAACAGTCTATAATTTTTGGCTAATTTTCGTAGAACAAATTCTTTAATACATTTTTGCATTTTTTATCTAAATGTGATGCATTGAACCGAAGTTGGAAGAGAGTGCAAGTATAGATGTCATATGGGGAGAAATGGAGGAAGCCTTGATTAGGGTCGCAGAAGGTGAACTAGGTCATAAGCGGGAAACACAACTGGATGACAGCAGAAATCATGCTTGAAGAAAGGAGAAGATGTAAAAGTCAAGGAAATCCAGAGAGCTATAAGCACATCCAAAGAATTATTAGGGAGAAAATCAGAGCGGCAAAGAATGACTGGTTACAGAAGCAATGCGAGGAGATAGAACAACTACAAGAGCTGCAAGATGCAATTAACAAACACAGAAAAATAAAAGAGGCGTCCGGAGTTTACCGGAAGAGACACGAACATGGGGAAATGGCACAAGATGATCGGCAACGAAGAGTTATTTGGGAGGAATATATTAACAACCTTTTAGACGATAATAGACATGATATAGAGGTTTCGGAGGACGTAGACCTGTCTGGACCCCCTATCACCAAAGAAGAAACTGTAAGAGCAATAAATACGTCAAAGGACAGAAAGACTGTTGACCCGGACTGCATACCTGTCGAACTATTAAAAATACTAGACGACAGGGGCATTTCCGTACTGCACAGAATATTTAACAAGATATATAACGTGGGGGAGTTCCCTGCCAAGTGGATTACGTCACATTTTATCCCCCTGCCAAAAAAGAGTAACGCAACGAAGTGCGAGGACCATAGGCTGATCAATCTGATAGGCCACACGTTAAAGATATTTCTCAAGATTATTCACTACAGAATTTCCATAAAATGCGAAACAGGGGTAGGGTCCACACAATTTGGATTTAGAAGGGGACTAGGTACGAGAGAGGATATAGTTGCAACCCAAGTATTGATACAGAACTGCAACGACCAACGGTAGGTTGTTATGCTATGCTTCATCGACTACGAGAAAGCGTTTGACAGGGTCCAACACCACAAACTCATTTAAATTTTGAAGAGGATGGATATAGACCAGAAGGATATCCGCTGCATAGAAAGCCTTTATTGGAACCAAACAGCCGTAGTCAAAGTTGGCAATGAGCACACATAACCGACAAAGATCCTTAGAGGGGTCAGACAGGGATGCGTTCTCTCTCCACTCCTCTTCAACCTGTATTCTGAAAGCATCTTTCAGGAGGCGCTCGAAGAACGCGACCTAGGTATTTAGGTGAATGGGGTGTGGATCAACAACATAGGGTACGCAGACGACACAGTCCTAACTGCAGACAACATGAAAGACTTGCAGGATCTTCTTAATGCTATAGGCGATAGTAGCAAAAACTTGGTCCTTAATATAAACACAAAGAAGACACAATTCATAATAGTTTCTCGCAAGCCGGAAGAACATCAAAATGCAAGCCTAACACACAACAGATGCCCAGTAGAACAGGTATATAAATTTAAATATTTAGGCACGTGGCTGTGTGAAAACTGGACATCTGAAACGGAGATCAGATGCCAAATCGAAATGGCCCGAAACACATTTATGAAATTCAAGAAAGTTCTTACCAACACTGATGTGACCTCAACCTAAGAATTAGTAAAATGTTACGTGTGGTCAGTGTTACTATATGGTGTGGAGGGCTGGACGCTGAAGGTGAATACCATAAATAGACTTGAAGCCTTCGAAATGTGGACATACAGACGTATACTAAAAGTCCCATGGACGGTCAGAAAAACAAACGAGGAGATCCTAAGAACGGTTGAAATAGAACGTGAACTGTTGAACACCATCAAGCGCAGAAAAACACCATATCTGGGCCACGTAATACGGAATGAAAGATACCAATTCCTACAATTAGTAATCGAAGGAAAGATCGAGGGGAAGAGAGGAGTGGGCAGGAAGAGGATGTCATGGCTCAGAAACGTGAGAGAATGGACAGGACTAAAAACTGTAGGAGACCTATTCAGCGCCATCAGAAATAGGGAAGAATGGGCACATGTGATCGCGAATATCCATTAATGGATAAGCAGTAGAAGAAGAAGAAGATGCATGTTTGTAAGAAAAAAATCTGGACGCAGTAAGTGTGTTTTGGTAGTGAACTTTAATTAAATCCTTCAAATTTCAATAACTCAGTTTGCTATTAACCTAATGTTTGTTGTCTAGGAAACCAACTTTAAGTTTATTTTCGGATAATTTTTGAACATTTTCAAACAATAAGTAGTTTTGATAAAATATGCCATGTTGGAGGGGATGTTATTAAGAAGAAATGTTGGAGCAAAATGTAAACAAGGCTGCTTATAGAAGTCCAACGAAGGTGTTTTTTCTGGTTTGTTTTCTATATTTCCTTCCCCGCCCAGCACCCCTATTCACGCCAGGTCCCGTAACGGGGGGGGGGGGGATTTTACAGCATTTGTTATGTTGCTTATGCATACAGGGTTGGTTTTAAGCGTGCTTCTGTTAAAAAAAAACACTTTTGCGATCATCTGCATAATTACATTAATTTTTTTCTAATTGATCCTAATTACATTTTTATAGTGGCGTATCAAGAACTATCTTGCCATTTAAAAACAAAAGATTGAATATCGCCAGTTTGTAGCAAAAAATATGTCGAAAAGCTTTTGGTAAGATATTTTTTTGAATAAGGAATATTTCAGTAAATACAAATCCATCATATACTAACCCTATAAGTATATATATATATATATATATATATATATATATATATATATATATATATATATATATATATATATATATATATATATACATAAATATGTGTATGTAAAATAATATATATATAAACTAATGTTTCCATCCCAAATATGAGTTCTGTTTCGTTTGAAGAAACGAGTGAATGTTTTCTATGAAATTTCCCTAATAAATAAATTTAACAATATCTCAATATTCTCTGAAATATAACATACTACATAAAACCCACCGCTATCTGCTTTAGTGCCCAAGGAAAAATAATGTACCGTTATTCCCCGTCAATAACCCTTGCAGATGAAGCAGTAAAAAATAACAACAAAGACGCTATTTATAAAACCAAGGACAAGTCCCTTGAAAACAGATCATTTACTAGCTGCACGAGGTAAAAACAAAATATATTTATGGGGACTTACACAAATTTTAATAAACAGTTGTCGGGCCTTACACACAATTACGTCTGTTTCAAAAATTGACCACGGAGGTCGCTTTTATCAGTCACTTTTATAGGGCCCGACAGTTTTAGTAACACGAACTTAAAAATACACACATGCATATAGTATGTATATCAGGACATCGTCAGAAAATTAGCTATTTATACTATTTAAGAGGTGGAGAATCCGAAAAACCACGTCTCTAAATTGTCGGGACGCGTGTATGGCCCGACAAGTTGGGAAGACCCGACAAGTCACGTCCATGCATGTGGTTTGTCCTCATAATTATACGGACACAAACACACACACACACACACGCTCGCACGCACGCACGCACTCACGCACGTACGCACGCACGCACGCACCCGCTCTCACACACACACACACACACATTTTTCTACAATAAATGAGGATATAAACTTCCCACAAGTGAGTCTTCTTCATGGCAAGGCTGCCCCAACTATAGTGTTAAAGATTTGAAAAAGATAGCATTGGTGTGGTTCTACTGCAGGAAACTTCTGCCAAGCAAATGAAACATCATTTCATGTACCGCGCCAGTGTGAAGGTCTTACAAGCTTGAGGTTTCAGTTACTTGGGAAAAAAGGCTAAAAGCTATAAGAAGGTGCCTCTGTCTAGGCTGTCAACTCTCATAAAGGAGACAAAGTTGGACAGAGTGCTCTAGCGATTTATATGGGTGGGTCACAATAGATCTTAAAGCACGAGGCGACAAAGTCCGAATCTCCCCACAATATCTAATGTGAAAAGTTTTTTGACATATGAATAATATGCAAGAGGTTTTATTCAACATTTATGGTAAACGTTTCTTGATATAGCGGATTGCTATGTGTGTAGAATCACCATTTCACGCATATTGGTCACCGTGTATAATTATTACATTGTCTTAAGTAAGATATAGTACACAATTTAGCATTCTGATAGATTTTAAAAGCACCAGAATGCAACTAAGAAGGTTTATTTACATCATCAATACATAAAATAGAAATAAAATAATGTGTACAAAAATCTTAGTCTTACTTATTTACAAAATGAATATAATTTGAACAATTTATTAAGGTTTCTAAATATTTTCTTGTGATCTTTTGTAGGAAAAAGTGATGACTGCAGAAGCAATACAAAAAGCTGCATTGAAATCACAGAAGCGGAAACAACTGGCTGATGAAAAGAGAGAGAAAGACAAAAAGAAGACTATGGACCGTTTATTAAAGAAACATGATTCCAAAGCAGCGAAACCTGCAAAAACAAAACTGACGAAATCCAACCTGCCCATGATAATGTATAAACAAAATGTAAATAATACCTCAATGAGTTTTCCACTTGGCATAGAATATCCCATTACTCCTGCAGTTGCTCACAAACCTCCAGAACCAAAGTTTTGTAGCATCGTGGGCTGTGGAAACCGAAAGAAGTATTCTTGCTCCAAAACTGGAGTGCCATTGTGCAGTATAGAGTGTTATAAGAAGAATATTACCAAAGCTGTTATTTAAATACAATAGCCTATTGACTCTATTATAGCTAGGTCATTTGAGTTTATAATAATGATAATAATTTCCTATATATATATATATATATATATATATATATATATATATATATATATATATATATATATATATATATATATATATATATATATATATATATATATATATATATATATATAGCCAATAAAGCAAAAGACTTACTCTAATATAAAGCATTATATATAAAATGTGTTGGGCAACAACAAAACAGTATATAACTACAGGTAGACTGTCTTACACTCCTACAAAAACAAACAAGCTGATAAGATGAGTAAAGCTCATTATCCAACATTATTTTACTAATGACTCTCCTGAACTGTTTAACAGATTGTATATACTCACCAACCTACAAACAAAAGTGTGAGTCAGATTAAAGTTTTTAGGAAATTGTAGAAGAAGGAATGATATTAGGTTAAGACAAAATAAACTTGTGATATTTAAGCAATAAAAATTAGAAAGACAGTGTAAAAATGGCAGTAAAGACAGGACTGTGTAAAAATTAAATATAGAAGTCATCTTTCAAAAATGATTTTGCAAGCTGAAAACACTTTGGAAAATGTCATAACACTATTACTAAAGGCTTGGTATGGGAATTACTTGTCTTGCATCCAAAAGTCCTCAATTGTCTGCCAGAAATTCATAAACCGGGCAAATCAGTATGATATATTGTTTCAGCTATTAATTTTCTGATGTACAATGTAACCGCATGGTTAGTAAACAAATTAGGTTTTAATAACGAGAAAAAGAGGTCTGATCTAGGTGTACCTCAAACAGATACAATAAAAAGAACCTGTCAAGACTAAGTAGATTATTTTGAGAGTTTATTATTTTTTTTTTGAGAAAGTTTATTATTTTCTTTAAATAGCCAGATTCCAGCCTGCTATTGGTGGCTATCAGAATGGAAATAAGTGTCAAATAATTCTAGGGTAGTATCAGTATAAGAACAGAGCGATAAGCAATATGAAATGTATTGATTATTTTAGAAGTATAAACAATAATTAATACAATTAGCGGACATTAATAATAATATGTATATATCATAATTATACAAAGTGTCATATAAATAAGAAATCGTCCATTAATCACGTGAGGTTCGAAAAGGGGGGTGGTTCGCTAAAAATCACGAAATATCACAGGGGGAGGGGTAGTCATATATCACGTGTGTATTTATTTTTTCGTTCCACGCGCGATTCCTTAAACCGAAAAGCGGCAGGTGAGCGCTTGACTCGCCGTTGTTAAGAGCACGGATTTGAAATTTCGAAGAGTGGCACGATCATTTCTTTGCTCCCAAGAAATTATACCACCTTGGATAATAAGAGACATGTAGTTGCTGTACCTGTCAAATTGAGTCGCCCTAAGGAAGATCACCATAAGGTTCATCCTAATCAATATTTCTGTGTCGTCGCAATAAAATCCTTGGAAATGCTGGCATCTAGTCTCGCGCCAAACCAAATCTTTTTCTGTCGCAAGATGACAAAGCCCGGGTCTCTATAGGGTTGACAACGGCAAATAAACAAGCTCCTCTCCTGGTGCATGTCGAATATTGTGTCTCACTACCTGATCATGATTGGGTGATTGCCTCCAGGTACAAGTTGATCCTCAGTGTATATGCTGGGTGCATCGCAAAAGGAAATGATATGGGACGTACTGAACCAATTACCTACTCAGGCCCAACATATGTGGCTATTAGAAGCGGCAACATTCCTCTTCGACAGCTTCATTGCATTCTGTGTACTTCAATAAGCTTGCAACTCTCGACAATTTCAAGGAAATTATGCGGAATGATGAAGGACGCCTGCAACCAGTTGTTTTTATTTCATCTGATAGATGACCCAATGAAAACTCGAGATATCCTAAGGTTATTGCCCATGCCGTACAACACTTTGTCAAGTATGATATCTTTGAGGCGGGAATTATCTGGACTCATACTTCCGCATGATTCTTATGGAACCCATTTAGATGAACAATGAAGCACAACAGATCATGATCTTGAAAAAATGAACTTTCAGAATGCTGGAAAAGTCCTCGCAGAAGTATGGAATAATATGGTTATCGGCGGCCATGACGTCGTAGGAGAGTATGTCGGCCCGATGACAGTGCTGAAAGCTTTATTCCAGACCTGCCTTCTCCGCAGTGGTATAGCAAGCATGTGCAAGAGAGACAATATTTGCTTCAGGTACAGTAGTAAAATCTCACTATTACTATTTTGTCATTTTTTTCTTATAACTAATACGACAATACAATTAAAATATCTTAATACTATCACCAGGTGGTGAAGTGTGATGACCTCGCTTGCTGTAGAAATATGTGGAGTTCTCTTCGATGTATTCTTCGGGAACGCTTCGTGATACCCCATTGCCCGATTTTTCCAGTCAAGGGCATGATGGCAAGACATTTGCTACATTTCGTCTGCGTCAGTCTCTTGGAATTGCCCCAACGCATGAGGGCTTTGACAAGTTGCCTTATGACCTGTATTGCTTTAGCCTGAAGAAGCATCATCAGCAGCTTGTGGGAAGGACGTGCCAGCGGTGTGGATTGTACTTCTGTACAAAGAATGTTAAGGCACATGTAAATTCATGTCACAAGCAACCTAATGATCACACAATATTCGTCCTTCACGCATCCTCATGCAACGATCGATCTGTAGATCGAGAGATTCTCTGCGTAGTGCGCGAAAATGATGGCACCGAGTGGCTTGCTGAGGCCGGCGTTGATATTCAACAAAGCATAGTGGCAATAGCTGGCTTGCAAGATGCAAAAACAAAACTGACGAAATCCAACCTGCCCATGATAATGTATAAACAAAATGTAAATAATACCTGAATTTGTTTTCCACTCGACATAAAATATCCCATTTCTCCTGCAGTGGCTGACAAACTTCCAAAACCAAAGTTTTGTAGCATCATGGGCTGTAGAAACCGAAAGAAGTATTTATGTTCCCAAACTAGATTGCCATTGTGCAGTATAAAGTGTTATAAGAAGAATATTACCAAAGCTGTTATTTAAATACAATAGCCTATTGACTCTGTTATAGCTAGGTCATTTGAGTTTATAATAATGTATATATATATATATATATATATATATATATATATATATATATATATATATATATATATATATATATATATTGTAACCGTTCGGATTTTTATTTATTTATAACTTATTGGTATTGAACTAAAATGAAAAAGGTAAAAGACCGAGAGTATTTATTTGGTTCTTATCCGTGAGTGATGTGTCGCGAGTGACTTCAAGTGGATCTAAATCCGGACGATAGTGATGTCGCTATACAAGATAAAGAACAAATACTTACTCGGCTTTAGTCCTATTCTGCCCAAAGTCCTATATTTATGAGATCTTCAAGTCAGAACGCTGTTACTACATTATCTAGTTAATTTGGAGGTATCTAGATAGTAGATATCAAGAATCTTCAGCTACGCTATCACGATGATTGAAAAATGTTATTGACGAATTGGGTATTGAATCAAACAAGTATAAAAATATATATAAATACATAAATTTACTGATATAAATAGTCGTGGGAGCAATTTAAATTAGTATTCCTGGTAATTCAAAATAAACATTGCATTTCACAGGAAAGAAAACAGATATTAAATGTTACAAGAAAGAAATTAAATATTGCATGTAACAAGAAAGAAAATGGATGATATGTTACAAGAGAGAAAGTAAATGTTACATATAACAGGCAAGAAATTGAACATTAATGTTAAAGTAGTTGTTTTTCTATCAGATACACTGATGTTCTTAAATTTTTAACAGGTTAGGTAGAATTCCTAGATATTTTCCTGGCCAGGTTAGATTTTCCTCTTTAAAGAAAAATTCTGAGAGAAGCTCAGACAATACAAAGTCAAATTGCTGTTTACTAATTATAAATGAAATGTAACAATTGAAGGTTGGGAAGTTCATAACCAAAATATTGATTAATTTTAAATTACACAGTGATATTTCTGATTTTACGTAAATGACGAAATATTAAGAGAAAAATACAAAATATACCATCATGGTCCGGCAGTCTCACTGAGTAATATTTCACTTTTAACTGTATTAAAGTTTATATTGTAAGTTGACAACATTCTAAATGACGTATGAATGTTTAAAAAATCACACAGAAAACTCAAAACTACCTACTTGTGATGGTCGACCCCTCAAGACTCACCGTGATCTCTAGTGTCTCAATTCACCTGTTGATTTGTTACCGATGTTGCACATGTGGACGTCTGATATTAGTACCTACCATAGGCTCTTAATTTCTTTCAAGAGAAAAGTCAGGAAGTGGTGACATTCTCGTGGGCGATGACAAAACGTACGTACCATGTATTATAAGAAGGGATGGGTAAACATGTATTTGAAACCTACTGCTTTTGAAATGAGATAGCAGGCAGGTACTTTAACTGAAACTTCTGCAACCAGAATGTATGAGGGTATGCGGAACTGACTGACATGAAAGCTGATTTGCTTCAGAGATTAGAAACCAAAGTTATGCACTCGAGACTGCGTCAAAAACTTTCACTGTATCGGGAAACAAATGCTTGAATGTTCGAGCCACTTTTCTCTTAAAACGGGCTATAAATTTCTAGTTAAACCGAGATCAAGTCACTTGTAGCATCCACTTTATTAGCGATATTAGCTGTAAAGATAGGATTTTAACCTATTTTTAGCCGATAATGAGCTCCGTAAGTTCGCAGCGATGTTGACTCTCTGCTCACCAAACCCCGACTCTCCGGGACGCAAGCATGTACGTGATGATCTTCTCTGACTTGGCGCGTTTTCTCTGTGACTGTTGTAACTTGATCATCCATTTAAACCCATACGTGTGAGGAAGACAGAGAGCGTCGAACTCCCCTTAATACATCATGAACGCTGCCCGATTTTTTCCAGCCTGGCGCTTTTTGCAACCGTCTTCTATTGCGTCATTATGACAACAGTTTGGGATTTACCGAAAACTTCTTGAACAATCTCGATCTTTTTTACTTGTGGAAACATTCCGTCTCTCGATATTTTAATTTCAACGTACATAAAAAGAATGCAGTACGGGCATTACGATGGTAAAAGTTATTAGCAAATTTTCAATAAATAATTTTAAAACTAAAACTTGTATTTCTCTTCAGAAACAAAGTTACCTGCTATTATTTAAGCTTCTTGAGAGTTCTCTTGGTGTGAGTAACGGAGTAACGGTCGTGAATAAAAACACAATCGTTACACGCCATCTCAACCCGAAAAAAAGGCAATTTTATTTTTTTCTAAAGCCTTGAAAATCAATTGTCCAAGTTGTTAAAGGGATGAACCAAGAAAATAACTCGTGACCAAGCAATGGCAGATATATTTGCCAAATAAATGCAGATATTCAAGCCAAAACTGTAGGAATCTAGGTAATCATTCACATAGTGACTATAGAGATCTAAGTAATCATCAATAGGTACTCAATACTGAAGTAAATCGCAAGGTAAGCTGTGGTATCACTCACATCGGAACTATAAAAATCTAGGTAATCATTAACTGGTAGTTAACACTGAAGTAAATTGCAAGGTTGGGTGTGATATCATCACAGGTAAGCATCGAGGAACATAAGATAGTTATAAAAGAAAAACGTCAATATTGGGTAGGAATAAGGGTAATGGTTCAGTATCCTTACTGAGATGCGCAGTGCCTAGAGAGTCAAGGAGTGAATTCACGAGGCGGAAGCAAACGAAATAAACTACAAAAGATAGATGGCACATCTTAGGTCGTCCAATTCCCAAATCTAAAAAAGCCAAAGTTACGCCGAAAACAAAAGGTACGTTATAAATTTTTGAGATAAAACTTTTTGAAGGAAGATAAGAAAGTAGACAAAGAGTGTATTGTTCTTTAAGCTGTGTGAAAGAATACCTCATTCACACAGAATTGCGTCCAGCTTCACGAAAATCTTTAAGTTAAATCAATTTTATGGAGTCGTCATCGTCGGTCTCGAGGCGACATGTATTACCTCCAAGTTTTCAATATTATTGTTAGAAAGTGTCTTGTTGAGCTGAAGCTGTAGTTAGTCGGCAGGAATTATTTCGATCCCGTATCAGGGGTTGATTTACATGATTATAATTTGACATTATGGCCGGGATCTTTGACCTCTATCAAGCAGCACGTGAAAGACATTCTAATGTATGCTGAACTCAAATTTAAAGTAATGAGAATGAACAGCATGTTTGATTTATTATTAGAATATGAAGGACCCCATCTTAAGCAAGAGTTCCAAAATAGAGCTATTGGTGCTGTCGTGCTGATAGCCTACAATAATAAAACTTACAGGGTCGACGACATAGACCTAGATGGAAGTCCAGAAAGTAGGTTCAAAAGGGCAGATGGTTCTGAAATATCATACATCTAATACTACAAACAGAGGTAGAGTGTAAATATTAGACAGCTCAAGCAACCCATGTTGGTTTCACGAAGTAAACTACGCGAGGTCAGAGCGGGGATGCCAGAAATAGTATATCTAGTCCCAGAGTTGTGTCGTATGACTGGTTTGACAGACAAACAGAGGGAAAATTTAAAGCTGATGCAAGCTCTTGCAGAATACACAAGAAATGTCCAAATCTAGAAAAGAAACAGTTCGATAGTTATAGCGTAGAAGGAAAAGAAAGTCACAATCGGTAAGTAAATATGAAGATAACAGTTATTTGTTGAGGACATGTGCACCCCACATCAGGAGAAAGTACATGAACCACAGAACAAAGAGAAACAAAGAAAGAAATTTTTCTTCTGAAAATTCGACAAGGTAGGATCCATAATAAACCATCCCCAGATGTAGCGCTCACATGCTTCAAACATTTCAACAGCATCTTCAAAAAGGTTTCGCCATTTAAGCGACACATAACTCGATAGCGATAGCTCGCCAACAAACATAACTATTCGATAGGTTTGATAAACAAACATAAAGATATGATAGGTTTGATGCAGCACACTTCACCAACGGTAAGATAATCGTTAACTTGCTAGAGATAACTCAGCAGCAAGAGTACGATACGGTAGGCAAGAGTTGGCTTGATAAGATGTAACCCATTGTATCAACGGTAAGGTAATCAATAGCTCGCCAGAGAAAATTCTACAGCGAGAATAACGATTCGAGGTCGAGACACACCAACGAGGTCTCATAAGCATAAGCTGCTTAATCAGCGGTAATGGTTCGATAATTGTCAAAGCTAACCACGGTAACAATTATCGCAACTAAAAAATAACATTCCAGATACACATCAACTTATGAAAAGTTGCTACAGATTTATAGTTTCGCTGGACATGTGTCAGATTTATTTCCTAGTGACATCTCAGCAGAAACAAGAATATCCAATTCGGGTAGTCAAAATCAAGAGTCAAGATCAGGTTAGTGAAAATTGGGTTAGTTAAACCCGGAGTCATGTTCGGGTAGTTAAAACCAAGTGGTCGTCGCTGGCAGCACAGTCTACGCCTTCCGCGGCACTTACTTAAGAATTGTGAACAGTGAGGGTGGTGAAAGTATGGTAGTTCCTCAAGTAAATGTCCAGACAGTAAGACAGGTCAAAACAAAAGAAAGTAAAAAAAGTCTGTTCAGAGCAGCTGGCATCCGCTCATCAACAAATTTTCATCAAAAACACTAGTCGTCTGCCAAGCTATCACAAAACACAGGTGGTTGAAACTACGGACAGATTGCCTTTAAAAACGATAGCTCCATCACAAAAAATAAAGGTATAAATCCGGTGTCAAAATCGGGTTGTAGTCGATGGCAGCTAATTTAAAAGCAAAAAAAAATAATGGAGGTTTGGAGACATAAGGGAAGGAATTTAGATGGGAAATGAGGGGATTCTGAAGCATGCAGGAGCGAATAGCTTGAAACAGGGAAGTGATTTGAAAAAGAAGAAGGTAAGAAATGAATAGACGGGAAAATATAGGAGACGAAAAAGCTAAGAATATTTCCCATTCTACATACAGACTTGGAGACTACTTCTCTGGCTTCACTGTTGGTTTTTGTAGGTGAAGGGCGTAGCCAGCGCGTGAGCCCTTCGAATTCTGGAAGTTCTAGGATGTTCTTCAATGCTTCTGTGCCTATAGTTTCGCTGCTTGACAGCATTTTCAGACAGATTAAAATTGAATTAGTACGAAATCATGACAACTACAAATAAATATCTGTTGCTATGTTATGATATGATGTTTTGATCAAAAATTTTTTATCAAATTGAAAATAAAATGAAACACAGATGACAGATGAGGTTTTCAAAATGTCTATGTGATGTATGTCAATATTTAACATAAAAACTAGAACTAGCCTATAATAACTATGATAACAGTTACAACAATAAAATAACTAAACAATAACAGTATAAAAGTGGTCTCTATACAACGAAAATATCGACATACATCAACTCATTATTTTACTACAACTTTTTTGAAATAATAGTTAAATTTGTTTTCTTTGACATATTTAATTAGAAAGAAGAATATCCAAGAAAGGGGAATTAATTAAATCAGTTTGCTCGTTTAAAACAAGGTAGTTATTGTCGTGTGTGTGCCTTTTGACTTCTAAAGCTTCAAAAAAGTCTAGTTTACGTTTGTCATTATAAAAATGTTGTGGTTGTATGCGGTTATTTATTGTAGGTCTATGTTCGGTATCAATAATATGTTTTGCAAATGTAGATTTGTCATCGGATGTTAAAATTTCTAGAAGTTTGACCTATGTAGATTGCATTACAATGTGTACAAGCTAATTTATAAACTCCAGCTTTTGTCAGGAAACAAGATTTTTCCTTCGCGTTAAATAACAAATCACGTGTCGTGTTGTAAGATTTAAAAGCTACCTTTGTATTTGTACAGGTGTTTAAAATTTTTGAAATGTTTTCTGAAATGGTTCCAAAATAAGTTATCGAAACGTATCTGTTGTTTTCTTTGTCTCTAATATTTGGATAAATTAAATTAATTGCTAATTTGCATTCTTTTCTCTCTATCATTTTATCTATTATTTTAACAGAGTAGCCATTATTAAATGCTGTTTGCTTAATTATAGAAATTTCGTTTTCAAAATTGTTTTGTGACATAGGTATTGAAAATGCACGATGTATCATAGAATGGTAGGCTGACAGCTTTTGTGAAAAAGGGTGACATGAATCGTATGGTATGGTTGTGTCAGTGTAAGTTGGTTTCCTATATATTGAAAAGTCAAATGAATTATTTTCTAACTTTCTAATTGTTAAGTCTAAAAAATTTATACAACTGCTAGCTTCTTATTCTAAAGTAAACTTAACATTTGTGTGAAAGTTATTAATAAAATTTAAAAATTCATTTAATTCTGTATGACTACCTTGAAAACATGCTAAAATATCATCTACGTATCTGTACCAAAAGACAATATTATGTGAAAGTTCTGATGTTAAAATTTGGTTTTCTAAGTTTTCCATAAATATGTTGGCTAATAAAGGTGACAACGGACTACCCATAGGCAGACCTTCATTTTGCATATAAATTTTATTATTAAATTTAAAATAGTTTTGTTTTATACATTCATTAAAAAGATTCATTATATCTTGTATTTTTATGACATTTACGTTCTTTTCTATTAAAACGTTTTCTAATAGAGGTAAACATTCTTTAGGGGGTATCTTAGAATACATGCTACAAACATCAAACGAGACTAATTTACTATTTGTGGGAATAATTAAGTTATTTAATTTTTGTGTAAGTTCATAAGAATTCTTAACAGAATATTTTGGAAAATAATTGTATTCTTTAATAAGTGAAACCAGTTTGCTCGCTATCTTATGATTAGGTGTATTAACATAGCTAACTACTGGTCTTATCGGTATATTTGGCTAATGAATTTTCAGGTGGCCATATAATTTTGGTGGTTGCGGGCTTTTATATAAAAGATATTTCTTATCTTGTTGACTAAACAGAGACACATTTTTAAGTTCATTTTTTAGTTTTGTCTGAAATGCGTTTGTTGGGTCTCTCCTAATTTCTGTTAAATTTTCTGTAGTAATAAAATCATTAATTTTAATGTTATATGCGTCCCTACTTATAACTACAGTTGTATTTCCTTTATCAGCTTTAGTAAAAACTAGATCATTGTCTAATATTTTATGCTGAACAGATTTTAAAATTTGAGTTGCGTTAATTTGACTTTTGTAATATTTTGAAGTTAAATGTCTTAAAAATTCACATATTTTTAATTTTTCATATTGCCTTATAGATCTGGAAGCAATTTCGGATTCAGAAGCTAATATCTCTTTAATTTTGTTTGTAAATTTAAATTGTGGGCAGTATTTATATCCTTTATTTAGAAAAGAAATTTCTTCAGTTGTAAAAATTGCATCGCTTAGGTTTTCAAATCTTTTGTAAAACTTATGTGTTTGTGGGGGAGATCTTTCTCGATTATGTAAATGTTGTGTGCTTTCTAGGTTTCTAATTTTGTTTGTCTGTGTTAAGCGTTTTTTAAATTTCAATTCACTAACTAAAATATGTATTTGGTCATCTAATATATCAAATTCTACTGGATGTAATTTATAAGCAAGTTCTGAATGGATTACCTTGATATAAAGAAGCAAACTATCACGAATTGAAAACCATTTCTTGGATTCTTCTTTCAGCCAGATGAAACTGTCCTTTCTAATAGCAATTTTTGATTGATTTGATGTTACAGTAGTTGTTATGATTACGTACTTCGGGATGACCTTCTTTCTTATGCACTCTTGGTTAAACCATGCATTTTGGGAAGCGTTCATCTGATTGATTTTCAATTTTCTATACAAATGGGCAAGCTCTTCGATAAAAGACCTCTTCAATTCATTGATTGTTGTTGCCCTTACTTGGTGAAACTTGTCCATACTACATACAGACTTGGAGACTACTTCTCTGGCTTCACTGTTGGTTTTTGTAGGTGAAGGACGTAGCCAGCGCGTGAGCTAACTGGAGCAAGTGGCCCTTCGAATTCTGGAAGTTCTAGGATGTTCTTCAATGCTTCTGTGCCTATAGTTTCGCTGCTTGACAGCATTTTCAGACAGATTAAAATTGAATTAGTACGAAATCATGACAACTACAAATAAATATCTGTTGCTATGTTATGATATGATGTTTTGAATAAAAGTTTTTTATCAAATTGAAAATAAAATGAAACACAGATGACAGATGAGGTTTTCAAAATGTCTATGTGATGTATGTCAATATTTAACATAAAAACTAGAACTAGCCTATAATAACTATGATAACAGTTACAACAATAAAATAACTAAACAATAACAGTATAAAAGTGGTCTCTATACAACGAAAATATCGACATACATCAACTCATTATTTTACTACAACTTTTTTGAAATAATAGTTAAATTTGTTTTCTTTGACATATTTAATTAGAAAGAAGAATATCTAAGAAAGGGGAATTCATTAAATCAGTTTGCTCGTTTAAAACAAGGTAGTTATTGTCTTGTGTGTGCCTTTTGACTTCTAAAGCTTCAAAAAAGTCTAGTTTACGTTTAGATTTAGTTTAATAGGCTGACCTTTCTTACGACCATGTAATAACGCAGTTATCGGAGCGCTGATAGTGGAGAACTCCTTAATAAATCTACGATACCATTGTAGTAGACCTATGACTAGACGTACCTCAGTATAATTACTTGGTGAAGGGACTTCCAGAATGCTGGTAACCTTCTTGGGATCTGTTTCAAGACCTTCTTTGTCAATAACATGGCCGTGAAAAGAGAGAGACGACAAACAAAATTCACACTTGTCCAAGTTTATTGTGAGACCAGCCATAGAAAGTCTTCGATGTATTTCCAAGAGAATGTTGTTAGAAGCAATTCGTTGCTATAATAATGTCATTCAAGTAAACAAAAACATATGGTTCCAAGTCCGGACCCAAGATAGAATACATCAGACGCTGCATGGTCTGTGAAACAAATAACGAGAATCCCTAAGTTTGTTCAAGATGGAGTCGATAAGAGGCATAAGATAAGAATCCTCGACAGTAACCTCATTAAGTTTACCACTATTAAAGCACACCCTCTAGGTATCATCTTTCTTCTTAACTAGTAGCACAGGACTAGACCAAGGTGAATTAGAAGGCTCGATTACTCCAAGAGATAACATTTCATCAATTTCTTTATTTAGATGTTTCTCTAAGGCAGGCGATAAAGGATACTGACTTTGCTTAAAAGGCTTGGCTGTACCAGTGTCAATCGTATGAGTAGCCAAAGTACGTCCTAATTTTTCGGAAGTCAGAGAATGAAAATTTTCAATTATTTTGTTTAAAGTTGCCTTTTCTTCACTTGAGAGAGAATCTTTATCCAGAAGAGTATTAACAACACACAGAGAAGGTACGATTGCATTGATGTCATAATATTGTGTGTTACAGTCCAAATATAACGAAATCGTTTCACAGAAATTTATTCCCAAAATAAAATCAAAAGTAATATCCGGTACGACTAGAAAATTCACAACCTTAGTGATGTTATTTAAGGTAATTGGTATGTCCGCATAACCAGAAACAGCCTTAGGAGAGCCATAAGCAATGTTTATGATTGCTGAAGATGTTAGGTTAGTTGTCGAAATATTCTGTGATTTCAGGATGCTTAGACCACGAGCACCAACTACAGAAATATTTGCCTCTGTATCCAACAAAGCCTGCGTTTAATGCCTATGTCGATTTAAGGTCGGTTGTATCCAGGTATAGTGCTCAACATAGGCACCACATTTGCCGAAAAATTTTCCTTGGGAGGAAAACAAAATTTATATTCAAACTGCAGTAATTCGTTTCACTCTATAGCAGAGCGTGCATGCGTGCCGTTAATCATAGGAGGATCTTTTGAAATTGGAGTTTTAGATACCATAGGTGTTGAAGAAATCATCTTTGCTTAGGTTAAGTTTGATTGTGAGTGGGCCATACCGGTCTCTCCACCGCGACCATAAGGTCTATTGTGGCTCACGCCTAATAGTCTATATTTCGCCCAACAAAGCCAGCCTCCTGCAGAGGTCGATAATCTTTGTGGGCGAAAGTTGATCCATATGCTCCGGAGCAAGCTTTATCTTGCCAAAGAGCAGGTATCTAGTCCTGTCCGCTGCCGGACAGGAACACAGTACGTGCTCTGCTGTCTCGTCACTCTGCATACACAGCCGGCACTATATCTCCTGACCAACTCCAATACAGTGCATGTGGTGACGCAAGCGGCAGTGTCCTGTATACAGGCCGACTAGAGTACTCAGTTGTTGTCTGTTTAGCTCTAGACGTTTTTTAGCCCTTGACTCAGACAGGCCATTTATGAAGGCCTTAGAGTGAGCTAATTCTGGAAGATTTTGCCAATACTGGAGTGTCATTCTTTCTGTCCAGGTCTTTAAGGTGCGTTTTGCTGTGCATGATGTTATCGCCAGCACCGGTTCTGGTCCGACAAAGTCTCTCTGGGCACCACTCCTGGCAAGCGCGTCGGCCGCAACATTGCCATCATGGTCCGAGTGACCCGGTATCTAGACCAGCGACACCTCATTACAGCTGCTCAGTTCTTTGATGGCAGATTTACAACTCCATTTGGTTTTTGAATTACACCGGTAGGATCCAAGAGCCTTTATTGCAGCTTGGCTATCTGCATATATCTTTATCAATGTGTGTGTGCACTGGTTTTTTATACTTTCCCTTGCACACATCTCGATAGCATACACTTCTGCCTGGTGTATGGTTGCGTACTTGCCGAGGCTAGCTGATAGTCTAGCATCGGTGCTGCCCCCATATGCGCCGGCTCCTACTCCCATATTGGTTTTGAAGCCGTCAGAGTACCAGCAGAGATCGACTCTTAATATGGTCGTTTGATTTCGCTTCCAGTCCTCCCTTTCCGGGCGGACGGTCTTGAAAGTCAGATCTCTACTGATCTTTGTAGGCAACAAGTCTGAGACCATTTCCAGAATCCCGTGACCCTCAATGTCATCGAGGAGTCCGGACCCTCCCAGGCTGATTTCCTTCGGCATACTGTCGGCCGTTTGTTTTAGTCTGTACGTTGTCCACCTCGCCACACTCCCCAACCATATGTGAAGAGTTGGAACATTAAGGAGGACCTCCAGAGCGGCCGATAGTGCGGTGCTTATCGCTCCCGTTATCATCAGACAAGCTTGTCTCTGTAGATGAGCCAGTTCGGCCCTTGCGATACCACGAAGTGCCTTAGGCCACCAAACTATGGCTCCATATGTTATCATTGGTCTGATAATCACTACATAGAGCCAGTACATCTGTTCGGAGTTTGTTCCCCAGTTGTTTCCACAGATTCTCCAGCATGTCTACAGGGACAGTTTGGCCCTGCGGATTACATTATCTAACTGTATGTCCCAGTTGAGCTTATTATCTAGGGTAACCCCCAGATATTTTGCTTGTCCCGAAAATGGAATCGTTGCCTCCGTAAGAATAGGTGGTTTTAATTTGTCCAACCTTCTTCTTGTGGTAAATGGAACAATGATCGTTTTGCGGGGGTTCATAGACATCTGTTCCCTCCGGCACCAATCATTCACTACATTTAGTATCTCCTGAAGAGTACCTTCTAGGTCCTCCTCATATTTGCCCCTAACCATTATGACTAGATCATCAGCATACGCCTGGACCTCAAGCTCCCACAGTCCGAGGATAGCCAGCAAATCCTCCACAAAGAGAGACCACATAAGGGGAGATAGAACTCCCCCCTGAGGGCACCCCCTTGCAGACCTGAAGCCGACTACCTCCCCCTGCAGCGAGGCAATAACGGTCCGATTGTGGAGCATGCTTCCGATTCAGCCACAAATGGTAGGTTCCACCCCTCTAGCAGTGGCTTCGTAGAGGGAGGTAGGTAATGCATTGTTGAATGCTCCTTCAATGTCGAGAAATGCAGCCACCGCCACCTCCCCGTTATCCAGGGAGTGTGTGATCTTCTCGACGAGGTTATTGAGTGCTAACTCAGTGGATTAGCCAGTTTAGTAGGCATACTGGTGGGTATTAAGGGGGTTGATGACTAAGATGCTCTCCCTAATATGTCCGTCCAGTATTTTTTCCAATCCCTTCAAGAGGAATGATGTAATACTGAGAGGTCTCAGTGATGTGGGTAGGATGTCATTACATCCCAATTTGGGAATGTAAACCCCCCTAATCACCGTCCAGCTAGATGGAATATAGTTCCAAGCCAGACTGGCTCTATACAGCCTGATTAGGAAAGGTAGGAGAATCTCCAGTCCATTTTGTAGATGGACCGGTACCACCCCATCCTCCCCTGGCGCCTTGAATGGCTGGAAATGTTTCACAGCACACTCCACTGCCGATGCCGTAACTATTCTCCGAGCAACCCGCCAGTCCTCCCTCCGAGGGCGTTTAAATCAACCCTCGGCTGGCCGGACATCTTCGTTGCTCAGGATCAGACAATCTGGGAAGCGCGTGTGCGTGCTAAGAGCTTTAACGTTTCTTTCCGTGATTCAGTAAAGGAGCCATCTGGTCGTTTTATCGATCCCAGGTCCTGGGCACGGTCGCGTGAGAGAATTCTGTGGATTCTGGTGCTGCTGGGCAGATTAGAGATGTCCCCGCAGAACCTCCTCCAGGATTCCCTCTTAGCGTTTCTTATCTATTTGTTGTAATGTGTTAGAGCGGATTTATATTGTTCCCAGTTGCCTGTTGTCTTAGCACGATTGAAGACACATCTCACTTCTCTTCGTAGTTTTTCGAGGTTATTGTTCCACCAAGTAAACCCTCGACTATCTTTTTTTTTTGACTTTATGGGACAATTTTTGTGATATGCTGAGACCACAGCATCTCTTACCTATTCTGCCGTAATCTCAATCTCTTCACGATCCCTCACTGTGGGGATAGCGGACACAAGTCGGGCGGCGAGGGATTGCTTGTACCCCTCCCAATTCGTCCTCCTCGGGTGGCGATACTCCACCACAGGTTGCAATGTGGTATTTTTATAAATCCCCGTTTCAATTGATCATCTCCATAGTTGGTTTCATATTCCGGGTGAAAATCGTCATTTTAATTAAAATACTCAATTCCCCCAATCGACGCCGCTGTCAATGGTATCGATCTATCTCACTTTCCCTGATATCTACTTCAGGCCGATATTTCGATATTTATCGGAACGAGGTAGGAAATTGATAACGCGGAGACGGTGGGTATCGCGGAGAACCTGCGGCGCTGGTAAAGGAAGGATATTGATATCGTTCTCCGAAGAGTGAACTTGTGCATTAATGAAAAAGTGTTGTTCTCTTCCGGGGGAAAATTTTTTTTGATAATCAAAAACACCAAAGTGAAATTAGCAGTCAGAATCTAGAAGGAAAAGACTCACGTCTTGTTAGTTTAAAAAAAAACTGTTGTTTTGTATAAATCGCAGCCGTTACGTTGGATAATATCACTTGTCATACTCAATTGGCAATTACCCAGAAGATATTTAGACACGGAAGTATATACATAGAAAGGACATAGAAAATGCGTAATAATTTGGAAAGTTAGTCTAGAAAAGTTAAATACAGCCTTTTCCGGCATACGTCAATTTTCTGAATTTATTTGGTAAACTAAGCTTTGTCGGAGTGAAGACTTATTTGGTTTGGTGTTATACATACCAGAAGATAGAGAGAGAGAGAGAGCGATCTTCGAAGAGTTACCTACAAATTTGTGGTTTGAGGACTTGCCAAAATAAGTGAACTTATTTATGATTCTATTTTTTTGTTCTTGTGAAAATTAAATAAAATACTTTTGGATGTTCAATTTCTTAATATAATAATAACGTATCTTTGTATTTATAATGTAACGACATACGTTTGCAAACAGCCTGTCGCATAATTATTATTGTTTATCTTACACTTTTATAAAGTTTGTTTTTGTTACAGGATTTTTCAATTAGACAACTAATAAATTGGAGCAAGGGTTCACACCTTAGTATTAGTAGGTTTTTCTATAGTTTTTCCAAATTAAATTAAATTATAGTGGCATCTCTGACAGTTTTACTTTCCTTTCTTGTAGATATCTATTTTAAACGGATACCGATAATAAAAATCAGTTCCCTTATTTTCAAAAAAATAAAAAAAAATTAAAAAAATTTTGAAATTAGCGTAGCACAAAATTGGCATCCCTGGCGGGGATCGATTTGTATACTAATTATTTACTTTTGGATTTAGAAATTTAAATATTACAGTGCTATCTCTCTTTTATTTTATTTATTTTTTACTTTTTTTTTTCTCTCTCGTTACATGCGTTACTCTCTCTAGCATTAACCTTTGGGTGGTGCTCGCATAATTTTTTTTATCTAATTGATAATCTGTATATATTTCTTCTCTTTCAATTATAACTTAAAATTTAGATTGATCGTTAGTTCTCAGGGGTTTATAGAACTAACGGTTTAATAATTTAGAACATGCTTGGAAAATAAATTATACCATTTTTAAATTCACTTCGGGAGTGTAAGTTTACGCGAAGAGCTTTGCTATTCATTCTGGTATAACATAATAAAATTAAAAAAAAAGAGAGAAAAACATTTTTTCTTCGGTAATTCATTGCCTAGTTACATTTCACATATCAGCGAAAATATATATATTTTTTTTGGCACATTGCCTTTTCCTTCTTTTCTTTAAAATTTCCTTTTCAGATTTTTTTTAATGGAGTTTGTCAATTACCTCTTATCTGAAGAACTTATCTATGAGATCAAGCTTCGGGGTGGTAAGCCCAGGGATAATCAAGATGATCGCCGGAGACAATTCAGGGTTTTACTAAGAAGACAGGGTGTTTCTCTTCTCCCAGACATTGATTCCCCGTTGGAGTTGAAGATCTCCAAGGTTGTGAAGCTATCATTGCTTCTCTGCAACCTCTAGTTAACGACTTGAATAACGATTCTTCCGAATCCGATGTTAAACGAATTCGATCTCGTCTTCTCCATCTGACTTCTCGATTTCACCGTATTTCGACACAGAAGCCAGAGCATGAAAAGTTGCTTGAGGCCCTTGACGAAAAAATAATCTCTCTGGAAGGTGACTTCTTGGAAAAAGAGGACGCTTACAACCTTTCGCGTCTGTCTTTGCATTCCCCAGGTACTGATTCTACATCCGTACCCGCCTCTACAATTACCTCTTCGGTAGTTAACGCTGCCCTACCTACTCCGGCTATCTCATCCTCAAGGAGTCGCTATGTTCCTGTATGGAAATGGAACATTACGTTTTCTGGTGATTGTTCAGGTGATAGCTTGACTACATTTTTGGAGAGAATTAGAGAACTCCAGCTCTCCCGCGACGTGGATTCCAAGGAGCTATTTTCATCCGCTACCGACCTATTTTCTGGACCCGCCCTTCAATATTTCCGTAGTGTCAGACCAACTGTCAATAGTTGGGATGGACTAGTTGCCTTATTGAAGGATACCTTTTTACCTTCATCGTATGATGAGGATCTCTTAGCTGAGATTAAGCGCCGCACCCAAGGTCAAAAAGAAAGCGTAGCATTATATTTGGCATATATGCAGGGTTTGTTTTCTAAGCTTTCTTCTCCTCCCTCGGAGGTTGATCAAATATCTATTATTCGGAGAAACTTATTACCTTGCCATATTTCACAACTTGCCCTTCAAGATATCCCTTCCATTTCTCATTTGGCTAAACTCTGTAAACGCCTTGAGGAGGCACAGAAAAATGTTACTGATTTCAAGCCACCCCCATCTAAAAACGATCTACATCTTCTTGAACCTTCTCTTGCCTATGCTGAACAGCTAGAAAATCAAATAGCTGTTGCAGTGTCCTCCAGTACCTGTTGGAATTGTCAACAGAGAGGTCACCTCTATAACTCCTGTCCAATGACACGTTCTGTATTTTGTTTTAGGTGTGGTCGAAGAAACACATACAAATCCAAGTGTCCAAGATGCTCACTACCTTCCATTTCCAATAACACTCCCTCAGGGTCTCGCTCTCCCTTACCTTCACCGTCGAAGCATGTCAGTCAAATAGGTTCTCCCTTGTCATCATCCCCTGTACCTAAAATTACTAGTCTACATACCCCACCCATACACCATACCTCTACTAGTACGACCGTTCAGAATCATGTCCCGAAAAATTCAAAAAACTAGTTTCCCGAAAGGAAACTGGGCAATCCTCCCGTGGTATCTTGGTCTCGCCCAAAAAGTTTTCGCCTACCCTTCCAACACAAAACAATCTTACCCCTTCTCTCTTGATTACCTCCACTGTAGATATTCCTTGTCGTACTTCTGCTCCTGAGTGGGCTAAGTGGTTGCGGAGAATAAATAAGGAATTTTCTCCTTCTGGAACTTCCTCTACCGTCACTACCTCCCTTAACCCTGTCTTAACTCCTGTTGTTGGTGACTCCCGTCCTCACATGGCTATTCGAATCAAGAAATTTTCTTTTACCGTTTTAGTTGACACGGGTGCTAATGTTTCGGTAGTTGGCCAAGATTTCCAACCTTACCTTGACCGCATTAACACTCCTGTTTTAATTTCTCACGATATTTCGGTCATTAAAACTGCTAATGCCACTCCTCTTTCTGTGAAAGGGCATGTCTATCTTCCAGTGACCATTGGCGATAGAACCCGAAGGGTCAAATTTCTAGTTGTTCCTGACCTACCCATCATCATGATTCTTGGAGTCAATTTTTGTCACACTTTTAATCTTTCATTAGACTTTCAATCTGGTACCTATCAAGCCGCCACTATCACTTCTGTCCCTACCTCTCCACCGGTTTCTGTCGAAAAAGTACAGAAAAATCATTGTCCTGCTATCACTATACATATTCCTTCTAAAGTTTCAGATTCTAAATTTAACCCTAACGCAATCCCTTTTTTTCCTACTACATGTGCTTCCTTACCGACTCCAAGAAGCAAAGCAGTCATTAACCGTGATTTGTTATCTCAACTGTTGCAACTAAATAGGGTTATTTCTAATTTCAAAGAACTTATTTCTCCCACTCTTGGTAAAACCAACCTTATCTTTCATGATATTGATACCGGTGACACAACTCCTTTCAAAATCCGTCAGTTCCCGCTATCTCCGGCCATGATGAAACACATAAATAAAGAAATTGACGAAATGCTTTCTCTGGGGGTAATAGAACCATCCAACTCACCCTGGTCAAACCCAGTGCTTCTTGTACGTAAGCGAGATGATAGTTATCGCATGTGTTTTGATGGCCGAAAATTGAACGAGTTCACCCGCAAAGACTCCTATCCCTTACCTCGTATTGACAGTACTTTGAATAAACTTCGTGATTCCCTTTACCTTTCTTCTATTGATTTGAAAAAGACATTTTGGCAAATACCCTTGAGAGAATCTTCTAAATGCAAAACTGCTTTCCAAATCCCAGGACGCGGCTTGTTTCAATATACTTCTATGCCTTTTGGATTAACCAATAGTCCCTCCACGATGCAGCGCCTAATGGACTCCGTCCTTGGACCTTCTCTCGAGCCTTACGTTTTCGTCTATCTAGATGATATAATTGTTGCTACCGACACGTTCGAAAGACATCTAGAAATACTGAACGAAGTTTATAAACGTTTGAAACATGCCGGTTTGTCAATCAATTATGATAAATGTGAATTTGGCGTTCCTCTTTATCTTTTCTGGGTTATGTCGTTGATGAGAAAGGCCTCAGAACGGATCCAGCAAAAATCCAATGCATCCTGGATAGTCCTATCCCTACTAATAGTACCGAAGTTCGACGCGTCCTGGGTGTCATGCAGTGGTACCGAAGGTTTATTCAGGATTTTTCTACCATCAGTGCTCCTATTACTGCCCTACTTCACGGCCGCAAAAAAGGTCAACCGATTAAATGGACTCTAGAGGCTGACCAGGCATTTAAAACACTTAAAAATCGTCTTGTTAATGCCCCCATTCTCACGAGTCCCGACTATTCTAAACCTTTTTCTATACATACTGATGCTTCATCGGTTGGTATCAGAGCTACGTTGACTCAACAGGATTCCGAAGGATTTGACCACCCTATCGCTTATGCATCTCGCACCTTGACCAAACAGGAGCAAAATTATAGTGTCACTGAGCGTGAATGTTTAGCTGCTTTGTTCGGCGTTGAGTATTTTCGCGGTTATGTCGAAGGTACTGCTGATCTAATAGTCTTTACTGATCACGCCTCTCTTCTTTGGCTCACAAAAATGAAAGAACCCACTGGCCGACTTGCTAGATGGTGCATGAGGCTTAGTCAATTTTCCTTTACTATCAAACATCGAAAGGGTTCTCAGAATGTCGTTGCCGATTTCCTTTCTCGTCATATCTCTTTGCTATCTTCTACAGATCTGTCTCCTGATGCCTGGTACCTAGACATGTTGAATAAGATTAAGAAAGACCCCTCCAAATATCCTGATTTTTCTGTCCTTAATAATGTATTATACAAACATGTGCAACATCCTCATGACATCCAGTCTAACCTCTCCGAATGGAAAATTGTGGTTCAAACCCCTAACCGTGATGCCCTACTACAGCACTATCACGATGAACCCACGTCGGGGGGGGGGGTACATTTTGGATTATTTTATTATTGGCCGATGATGCGCAAATCCATATACCTTTATGTCCGAAAATGTCTTGTCTGTGGTGCGCATAAATCCACTACCCAGCGTCCTATTGGACTTATGGGTAATTACAAAAACATCCATTTCCCTTTCCAGTTGTTGTCAGTCGACATCATGGGTCCCTTCACTCGCTCAACAAGGGGCAAACAGTATCTTTTGGTTGCTACAGATTGGTTAACTAAATTTGTGGTCGTTCACCCAGTTGCCAAGGCAACCACGAAAAGTATTACTCAGTTCCTTGAACAGCAAGTGTTCCTTATTTATGGTGTCCCTCAAATCCTTCTTTGCGATAACGGTGTTCAGTTTGTTTCAAAAGAATTCAAATCGTTCCTCTCGTCTTACGAAGTGCAAGCAACTTGGTATAACGCCAAATATCATCCACAGATAAATCATACGGAACGCGTTAACAAGGTGCTTGTCACTGCCATTGCCTCGTACATCAAGGATTCCCACAAGACCTGGGATGAGAACATCCATAAAGTGGCCCAAGCTATCCGTACGGCCAAACATGATGTTACCGGCTACTCCCCTTCCTTTCTAGTGTTTGGACGCAACATTCCTGTCACAGGTGATTTTTATGGTAAGGTTTCCTACAATCCTGAGTCCATTCCTGAAGTGATTGACAAATCTCATTGGCAAGAGGACATTCAGACCATTCCTTCTGTGTATGAGGATGTTAGAAGACGACTTCGAAGGGCATATGATTCTAGCAAGGCTAGGTACGATTTGCGTCGTCGTTCCCTATCTTTCAAAGTTGGCGAACTGGTATGGAAGAAGAATTATGTTCTGTCCGATGCGACCAACCATTTTAAGGCTAAATTAGCTCCAAAGTTTGTTCTTTGTCGTATCATTCAGATACATTCTCCTTTAGTCTATACCCTCGATGACATGTCTGGGAAAAACATGGGCCGATGGCATTCCAAGGATCTTAAGCCTTATAATGGTCCTTCCCTTGTCGATTCTTAAACCTTTATATGTTTTCTTCTGCCTCTTTATCTTATTTGCGTCCCACTTTCAATATCGTATGTTTACCTCAGATATATTTTCCTTGCGGTAGCTTCTTTAAAATTTCTATTTGATATATCGTTACCTCGATATCTTTATAGTCATCCTTCCCTTCACATTTAGCGTGACTGTCGTTGTATTTACCTTTGTCAGTTATTGGTGTCCCGATTGCTGTTACCTTGCCTTGCCGTACCTTTACCTACTCTTACCTACATGCCTTTACTGTTATAGTAACAAATTTTTACCCTGACATGAACTTCCTTTCAGTCACTGAGGGCCAAATTAATCTGAAACCTGAGCGGATTGGCTGGTTATTCCTCACTCCTCTGGTTATTTGCAGTTATTTAAAAATTTCTGTCCTCTTTTCGGATTATAGCGAAATATGATTTGCTTATCCATTTATTTTTTTACCACAAAGGGAAGTGTACATATGTGTGGGTGTATATGTAATCTTTTAGTTTAACCTGTTTAGACTTGTTACCATCGGTTAATTTCTGTTTAGTTTTTATAAGAAGAAGTAAAGCTTACCTTTTCTTCTTCTTTTACCGGGAGAGAGTGGTGTGCAACGTGGTATTTTTATAAATCCCCGTTTCAATTGATCATCTCCATAGTTGGTTTCATATTCCGGGTGAAGATCGTCATTTTAATTAAAATACTCAATTCCCCCAATCGACGCCGCTGTCAATGGTATCGATCTATCTCTTTTTCCCTGATATCTACTTCAGGCCGATATTTCGATATTTATCGGAACGAGGTAGGAAATTGATAACGCGGAGACGGTGAGTATCGATATTGATATCGTTCTCGGAAGAGTGAACTTGTGCATTAATGGAAAAGTGTTCTCTTCTGGGCGAAATTTTTTTTTGATAATCAAAAACACCAAAGTGAAATTAGCAGTCAGAATCTAGAAGGAAAAGACTCACGTCTTGTTAGTTTTAAAAAAACGGTTGTTTTGTATAAATCGCAGCCGTTACGTTGGATAATATCACTTGTCATACTCAATTGGCAATTACCCAGAAGATATTTAGACACGGAAGTATATACATAGAAAGGACATAGAAAATGCGTAATAATTTGGAAAGTTAGTCTAGAAAAGTTAAATACAGCCTTTTCCGGCATACGTCAATTTTCTGAATTTATTTGGTAAACTAAGCTTTGTCGGAGTGAGAGACTTATTTGGTTTGGTGTTACGAAACAATATAGCAGTCAAAGTTTGACCCAGAGTTTAAAACAAATAACCTAAGGTAATATTTTTGTGATATTATTATTATACATACCAGAAGATAGATAGAGAGAGAGAGAGAGCGATCTTCGAAGAGTTACCTACAAATTTGTGGTTTGAGGACTTGCCAAAATAAGTGAACTTATTTACGATTCTATTTTTTTGTTCTTGTGAAAATTAAATAAAATACTTTTGGATGTTCAATTTCTTAATATAATAATAACGTATCTTTGTATTTATAATGTAACGACATACGTTTGCAAACAGCCTGTCACATAATTATTATTGTTAATCTTACACTTTTATAAAGTTTGTTTTTGTTAAAGGAATTTTCAATTAGACAACTAATAAATTGGAGCAAGGGTTCACACCTTAGTATTAGTAGGTTTTTCTATAGTTTTTCCAAATTAAATTAAATTATAGTGGCATCTCTGACAGTTTTACTTTCCTTTCTTGTAGATATCTATTTTAAACGGATACCTATAATAAAAATCAGTTCCCTTATTTTCAAAAAAATTAAAAAAATGTTAATTTTTTTTTGAAATTAGCGTAGCAAGGTCTAGGGCCTGTTTTAATCTCAAATAGGATGTGGACATGGTCCGAACATGAGGGTTCAGACGACACCCTCCATTTGAGGATTTTGGAGCTCAACAGCCTTGAGCTGATCGTAAGATCTAACAACTCTCTTAGATTGACCGTTAGAAAGGTGGGTTCCAAGCCTATGTTGTTGACAACCAGCTCCTCCCCTAATATGTATTCAAACAGTGACTTGCCTCGTCTGTTAGTGTCTGTGCTCCCCCAAACCAGATAATAGGAGTTCGCATCATACCCCATTACAAGATGATAATTGTTGGTTGGTCTGCATCTCTGTCTCCGGGGAAATAGGCCGCACAGGCCACTACTTCCAGCCTGGTTGTGATCATGAGATGGATGGCTACCATGTCCTTGGTGCAGTATTCTGATAGTGTAAAATACTGCAAGTTGTTTCTGATCCAGATACAGACTCTGGGGTTGGTACCAGAGCCCACCTCTACTATCTACCAGAAGTGTTACCCAGACCTTTAGTTCGGTCCGACCTGGCGGTACAGGGCTCTTGAAGGAGAGCAATGTCTATCTTCTCCTTTAATTTTATGCTAAGGAGGTATGTCGCTGCCTTAGCATGATGCAAATTTGCCTGTATGCACCTAATAGGTCTGGTGGAAGGATGTATCCTGCCACCTACTCTATTGGGGCCCATTTTTTTGGTGAATTTGATTCCCCCTGCAGTGACACTTCCCGAGGGAATAGCGGGGGGATTGATCCCCCCTATCGGAAAGGCCCGCGTCATTATACAGTGAGGAGGAGGGATATTCAGAGTGGATAATGCCCACTCCCACCCCCCCAGTCACTTCACTGAACGTCTTCCTGACAGCACCCTCTCGGGGCTTTTTTGCCCTCTGTTGTGGTGTGCTGCCGTCCTACCGGAGTCGCTTTCCGCTGACGGCGCTCTCAGTAGCGGCATCAGACTCCCCGGGTCGTTTTATCGTACCCTCAGGGCCCTCAACCCCCACCCGAGCCTGTCGGGGCCCGACTACCGTTAGTGCCTCAATCAAGGCGGTTGAATATGGCACCCCCGCCTTGAGCGGACGACTAGGCTGTCTCCTTGCGGTTCCAGGCAGTCGTTGTTTTTTCCTTCGCTCCTCCGAGTGGCGCACGGGATATCTTAGGAGCTCCCGCCCCTCATCAGAGGACAACGATTTGGAGGAAAGGGAGAGGATGACCCTCGACCTCCCTCCATCGGTTTGGCGGTAAGAGAGGGGACAACCCCCTTTTCTACCTCTATGTGTTCTCCAGTTGCCTGGAGATCGAAAGTATTATTAGCCATCTCGTTTGGGTCTGTGTCTATCGTATTCATATTCTGATCCCAAGAGCAATTGGGGAAAATTGTGGTTAACCTCCATGGAAGAGCCCCGCAGGCCATGGAGAGGCATTTATACTGAGGGAGGTCGCCCGGTTTCCCTGGGGAGGATTTCGTTAAGGGCAGGATTACCAACCTGCCAATGCCCGGCCATATCGGCCAAAAGCATCATCGCTTCGGCACCAACCATCCAACGACCTTGCGATGTGTTTTTTTTTATAGAGGCCTCTCCTCGCAATGCCGGCCAGTTAAGACAAGCGTTCCCGGCCCTCCCAAGACATGCCTTGGTAGGGTTACGGTATTGCCCTCCTCCTTTCTCAGCCGGGCTTGGGACCGTCCATGGCGGAGTTTATCTTTGCTTTATTAAAGGGAATGGAGACATCAGAATTTATTTCCCTGGGGTCACGTGAGAACCTTACCACCTTTTTGGACTGCTCCCGTATTTTGAGGTTTCGAGGGCGTTTGGCTCTGATTTGCGGAAGAGCTTGCCCTCTGAGCACTTCCGGTCGTCAAGTCTTTTGAACAATTAGGACACTTATCTTTATAAAGTGTTTTTCTTGCCACATCCGAAACAAAATATGGCCCTAGGTAGAGTACAAATCGTATACATATGACCTGTAGACCTACAGTTCCAACAAGTTTTTTCGGAAACAACACTTAGCTGAGACTTTCTTGCGGTGACGTCATCTAGGTAGACATGACAAATCCGGTTCTTAAAGAGATACTTTTTACTCGGGGGTGGATTATATTTTTTCATTGCGTATTTTAGTTTCCTCAATTTTTCTACACAAATTTTTCAATTGCGACAAAGAGGATACTTCAACTAGCGACAATTTATCAGAAAAGAAAGGATTTAAATTTTTCAAAACCTGTTTGATAATTTCACTTTCTTTCGGGCATAGTTGATAGACGTTTAAACATTGCCTCGATAGCCATGATGTAAAATAACACATTTTCTCTTGGACCTAGTGTACGAGAACGAATTTTAGCAAACAGATCATACCAATCAACAGGTAGAAAATCATTGTTCAGACAGGTAACTAGCTCAGACCAGGAAGAAACATCCTTCTTAATATTTCTAAACCAAAGAAGTGCCGGACCCATAAATAGATCTATTGCGGCAGGGAACACCTGTTCAGCAGAAATTTTTCGAGATTAGCTAAATTCCTGAACTTTTTCTAGAAAAGACATAAGACCTTCCTTGTGAGTTTGGCCAAAAAATTTAATGCCCCACTTATGTACAGGGATGGGTTTAGGAGCGTTCAAGATATGCGATATTTTCAGGAGGTCTGATTTGTCAACATGGTTGACTAAATGGGTGGTACGAAACTTTCTTACTTATCTTCCTTTTGTTCCAACCACAAACCTGTAATAAGAAATACCAGTAGATAGGGCGACACCTGGGACCACCCCCTCCACTTTTTTCTGCGCATGCGCGTGACGTCATGCGCATGCGCTGACGTGTGACAGTTGACAGCTGACCTGTCAGTTTTGCCAGGTGTCAATGTCAGTTGACCTGTCAGCTGTCATCTGTCAGACCTGTCAGATGTCAGATCTGACCTGTCAGATGACGTCACAAGCGTTCCAAGATGGCTGACCTGTCATAGACAGCCGCAACCCGGGTCTCTATGGAAGTGTCTGATGACGTCAGACAGTTCCAAGATGGCAACCCCCCAGTCACAAGTCAGGTTAAGGTATTAACTGTCTTATGTCTGACCTGAGATGTTCCAAGATAGCCACCTCTGTCCATAGATAGCTGCAACTCGGGTTAGGTATTAACTGTCTTATGTCTGACCTGTCATGATGTTCCATAGATATCTACAAGTCGGGTTAGGTCTCCATGTGTGTGTTTGTCTAATTGTTTATTAAGGTTATGTATGTGTTGTATGACAGAAGCATGCTTATTACCAATCAGCTGATTGTTTATTCAGGTTATGTTCACACAAACACGTGTTGATTACCAATCATTTGATTGTTTATTAAGGTTATGTTTGTATTTGTTATGTCGTCAACGTGCTATCTGATTGTTTATTAAGGTTATGTTTGTATTTGTTTATTAAGGTTATGTTCGTATACATGTTGATTACCAGTCATCTGATTGTTTGTTAAGGTTATGTTTGTATTTGTTATTTGAATGCAAACAGACATAATAATAAGAGTGTACTTACATACAACAAGAGACGTCATCCTTGTTTCACAGCTTAACACACACTACTGAACAGGGGTGTCTTCTGTGTTCAGGAAACAGACAGACAGACAACTGATTGCCATTGTTGGAGCTTGTACATGCTGTTTGAAAGGATATAACATACGTAGGTCATGACAGCTCGAAGTCTTTGCTTAAACTGACAGATGCATATGTATTTGAAAGAAAAGCATTCGCCTGAAATTAGATTTGAACCCACGAACCTCGAATCGGCCATAGACAGCTTTCTCATATATATACTATCGCTAAACCAATGGCTCCACAGACACACACGATAAAAGTTTGTTCGCAAGTTGTATATATAAAACAAAGCCATTTGTTGTTTACATATGAGGTTAGGTGTTCGTATA